>JAYKKM010000337.1:2515000-3115000 GCA_035772405.1 Chrysogorgia sp. JL179-B06 | reverse complement strand
CCACCACTAAACGCAAACTCCGTAATTACTTTCTTCAAAACTAACTTGTATTGACCATAAGAAGACCTATTTTGCTTCAACTGTAAATTTTTATCGAATTGTAAATATATTTCAACTTAATTAGTTTACTTCACATTATTAGTCACACTGTATATAATATAATGTATACTGTGTATTAGTTATGTCTGTTGCATTTGTAAATATTGTAGTTGGTTAATACATCCGTTTTCCCTCGTGAAATAAAGTTTTATTCTATTCTATTTTATTCTATTCTATTCTATTCTATTCGAGTTTGCGAAAAGTGCAATTGATCTTGGGCCCCGATTTGAACCCATGGCCTGTACCAGGCCGTGAGTTAATTTATATATGGATAACTGCATTTAGTACTATTTTTAATATTATTTTTTTCTAACTTGGATTCCACTTGTATTCGACAACATGTAGAGATGGAGAATCTGAATCCCTTTATTAAGAGCTATCTGCTCAAATTCACCCAAGGTTGCGAAAAGTGCAATTGATCATGGGGGGTTTGAACCCAGCTGCGCTACAAGACCACCGTTACGCCTCCGCCAGGAACGATGACCTTGAGTTAATTTATATATGGATAACATTTAGTGCTATGATGTCGAAGAAAATACTGGACCCACAATATATGTTTTCTAGCCTGCATGTGTAACTATCCTGTATTATTACACGATTGAGTCTGTTTTCTTTGATGTACCGCGGGCTTTATCTAGCATAAAGACCATGAATACTAATTAGATAAGAAATGAAGGAAAAACTAAGGGAAATCTTTGTCCAAGGTGGATAAAATGGACAAAATTTTGTTGGAAAACCTCCTCACTCGTGAAATAAGTCAGATAAAGCCCTCGAACGTCCGGCTTTATGCTATATAAAGCATATATAGCATAAAGCCCTCCTTCTCGGGCTTTATCTCTTACATACAGGCTGTACACGCGCTAAAAGTTTCTCTATTTTCCCCAATACTATCGCCAAATGCCAAGTTTCCAATTTGTCCATTTCAGGCAACACGTCCTTGCGATAGTGATTTGTTTTAATATATATTTTTCTAACTAGGATTACACTTGCACTCGAGAACGTGTAGATAGAGACGAATTTCGGAATGTGCCTCAATTCACGCAACCGAGTTTGCGGCGAAAAACACAATTGACCTTAGTGGGATTTTAACCCACGAAATTATTTGTTATTCATGCTATAATAGTTATTAGTACTAACTTGTTATTATTAGTTTTCAAATTGCTCATGACGTATTACAAGTTATATAAATATGATAGTAATTGTATTTTTAACACATTGTAAACTCTAACATGCTGTAAAAAAGTACACTCGTATACTACTTCTACTTTGAACAACCAAAAAGGGAGCCAAGCTTGTTGTATTGATAGGTAAGCATTTCGTAATTTATACAGTGATATATACAAATAATTCTCTAAGTTCTCTTCGGCAATGTGTTGCGATATAAAGAGCAATTAAGGCTAAAATATTTCAAAATCAACTAGTAATTTTGTTGTTTATAATAAAAAAGGTAGACGCAACTGAAAAGACGGTTCAGTGGAACACACGGACATAAATCTCGCAGAGAAATATCAGGTATTCAATCGTATTTACTTTATTATGTAATTATCACTCTTTTATAGGTGAACGGAATACCCCAACAGGCTAGAAGCCCAATTGATAGGGGTTCCGAGGGCCTACGATTTAAGGTCGTTATCCGAGAAGACCCGAAAGTCTTCTTGATTTGAACCTGTATCTCCCAGCTCATATAGACATATGTGTTAACTACGACACCACAACAGGCATTTATGTTGTCAGGAAACATTTAAAATTAGTCTAGCTTTGAGAAAGACTGTTGCTGTTGTTGAAGATGACTGACATTTTGACTGCAGAAAAAGTTAAACTTTCCATTGTAAACTTTCATTTAAACTTTCCACTAACGTGCATTTGGCACAAGCATTTTGGAGTCAGAAAACCGATTGATGCGTTTGAAAACGGACTGGTGCGTGTGAGGAATAGCGCACAATACAATACAATGCAACAGATGTTTATCAAAAAATTAAAGTGAGTCTTTTCCAAGATGTTACAGCTTTTGTGTTATCGCAGAGCTTTTTGTGTTAGGTCCTCTTTTTCGGGTGGTGATGATGACATAAACTTCGCACCATCTTACATATCTACACGATTCAGGTCATTATGGCGCATCACGCATGCAACATATAGTGTGATTATTATTCAGAGTTGTATGTCGCGGCAAAATGCTTGTTTATGATTCGCTAGGAATTCAGTTCGGCCCGACTAGTATACGTCGTCAGCCCGCCGGCACTTTGAGTGTTTTCGAGAGGGCGGTTTGACGCGTTTGGCCTTGTGTGTTGGTGATAATAATTCATAACGACTTAACTATATAACCCCATTCGAAGCCATTTAGCTCAAGACCTATATAATGCTTGATTCATGAACTGGATTATCTAATATCTAAAATAAAGCTGCGAGCGGTAAAGAGATAGACAGATAGTCATCCTGAATTAAAAATGTAAAGCTGAACGTGATGAGATTTGTTGTATAATTTATTAAAATCAGAAGCTTGTTTCTACAGTATATAGGGCCCGACGAGAAGAGGCAGAAGAAGACATTTTCAGACACCAAAGCATTCCTTGTGTTCGTGTAAATTCCAGGAAATGATGGAGGATGAGAAAGAGGACAAAGTGTTGGATACAAGTCGCAAGCAATCCGCGAACAGAAAAAAATTGTACGAAGAAATGATGTTGAAAGAAATCCCAGGTATAGCCAAGTTTAAATATAAATGATCATATCTGTAGAGAAGTGTGGATATTAGTACCCATACATGATAAAACTGTGTAAAACCCTAGCCTTGAGCCTTGACTCCTACCTGCTAATGAAAGAGAATGTAGAAATATCTATACTACATTTCGCGACCTAAAATTGTAGCGTATAGATTATAGTATCCGTACAACATGTTTCGCAATTTTCAGAGAAACAACCTTCTTCATGTATCTACTCCAAGAAAAAGAAATTTTTTTACCCAACCCAAGAAGAAAATAAGTTAAGACCAATTTCCAGCATATCGTCGATACAAGTAGTTTAATAACAAACCCAAATAGTTATACAGACAGATCCTATACTGTAACTTTCACATTATCATCTCCCTATGGCTATACAGAGCAGGAATCCAGGAATACAATAACAAAAGCTAATGTGCAATGATGAATAATGACTAAGGAGAATGGATGACGAGATCACGAGATTCCAATTTTAAATGATGAACTCTTAATTTCTTTATGTAAATAGTCATGAAAACTTTGCTATACCCAACTGAAGTTGGGCGGTATACCGGTATTTTTAGTTATTCACGATATTCAGTTGATACCGCGGTATTGGTTCTGACCGGATACCGTAAGATAAACCGGTATCATCATTATCACCAGTTTATCTTTTTATTTAAACTGCAAGAAAAGTTCACAAATGAGAAACAAACACAATGTGTATAATGTGCGCGAAATAATATATAGATTAGATATTAACTTTTAAACGATCGCTAAGATGGATACTGTTCTGTCTCGGTGATCGCGATTATGGTTTGTGGTTTCCGCCGTTTGATCGCTGCGATCGCCGAGTTCATTTTTGACTTTTGAGCAATCGTACTCATATGAAAAACAGGCTTTTTGAATATGGAGTTGAAATATGTATTAAAAATAAAACACTGATTTATCCATCTAATTTTAGATCATTTAACGAAACAAACTCCCGATAACTCGAACTTTTTTCCATATTTCCTTGAATGTTTATATAGGTTATTGGGTGTCAACTGCACTTACGGTAGATCACACTGTAACGGTATACCGGTATACCGCTGTATATTTCGAATATCGAATACCGGTATTGCCATACCGTCCACCTCTATACCCAACCCTTCAGAGAAGTGATTTTTTTTACCCAACCATTTAGGTCTTAGAATTTTCAGTTTATACCCAACCATTTTGTCTTCGGCCCCACCAATCCCTCCTTACTTTGTTCTTTCATACTTGATTTTTATAATCACAACAGCATTTCTTGCTTCGTCGGGAATCTTCCAACATACTATTGACATCGATTTTAATTTTTCTCATATATAGGAACATGCCGAACTGATGAAGTAATGCATGCAGTTATTGAAGATGAACTTGGAGCAGAAGATACATCGAACGTTAGAAACCATGCTCTTATTCATTATATCGCAACATTGGCGAACGAGAATAGGACAGACGATATATTTGACATCAATTTTGTGGGATCCCTGGTGATAAATGGTGCGGATATTAACAGCCCTGATAGAACAGGACAAACAATATTCCACGAAGTAGCAAGATCATGGAATATTGATGTAGCCAGATTCATTATCAAAAATGGTAATAGGTGGTTTTCGCATTATCAAGGACATTGACAACAGGAAGTAACGATACATAGACGATCGTCAAGCTCGTATCCTCAGAAAAAATCGAACTTGTAACCTTCTGATTGCCGGTGAGACGCTCTAACCATTGAGCTACCGAGACTCAGATGGAGAGCGAAGGTTACAATGATGTACTCAGGTTCGATTGATATATGTACTACCTATGCGGCAATCACTATATATCGGTAATGTTTGGATGTCTGGGACTCAGATTCATTTTTCTGAGGATACGAGCTTGACGATCGTCCATGTATCGTCTGTCTACTCCAAGCTCTCCCACATTCACTACAGCAGTGTGTATATTAACACAAGAAATAGCTATTTTATATCGAAGTATGCAGAGTATGACTTATTTAGAGTCGATCACGCAGGATAACCCCTAACTGATAGGGATTCGGGGGCCTACGGTCGTTTTTCAGTGAAGACCCGAAGCCTTACCGCCATTTGCAGGTATTGTTGCAAGTATATGACTCTTTCTAATGTTCGTAACACATTTTCAAAGTTGAATAAACCAAGGGAAGTTCTTTGGGCAAGGCATCAAAGTAGGTAACCCCCATATGTATACAAAGGGACCTTGCCTTGTTAATTATGCAATGTAGGTTAGCACATGGTAATCACAAAAGTAATTAGTGTGACACTAAATATTAGGCACATGTTACGCACACAAACGATGCCACTTATTTATTATTCAGTTGGTACGCACAAAATACAAAATGTTACGCACATGTTACGAACGGAAGTGATAAAGAAATTGAGTCATGACATGTCATCGAATCCTACTAAACCCTCTCAGTCCTGTTTTTTCTCGGCCATCCTATCTAAACATAATAGGAAGAACTGAAAAGAAATGATATCGATAAAGATACCTTAGCGTTTCATAATTGTCTTGACCAACATCATTAATTGAGCATTCATTTATTTTTTGAACAATCGAATCTAACAACCGTTTAGACTTTCACCACCACATTTACAAAGAGTGGAACAGAACAACTAATTAGGTCGTACTTGGGCTTATTGTATGAGGTGCCGCCATTCCCGCCAAAATTAAGCACTCTGCAATTTATAAAATGCAGCCTACAATTTTATAAAATGCAACTACAATTTATAAAATGCAACTACAATTTATAAAATGCAGCCTACAATTTTATAAAATGCAGCCTACAATTTTATAAAATGCAACTACAATTTATAAAATGCAGCCTACAATTTTATAAAATGCAACTACAATTTTATAAAATGCAACTACAATTTTATAAAATGCAGCCTACAATTTTATAAAATGCAGCCTACAATTTATAAAATGCAGCCTACAATTTTATAAAATACAGCCTACAATTTTATAAAATGCAGCCACAAACTACTGGAATTGTTAAAGCATTGTAAGCAGTAAATTAGGGGGTTAGGGTTAGGATCTTTGTTTCTTTGGGGTTGATTACAATCCAATAATTTACTGCTTACAATGGTTTAACAATGCATTGTAAGCAGTAAATTCAATTGGATTGTAATCAACCCCAAAACAACAAAGATCCTAACCCTAACCCCCTAATTAAGGCAGCATTTTATAAAGGTTGTAGGCTGCATTTTATAAAATTGTAGGCTGCATTTTATAAATTGCAGAGTGCTTAATTTTGGTGGAAATGGCACCTCATATTATAGCGCTTAAAGTGGCACTACGATGAAAATTCACCCCCGTCTTTTAGATTTTCTTTAGCATAGAATAATATTTCAGGGTCGAAAGTGATCATCGATGTAAAAAAAACTAAAAAATGGTATTTTGAAGTAAGAATTTTGAGCTCTGAAATCACTATTATTTAGGCCATTACTAAAAACGTGTTCCAAGTGAGCCCGCAATTTCAAAAGGTAATATTGTTTGTGACGTCAGCTTCTCAATGCTACGCCTGAATTTCAGTCGAGGTTACTTGTTTTCATGTTTTCTTCGATAGATGAAGTAGATGAAATGTTCAGCCTTTCAGACGAAGAATTTGAAAAAACGACCTTGATTTACTTGACGAAATTAGCCATGTGAAGTCTTCAAGTTGAGAATCTGACGTCACTTCATTACGCTGGTCAGGAACATGAACGATTAATGGCGGACATAACAACTCCAGATTCGGAGTCAGAAAAATAGTACTTGCCATCGTCGAATCGCAAAACGGTTTCGACCGAGTAATATTTAGCAGCTCTGCTTTATAAATACGTAAAAATATCGATAGGTGAAAATTTGATCGTAGTACCACTTTAAATATAGAGTAACAGATGTTTTGGGAAACAGTGCGAAGAACTATCGAAGAGTTTAAACACATTATATCAAAAGCCAAATAAGCCAAAATTGTCGGTGGATTAAAACTTGTCTATTAACGATCGAGTGTTGCTAGGTTACCTGTAGATAAACCTGATATTTCCATATTTCAACCCGCAACATGCGATAATGAGTTTTTAATGACCCTCGCCCAATATATATGGCCAAACGTCAAAACACTTGCAAGCGGCGGGCCGAAGACGAACTAGTCTGGCCGCAAATACGTTTGGAGCCCTGCTTATCATTGATCTTATAATGAACTGCATCCCTTTAACCAGATTAATGGCGCCTTTCATAATTATTTGTCCTTGTATATTTGCGATAATGATAATAACATGACTTTTGTCGGGTCATATTGTCTATTTGTGGCCCTTGTAGTAACATTTGCACCCAGCTCGCTCCGTTCAGGGACAAATGTTACTACGCGGGCCACAAATAAACAATATGCCCTCCAAAAGTCATGTTATTCCCTTATTAACGGATGAAAAAAAGTGACCTCTTTGGACTGGGACAGCTCGACAATATCGTCTATGTATCGTCTGTCTATTAGTATTAGTCTATATTCTAAGGATTTATGGTGAAGGAAAATTTCGAGTGTTGGAATATACATTTTAAGACCAAACCGGGACCAGTTACGAAAAATGCAACTTAAAGGCCTTCCGGCTGGAATTGAACCCGCGACCCTGCGATGCTAGTGCAGTGCTCTGACCACTGAGTTACGGAAGCCGTTGCCGAGAGCCTAGTCGGGACAAGATTCTGGGTTTATTACAAGGGGGTTTCCCTAGTGACATCGGACCATGAGAATGGCTCCTGGAATAGTGGCGTAATAGTAGGGTTAGGTCGAGAACCAAGGGCCACGGCTTAACAACGACATTTCTGACATATATCAGTTCATCATCATATTTAGTCAGAACTCATTTACGGGGCCCCGATTCTCAGAACTCATTTACGGGGCCCCGATTCTCAGAACTCATTTACGGGGCCCCGATTCTCAGAACTCATTTACGGGGCCCCGATTCTCCCGGACCACCCCCGGCCTCCTGCGAATCTGCGATTTATGGTGAAGAATCATTAATGTCCTGGGTGGGAGATTGACCTTCAGTTGATAAGAAAGAGCTGATTTGCCAACGTTAACTCGAGAAGGAAGGAATATATAGGTGTCTAGGTATTCACGATTGTATTATATAGTGATAATATAGAAGCTATTAGTCGAGCCTTCATGGGGCCCCAGACCCAAGACATGTGGGCCCCGTCAAACCTCTGTTATGCCACTGTCCTGGAATTAACTGTACTAACATTATATTATTACTTTACGCTACACACGACTCAAGGTGCTAATATCAATAAACAAGATCAATTTGGTCGTTCCCCTCTTCATGTAGCAGCTGCAGTAGACTACGCAGAAATGGTAGAGTTTCTTTTACAAAATGGCGCTGACATTGCTATTACAACATGTGGAGAGGAACAGACTGCTGTGCACTATGCTGCTAAGAATGGTGCCATTAACTCTCTTCAGATGTTGCTAGGATACGGGGCAAACATTGATGCACGTGACAGCAAAAACCGGACTCCGCTTCAGGTATCAGTTCATAATTAGTTTAGTTTAGTTTATTAGATTTATCACTCTTTTAGGTGAACGAAATACCCCCAACAAGCTAGACGCCCAATTGATAGAGGTTCCGAGGACCTACGATTTAAGGTCGTTATCCAAGAAGACCCGAAAGTCTTACCATTTGCTGATATTATTGCAAAGGCAGCACCTTCTCCTCAATTATTTTTAAGACCTTGAGTCATGGAGGTCCGACCCAGGATATGAACCTGTGTCTCCCAGCTCATAGACATGTGTGGGAACCACTAGACCATCATTAATACATCTGCAATAATACCAAGTATAACATTTACCATCGTTTAACCAAAGAGAATATATTACAGACACAGAGCATCTAACCGGAATTTAGAAGGTTCCAGGTTGTAGACATAATTTGTAACCTTCACTCGCATGATCTTAGTCCATGTAGCTCAATAGTTAGAGCACCTCACTGGTCTACCGAAGTGGTACGTATGTCACATTACGAACCAGTACTTATCGTAACCATCACTCGGCCATTGGAGTCCATGTACCTCAATGGTTAGAGTATCTCACTAGTCATCAGAGGTTACAGGTTGTACACTTATGTAACCTTCACTCGTGATCTTAGTCCATGTAGCAAAGTAGTACGTATGTCAGATTACGAACCAGTACTTATCGTAACCTTCACTCGGCCATCTGAGTCCATGTAGCTCAATAGCTAGAGCATCTCACTAGCCTACCGAAGTAGTACGTATGTCACATTACGAACCAGTACTTATCGTAACCTTCACTCGGCCATTGGAGTCCATGTACCTCAATGGTTAGAGCATCTCACCGAAGTACAGAAGGTCGTGTTCGTACTTCGAATTTGCACAAGTTGAGTAAAATCAAACACATTTAATATGATTATAATTCAACATTTTTCAAAGGTTTCAGCAGAGATGAACCGTTCTAAAGCTGCTAAGCTCCTCATCAGTGAAGGCGCTCCAGCGGGTGTTTACGACAATGCGGGCAACTCTGCCCTATCTCTCTTGATAGAGAAAATCCCGGAGGTGGCCCTTGAAGCGCTGGATCAATTCCACTCGTCAGACACCATCAACCGTCAAGAGTTCTACTTTCTAAACTATCTCGAAGGCATGAAGTTGAACGACTCCCAAGCATCTGCTCGATCTCCTCTCGAAATTGCCGTACAGAATCAAAGATTTGACATCATCTTGCATCCCGTCATGCAACGCCTCATCACCGTAAAGTGGAAAATGTATGCCAAACGTGGCGCGGTTTGGGACCTGGTACTCAATCTGTTCTACACGATATTATGGACTGTGATTGGTGTGACTATACCTAGACATGGTAGTGATTTGTATTTTCCACTTAAGGATCATATCTGGAGGCTGGTCGTTGCTGCTCTTCTTATCTTGTTAACATTGTACGAAATTAAAACTCAAGTTCGCAGTAAGTGTCAACAGGTCTGTCTTTGGGTGTATATCTATATAACTAACGACCAATGAATAATAGACCCACCAATGAACAATAGACTCACCAATGAACTATAGACCCACCAATGAACTATAGACCCACCAACGAACAATAGACCCACCAACGAACTATAGACTCACCAACGAACTATAGACCCACCAACGAACAATAGACTCACCAATGAATAATAGACCCACTAACGAATAATAGACCCACATGAACTATAGACCCACCAATGAACAATAGACCCACCAACGAACAATAGACTCACCAATGAATAATAGACCCACTAACGAATAATAGAGGCCCACATGAACTATAGACCCATCAATGAACAATAGACCCACCAATGAATAATAGACCCACTAACGAACAATAGACTCACCAATGAATAATAGACCCACCAACGAACAATAGACTCACCAATGAATAATAGACCCACTAACGAATAATAGACCCACTAACGAATAATAGACCCACATGAACTATAGACCCATCAATGAACAATAGACCCACCAATGAACTATAGACTCACCAATGAATAATAGACCCACTAACGAACTATAGACTCACCAATGAATAATAGACCCACCAATGAATAATAGACCCACATGAACAATAGACTCACCAATGAATAATAGACCCACCAATGAATAATAGACCCACTAACGAACTATAGACTCACCAATGAATAATAGACCCACCAATGAATAATAGACCCACTAACGAACTATAGACTCACCAATGAATAATAGACCCACCAATGAATAATAGACCCACTAACGAACAATAGACTCACCAATGAATAATAGACCCACTAACGAACTATAGACTCACCAATGAATAATAGACCCACTAACGAACTATAGACTCACCAATGAATAATAGACCCACTAACGAATAATAGACCCACTAACGAACAATAGACTCACCAATGAATAATAGACCCACTAACGAACTATAGACTCACCAATGAATAATAGACCCACTAACGAATAATAGACCCACTAACGAACAATAGACTCACCAATGAATAATAGACCCACTAACGAACTATAGACTCACCAATGAATAATAGACCCACTAACGAATAATAGACCCACTAACGAACAATAGACTCACCAATGAATAATAGACCCACTAACGAACTATAGACTCACCAATGAATAATAGACCCACTAACGAATAATAGACCCACTAACGAACAATAGACTCACCAATGAATAATAGACCCACTAACGAACTATAGACCCACCAATAAATAATAGACACAAAAAAGAATAGAAATAATACACTTCTAATGATACTCCTGGGGTATATCATTATCACCATTATTGTCTTCTTACAGCTACAGTCAAAGGTAGTCGAGAGTTGGAGAAATGGCGAGAATGGCGTGCTGCTGAGCTGGAGAGAGATAACCAATATTGTCATCCACAATGGCCCCAAGAGACGCTATACCTACACTCTGAGATTGACGCTGTAAGAAATCTCTCTCTGATCTCATCAACTGACGCCTGGATCTATTTTGACTGGATCTCTCTTATCCTTGTCCTTGCCTCAATTGGTACCCATGTCTCATTTTTCTACTACAGTACCGACTTATTTAAAGAAATACACCATTACGCAATGATTCCCTTGCTCATGGTCCTCTGGTTTCGAATGTTCAAATATGCTCGTCCTTTTGAAGGAGCTGGTCCTTTTGTCGTAATTTTTGGAAGTGTTTTGGATGACATTGTAAAATGGGGATTTCTTAATTCTCTTATCATAATTCCATTTACGTGTGCATTCTGGATTACATTCGGCGCGATTTCGCTGCATCCTGTGAAAGGTTTCAATTCTGTTGGTCCTCTGATGTATAACATGTTCTCAATGATGGTGTCTGGGGACCCGCGTAACTTTGACGATCTCGTCGACGTCAACCCTGTTTTATCACGGCTTTTATGTCTTGGTTTCATTGGAATAGTGGCCATTGTTACTGTTAATCTCCTCATCGCTCTCCTTACCAATACTTTTGAAAGACATTATGAGAACGCCGTGGCCAATGCTATTATGCAAAGAGCTCGCACTATTATCATGCTTGAAAAATGGTTGACGAAAAAACAACTCACTCACTATTATAACTTTATCAGAAAGAATGGAAGTCCAGAGACGATTCAGGTGAGTATGGGACAAGTGGTGCCGAGTAAACCGGAAGATCGTGCGAACATGGATCGTGCATGTGATGATCTTAGGATGATCAAAGGTATTCTGTTTGATCGATTTGGAAAGCGTTATGGAAAAGGAAAATCACATTTAGACATTGTCGAAGATGATCTGATAACGGTTAAAAAACTTCAACAAGAACTCGTCAATGATATGAAGTGCGTAAAAATGATTTTACAAGGAATGGTAAACCACGTTGACAATAACAACAACAGTAACAACAACAACAGCAACAACAACAACAATGATAACGATAACAACGACGACAACAACAATAACAACAGCAGCAGCAGAAACAACAACGACGACAACAATAACAACAACAACAACAGAAACAACAACGACGACAACAATAACAATAGCAGAAACAACGACGACAACAATAACAATAACAACAACAGAAACAACAACGACGACAACAATAACAACAACAACAACAGAAACAACAACGACGACAACAATAACAACAACAACAGCAGCAGAAACAACAACGTCGACGACGACAACATGACAAACATTCCCACACGAGAGTCAAGCCTCCACCACCAATTTTCACCTCGGGTTCAAGCGAGATTTGATCACCAAACAACTTCGCCTTCACGTAAACTTCGCAGGGGATTTGAACGAAGTTACCTGGAAGAAACACAAGATCACAGTCATCACTCTCTACCTGAAGACCTTGATGCTGGAAGAAAGAGAGATTTCAAACCATCTACAGAACAGAAAGATAACCACAGGCCGACAAGGAAAAGCAATTATCATATATCTCAGCAATGTGACGACTTCGTGGATGGAAATAGAGATTATTCTTCCCAATATACACCACATATTCCTGAGAAAAGCAATGGTACACATCAGTATTACCAACCCGTAATAACAAACAAGCAGCCAGATTTCGGCGCACGCCCACGGTTTCCATATTCAGCAGCAGCAGCGATTCCCACAGCTATTCAAAGCATTATTCCTAAACCTACACAAACTGCCCCATACTACCCAGTAGACCCACTAGTTCATCAACCTAAGGATCACAGGGGATCACCAGGATACTTGGTACAACAGAGTCGTCGACCACAACCCTATTTATCTGATCCAGCAGAGCACTATGTCCCGGCTCAGGGTGAAGAGCAGATACAAGGCTATCGTGTTGGTCGTAGACACATACTTCCTGAAAACGTCACCCACTACCCCTCATCAAACTACGACCAACATATTGGACAGGACTATTACAGAAAACCAGTGAGAAATAATGAAATGTTATCCAGTGATATCACATACGATGACAACCAGCGTCATTTTCAACCACAAGATTACTCGAGCTTTAAAGAAATTCAAAACCACAGTTTTCAACAAGATGAACGTAATGGCCAACGATCAAAGAACTTCTTTAATCCACTGTATCTCCATAATCATGCCTCGTTACCAGTTCCCACCCACCAAAATGCGCAAGGGCGAGGCTTGTCACCAGTTCCATCCATCCATCAAAATATACTGCAGCAAGGCTCAACACCAGTTCCCAGCTATCAAAATACACTGTTTCAAATGCAAGGCTCATCACCAGTTCCCAGCCATCAAAATCCACCACTTCAAAGGCTAAGTTCGTCACCAGTTTCCAGAAAACAAGGTGCGCAACGGCGAGGCTCATCACCAGTTCCCAGCCATCAAAATCCACCACTTCAAGTTTCCAGACAACAAAGTGCGCAACGGCGAGGCTCGTTACCAGTTCCCAGCCATCAAAATACACTACTTCAAGGGCAAGTCCGGTCACCAGTTCCCCGCCAGCAACACCAGCTATTGCTAGGGAGTGTTTCGTTACCAGATCCCAACCATGAGCAAACAGAAGCACGGCCAGCTAACGAGTACGACGCAACAGGGGCGTTACAAAAGGAAGATGGTGAGAACTCAGCAAGCTTTTCAGAAAATTCGTCTCTTTTGGAAAGTGTCAAGAAAAATGATGAGATTAATGAATCAAAAGTTTGAACAATTCTCTAGTTTGAGAATATAGGAATAAGGAACAAAGAACAGAAAGATGAAATAACAGAAAATGAATAGAAAGATCTGAACAAGGAATCTTGAAACATTTAATAAGGACTCTTGAAAGTATCGAAAACTTATTATCAATCTTTATATAACTAATCTCGAACTAAACTAGTTCTCCAAGGAATATAATAGCAAATGGAGAAAATAAAGAACTTATAAACATTATTTCATTCGGGGCAGACTATATATATATATATATATATGTTGTGATATTATCACTCGGTAATATGATGAGATGAAATGTTCTCGAGTGAATGAGCTCAAACCGCGTAAGCAGAAAACTGCTTGCCGTGGCTGGGTTTCGAATCCGAGACCTTTGATTTACTAGTTCAAGGCTCTAACCATCTGAGCTACACAGTCAAGGCGATGCTACACAAGTATTGTTCGTTACTGGATTGATGTAAATTAAACGAGTATGTTTACGAAATTCAGTATATAAATCATAAATCCCAGACCTCCATCGCCTTGACCGTGTAGCTCAGATGGTTAGAGCGTTGAACTAGTAAATCAAAGGTCGCGGAAGTTCGAAACCCAGCCACGGCAAGCAGTTTTCTGCTTACGCGGTTTGGGCTCATTCTCTCGAGAACATTTCATCTCATCATATATATATATCTATATTCGTTACTCTTGTGAAACTCTCACTACCCTTGTGGCAGTTTGAGCACTCTGGCCCCATGCGCACGTCACGCTATCTGGATGTTCTGATCGCCGATGCTGTCACAGGCGGATGTCAATGACGATCGCAAGTGTATCAGACTCATCCAGATTGTTCCAAGCTACACTGGTGAGCTGTAGTACATCGAAACACGTTAAATTGCAGATTATAACCCCAATGCGTGTTATAAACATAGAGAAAATGCATGTATAGCATATTAATGTAATTATTAAAAACACTTCTTGTATGTTGCATATCCGATTGGTTTGATAGCGTACAACTAAACAACAAGTTTATTACTCTTTTAGGTGAACAGGCTAGAAGCCCAATTGATAGGGGTTTCGAGGACCTATGATTTAAGGTCGTTATCCGAGAAGACCGGAAAGTCTTACCATTTGCTGGTATTATTACAAAGGCAACACTTAGTTCTCCTCAATTATTTTTAAGACCCTGAGTGGTGGTCTGACCCAGGATTTGAACCTGTCTCATAGACATGTGTGGTAAGGCAACGCTTATTTAAGATAAACACACCTTCCCTGGCCGGGAGAAAAAAAACTTAAACTCGGGGGATATTTAATGACATAAATTGAACATCAAAATTTGAACTTACTTCAAACGATTTTTTGGTAAATATAAAGAAATTTCTTTGGCATAAAAGAGGGTTATTTTAGGGCCATACAACAGCTAAATAATTATACAAAAATTGCTATACTGTGGCATAATATAATTGCTATACTGTGGCATAACATAATTGCTATACTGTGACATAACATGAGTACATAATGTTCACGTAATGCTACGCTGACGAATTTCTGGTAAAATTCTATGAATATTTACAATAAGTTGACTCCGGTTATCTAAAACCACATCAGATTTCCGTCCCTCGTCTTCTCCATCATACTTTTCGCGTTCACCGCAACTTTCCTCAAAACTCTTCAATTCTTCTTCTAATTTTTCAATCTTAGAACACGCATTTTGATATCTATGAATGGATGCATATTTTAGTTTGGGATTCTCGCGAAACATAGTAAGTCCATCAAACCACTTTGCAACCATCTCGTTGGCACGAGAGTGCTTCGCCTGCACTGACGCGGGTCTTGCTCTCAGTTGAGGTAAAAATTTCTCTTCCATCGTTGTAATTCTTTTGTTGACATTCTCAAGACGTTTCTCAAATGTTATTAAAGCTTTATCTAGCTCGCTTTTCTTTACATTCATGTCGACGACGACGTTCCTTCCACTTTTCCCTTCAGATTTAAATATTGCAATTTTATCCACATTGCTCGTAATCATGTGATATATTAGATGACGTCATATTGGACGTCCAGTAATCACGTAATACGCACGTGGTGCGCTGAAGCAGTACCGTTTACTACTCGTGTAAACCGCCTTGAAGGGTAATATATTTGCAATATATTTTATATATTTCTTGATTATACATTCTTCAGAAACTTGTTCCGAATACAATACTCTGTACTTAGCCTCTTGTGTAATACATTTTGTTATATCACTACTGTAATACCATGGATAATAATGGATAGGAAACTAGCTGACGTCAGCGTGTAAACCTAGTTGAAAATCGCGATATCACGAAGATGTCACGAGTATGCGTATTTTGCTGAGTTTCTCTTTGACTTCTCCATATTTTCGTGTTCAGTCTCACAAACCTGCCTAAGCCACGACTAAGTGTTCGAGGTAAATGTTGTTCGTCTTTGTTTCAGCTGTTTTCTTTTTGTTGTGAAGAAACTGGCGTCGCAAAAACTACCGTTGTTTTAGTTGAAATTTGCGACGCGTTTTTCACCGTCTAAAGTTGGAACTTTTCGCCTAAAATGAGTAATGGTAGTCGGATATTCCATCGTAAAGTGGCGTTGTTATATTTTTTGGTAGTTTGACTATAATTTTTAGTTGTATTATTGCTAAAGTTGCGATTTTTGTTGATTTTGTGACATCATGATTTTCAACTAGGTTTTCACGCGATCAACTGGTGCCAACCAATCAGCACGCTGGAAACGTCACACGTGATCTTAGTTTCCTATCCAGTCTTTCTACTATCCATAGTAATACGATGAATACGATTATTAAAATTGAAAAATTGAAAATGTTGAGTTTGATGTTCATACCCAACACTTCGTATTTTTCTCTTTCTTCTTCTTGCAATCCTTCTTCCTCCGACCTCTCACGGTCTTCACGAAAGAATTTCTGAAGTCTTTCTTGAAAAATGTGTACAACATCGGGTTAATAAACGACACAGAGAAGCGTAGAACATCAAAACAATCCAAAATAATATCAGGAACATTAATGACTCGCACGATATCAAACAACATGATGTACCACGTCAACCAGGAGAACACGAAAACCGATAGCATTGTCACGAATATAATAAGTACCCGATATTCCTTGATTACACGGGAGTATCCCCAGCGATCCTCACTTGTCCCTTGTCGATTCAAGTGCAGTTTGGAGGCAGCCGAGGTACAAACATCAGAAATTTTCCTGATTATAGAATTGCTGTCTTTGATGGATTCTTTATCGCCACACAAGGTTTCATTTTTGATGTTTTGACAGCTGAAGGACATTCCAGAGTTCTGACTTGCGTTGGAAGGACGACGTAAGATTTCCGGAGCTGAGAGTAAACTTATTGACCTTAGTCGTCTCTCCGCTGGCTTAGTGTTCTCACTCTCTGCGGGCACAGTTAGTTGATCCCCGTATGAACCATGACTGCGACTTCTTATTCGTCTCTCAACGCTCCCCCCAGGTCCCCGCGGAGTGTCAAGGAGGATCTTGGTTAAGTATACCTTGGCTTTTAAAGCAGACTTGCGCGCTTTCGAAATAGCTCGAAACATTCTCGTATACAACACGAGCATTACGACCAGCGGAAGGAAAAAAAACGCGACAAAAGCGAAAATGTAATAACCTCGTTCCAGTCTCTCCTCCTCATCAGAGAGTTTCGTTGAGGCGGAGTTGACGAGCCAGGAGTATGAGACGAGTGCTGAGGAAATAGAGGTAGCCCAAGTTGATGAAAGTAGAATAAATGTACGTGGCTTGGTCAAAATGATGGTGTACTTGATAGGGTAGATAATACCAATATATCTTTCTACTGTTATCATGAACACATTCAACATCGTTGATATAGCGATAAAACGAAAACAAATAGCCTGCGTTATACACAGACTAACCACTGACCTGTGATAACAACTGCATAAAATATAAAGTGGTATAGCTACAATACCAGTAAGCAGGTCAGATACAGTCAAGCTGGCAAGGAAAGCGTTCCTTTTAGTTCGAAGATGACGGTTGGTCGCCATTGTGAAGATGACACCACAGTTAATACACACGGTAACGAGGGCAATGATAATTAAGATAGAGTAGTATGCTGCGTCTTCTTGGGTAAAACACTGGTACCTCTGAGAAGAAGATAAGGTTGCTGTTGTAGTGTTGATCATGTCTTGGAAAACAGCTCTTGATGAGATTAAAATACGAAAACTCGTTTGCATTGTTTGTGCAAAATGTTGAGCAAATTACGGATATTTACGGAGGATTGATGGCAAGTTCATGAACCTGAAAATAAACATAATAATATCATGGCTACCTCGAAATCCTTTGTTTCACGAGGGACGATTAATCTCTAAATAACCTGATCAATAATCTTACCTAATGTTTATGCAAAAGACCTGTTTTATTTTACTCAAATTGCGCTGCGAAACACGCTACTCATCCAGCTTATATATATATATATATATAGTAAAAGTGGTCTTACCTCAAAATGATAAAAGCCGCAACTGTCAGTTTCACGCAAGGCGATCTTCAGGCGAATGAAAAATTTCGATATTGGTGGCCGCTTAAGTAGCTTTGGTCGAAAGGTGGGCGTAATGGACGCGTGGGCGTGTGGTCGGTGCCGAAACAATGCATGCATTCCTCAAATTTTTGCGTTGCTAATTTTAAATTTGTTTTTATGACGGCATGTCGAAATTATTTCTGATCTTTTGTTGAGTAGGAAATGTTTGTCTGCTTTCATTATACAAAGTTTTTCTTCCAAACATAAATTGCATCTTTTTGATCCTCCCGAATACGAAGCCACTTTTTTCAAAATAGACCAGGTTATATTGAAATCTTGTTTCTTTTCTTTTAAACTCCAAATATGTTTCGAAAGTTCTGTTTCGTTTAAATATATTTTGTTTTGAAATGACTTAGTGTGGTTTCTGTATCGCTCTTTAAAACTACTTGCTGTCATGCCTATGTAGTGTTTGGTGCTGTTTGTGTCATTTGTGGAAACTGTTGCCTTGTATACTATGTTGTTTGTCAAGCACTGCACTTACTCTTGTCTCTGCAGTTACAATTATTTGCGTTTTCATGTTGTGGCTTGCTTTTCCTGAGTATGTGTGAATTGTGTCTCATGATTGAGGATTTGACGTTATTCATGCAACTATAACTGACTTTTAGCGTGTTTCTATTGAAAATTTTGTGTAGTTTGTTTTCTGGTGGAAAATGCTTGTCTATAAGATTAAGGAAATTGCGTCCTATGTTTGTTTTGACATTTTTACTGTATGGTGGATTAAACCAAATAATATTCCGTTGTCGGTATATTCGCTCTACCTTTATGGTATTGAGCACTTTCAACGTTCCGTGAACAACATCACATTCGTTTTAGTATATATATATATATATATATATATATGCTAAACTACTCAAAACATTTCAATAGAATAACTAACGAAGACATGAAGTGAACCATTATCGAATTCCCAATAACCATTAATAGCAACTCACAAAGTTTTATTCCATTTGAGCTTGTTGAATCGGCTAAAAGCGTTCCTATTGTCTCGGTAGCCATAATATTATAAAGTGATTATAAAGTGACTCAAGCCTCAGGAGGTTTAGTAAAAGTCCCGAGGGCGAAGCCCGAGGGACTTTTACTAAACCTCCCTCGGCTTTCGGGTACATTTAATCACTAATCTGCAACCTCAATGCTATGCTATTACTTATAATAATCAGTAAAGTGCACCATATAGTATGACAGTTAGATTCAAAGTATTTAAAATTATATGCGTGGACGCGCGTCACAACGGGAGTAAAGCGAAATTTGTCTTTATAAGTCTGAAACTCGACTTTTATGAATGTTTTCCTTTTCAATTGAACCACATCATTTTAAAAAGCCCTCCGCAAAAACTCGTCCATCAGGTTGTGACGTCACCAACTTCGCAGTTAATTAGGCAAAGTATTACAACAAGATGGCGGATGACAGGATTGTCTTTGGTTAAAATTAGTAGTGCTGTTCAGTGTTTTGTACAAGAGTAGTTTTGTTTATTTGGATTAACTTTGTAAGCCTGTTTGTTAGAAAGTCGAAAATTTGAAATTATGATTTTAACAATAACAATAATGATAATAATAATAATAATAATAATAATAATAATAATAATAATAATAATAAAGTAGTAAAGTAAATGGTTTAAACCTAGGGCGGTATAGGGCTAGAGTGCTCATTAGGCTAGAGTGCTCATTAGGTGTGTGAAGTTGATCGTCCAGATTGTTGTAGTCTTGAGAAAGACTATTGTTGGTGACTGACGTTTCGACGGCCTCAGCGGCGGTCATCTTCAGAGTCAAGTAAAGCGTGTTTGTCAGGTTTGCCAATATATACGTCTGGTTCATTACGTCATAGTTTGTTTGTGTAATGACGTAATGAACCATACGTATCATAGACAAACCTGACAAACACGCTTTACTTAAAAATAATAATTATAAAAATAATAAAAATAATAATTATAAAAATAATAAAAATAATAATTATAAAATAATAAAAACAAAGCACTTTATATAAACAGGGTGTAGCTAAAGTTACGCGAAGTAATTTTCCTTTATGCCCTAAAGTACAAATAAAATATTTATATCTATAGTCACAACATCATTAGGGATTAGCAAAATAACTTTGTTTTCTTTTAATCTTAGATTTAACAACAGTCTTAAGTACTTTACCACAAGTAAGGACGATGAGGAATTCCTGACGCCTGAATGTACCAAATATAATTTTAAAAAAACGTGTTGAGTGTCGCGGTTTATAATGACTAAGCTAGCACCACCCCCACGGTTTATAATGACTAAGCTAGCACCACCCCCACATCTGCTCTCAGGTACTACTTCCTGTTTCGATATCCAGATGGCGTCTTTTACACAAAATGCCTTTCAAAAGTCTTATAATACTCACAATTCGTCGGCAAATGAATTTTACTGAACAAGACGAGATGACCACAAGGTTACACAATTATAAGATCAAACCAAATGGTCCAATCATTTAAAAATGGACTACAGGGTTTATAATAATGTTGAACGTTATTATAGTGTTGGAGCAAAACGCAATTAACTGTTTGTTAAATTATCATATTATATTGTAATGCAAATACCAGCTAAACGAGAAAAACACCACAATAAAAAAGCGAAATTTATAAAAAGCTGTTAGGTCGATATAGGTCGACTGATGACAATGTTCTCACATTACATTACAAAAGGTTATTTTGACAATCTCATATAAATTCACTTGAAAGTCACTGGTTATAATTGTAATTCGAGTTTACATACGACTCTACGACAATCTTTTTTAGTCTGGCAGTTAAAATGTTTCATATATATATATACAAAATCATTCATTGTATAACTGTTACTAACTAGTATACCTACAAATCAGGTAATGAATACTTCCTTTCATATGGTCCTTATACACACTAAAACTCTGCTCCAACAACTAATAAGGAGTTAAGGACTGAACACAATAATATACGACATGCGAATTGGTTTCACTTCATGAGTTCGCAATTATATATAGTTCGCAATTATATATAGTTCGCAATTATATATATATATATATATATTTTTATGTTTTATATGTAGTTAAATTAAGAAATATAAAGTACAAAACTTCTCAAAGTTAAAACTCCACTTACCATGTAAACATGTCGTCTCAACAAACACTACAGTTCAAAAAGTCCTTCACTCTTGTGGAGAGAGTTGTTCGAGCAAGTGTCGCAAATCTTCCCCGTCTCAGCTGATAATTAAAAAGCCCACTGTTTTTTATCATATATTCATTTTCTAATCAAACGACATGTGTCAGACGTTTCACGAGATAATATGAAAATTCACGTTGTAAGGACTTATCGCCAAACTACAGGATATTCTAATGTATATATAATGCGCGTTTTTAGGACCGCGAATGCAGAGTATTTTTATGTTACAGGTATAAATGAAAAATACCTCTAAATGAAGAACAGTCTCGTGATCATTTGAAAGGAAGATCGTATTGTGTTGATGTAATTGTTGGTTTAAAATTTAAAGTCAAGGTATGGATATAAAGATATTAAACATGTGTTGCTTTGCAGCTGCACAATAAGGTAAAGGATACAGATTGTTATCATTTTGTGTATGTCTTATGGTTACACTGAGGTGGTTATCAAAGGAAACATCAGCTCTGAAGCAAATTAAAATATAAAAATAAGAGTGTATAACACGGGCAGCCGTTATATTTGTGCATAAAGTCTCTTTAAACGTTGTAAGATTTTTATTAAAAAAAACTAACGTTTATATAAATCTTCCTTGGACAAAAATGTTGAAACTGCGAAAGAGACATTCGCACTTTAATTTGATTCTGGAAAATGGTTCTTTACTAAACATCTTGCGGTTTTTAATAACAGGGGCGTTTGTTTTCGACTCGCGAACACGAAATTTTTACGATAAGGGTTCGATAGGAAGAACAGAATTTCGCAAGCTTCAACAACAACAACAGACAATGAGGTACTTAACGTTAGGAAGTACCCATTGCTTCAATTATTTAAAGAATGTCATGCAGAGTATAACAACATCCTGTCTTTTATTTTGTTTTCTCTTAATATTAGCGATACGATAACAAAAACAACATTTGCATGCTCATTGAAAAGTAAAGATTAATATTTAGATTTAGATTATACACACTCGGCACGCGGGGTCGTTTTTTTAACAATTGCAACACCATGAATGAACAACGTTGTTTTTAGATTATTAGCTATCTGAAAATTGAGTGAAAAGCTAAACGTATATCTTTCAAGAACGAAGTTGAACAGCTGCGGAAGTTGAATAACTGTGGAAGGAAGTTGAATAACTGTGGAAGGAAGTTGAATAGCTATGGAAAGGAAGTTGAATAGCATTCGAAGGAACTAAAGAGCTATGCGAACACAATGAGCGACTTAATATACCGTTGAGAAATATATAACTTAATTAAAGCCAAGAGAGGATGCAGCTTTACTTGACAAAGGTTGGTGTACTGCCGAAATGATCATCTAGACTTTGGAACACACTCTCCGATCACACATATAGTCTCTTTAAAAATTATTTAAAATCAAGATACTTTGTCGCTCTCCAGAACACATTCAATACTGATATTATATCTACCTCGCGCTCAATATGTTTAAATTGTAGTTCTGTTAGAGATCTTGAATTGCAGAACTTCAGAATTTGTTGTTAATATTAACTGTGCGTTTATAATGTATTTGTTGTAATAAGTGATATAATAAGCGGTATCGTAGCATGACAGACTGTGACATAGTAATATGTATATGATTGTATATATGTAATGTATGTTTGTTAATTCTTAGGGTTAGACACCATGACTAGGGCTGAACATCACTGTTGTGTCTTGCCTTGTGTACGTAAACACGAAAACAAATAAACAGGAGGTCTATTACGTTTCGAGCGAAGGCCCTTCGTCAGAGAGTGAAACGTAAAGTGAATTTGTATTTCTACAGCGCCTACACACCATGATTGAAGACAGAATCATGCATCCGTGCAGAATTTGTTTTATTAAAGAAAATCACAAAGGAATATTACTTCGATAGACACACAATGATTGTAAACACAGGAGTGAAGGCATGTTGCACATAATTCAAATTACTATATAACTTGTTTAATAAAAATAATAATCCTGTATTTTTATTTTGTATGTTACGACAACTCAACATTTGTTAAATATAATTACATTCTAAGAAATTATCAATGAGAATCTCATGAAACAAAATAAACTTTAAACAAAACTTGAACCTCAACACTTGGACTTCAACTTAACTTTTCTAAGGTTAACAAATAATTTCGCCAGAAGAATATGGAGTGTAGACAATTTCTTCCAAGTCTTCGTCTGAACTTTCACTTAGCACTTCAGTCTGTAGAATACAACTCCCAGTTGCATTAAAATTAATGTTTTTATCAGCTGCTTTATTTCCTGATCCGTGAATACCTGTTTCGACAACATCTGGTTCACTAAGCAACAAAGATTTTGACAACACATTCTTCTCACCATAGTTGTCATTTTTACCTTCCTCTCTGCACAATCTTGATTCTTCACTCTCGTTGATAGCATGACTTGCCACTTCATCATCCATGGTGTCCCCTGGCAATCCACCACTTGTTACGTGTTCACCCTCAGTGTTCACGTTGTCCCCTGGCAATCCACCGCATGTTACGTCTTCACCCTCAGTGTTCATGGTGTCCCCTCGCAATCCACCACTTGTTACGTATTCACCCTCAGTGTTCATGGTGTCCCCTCGCAATCCACCACTTGTTACGTATTCACCCTCAGTGTTCATGTTGTCCCCTGGCAATCTACCACTTGTTACATATTCACCCTCAGTGTTAGTGTTGTCCCCTGGCAATCCATCACTTGTTACGTATTCACCCTCAGTGTTCACGTTGTCCCCTGGCAATCCATCACTTCTTACGTATTCACCCTCAGTGTTCATGGTGTCCCCTGGCAATCCACCACTTGTTACGTATTCACCCTCAGTGTTCATGTTGTCCCCTGGCAATCTACCACTTGTTACATATTCACCCTCAGTGTTAGTGTTGTCCCCTGGCAATCCATCACTTGTTACGTATTCACCCTCAGTGTTCACGTTGTCCCCTGGCAATCCATCACTTCTTACGTATTCACCCTCAGTGTTCATGGTGTCCCCTGGCAATCCACCACTTGTTACGTATTCACCCTCAGTGTTCATGGTGTCCCCTGGCAATCCACCACTTGTTACGTATTCACCCTCAGTGTTCATGTTGTCCCCTGTCATCTTACAAAGTGTTCGAGAAGCGGAGGACTTTTGATCATTAAACTCAGACCCAGTCTTAACCACCCGCGAGCAATCAATACCCCTCTGAGCCCTGCATGATCCTTGAATTTCCTTTAGGTCCCGTGCATCACCTATGACATCACTACGTAAGTTGTGAGTCTGTTCGTCAATATTTTCACCGTTTTCTTCACCGTCTATTCCCCCATTGCCTTCATCCATATCTCCATCCATATCCCCATCCATTTCGTTAATACCATCTGTACCATTGTCTAGCACAGGTAGATCACATCCAATATAACCATTATTATCCAAACAATATTGCAATAATGCACACCAGTTAGTATCCTATATAGAATTAGATTTAAAGACTTAGTTTGCGCTTTTTTACAACAAGAATACCAACAAGAAACTTCTGTGTTGGTTTCATTGTTTTACTGCTGACCCTGCATGTATTTCGCAGGCTTCCGGAACAAATTCGTCTAGAGCTGGAAAACGAGGTTTAACAGACACTTTTGTTCACCTCTCTAAGACGGACAATAGAAACTGGTTCTCAGTGGGTGGCATTGACGGTAATCTAGTTTCCCACTATAATTGTCCTACTATGTTTATTGCGCCATATGCGTTAAAACACATACCTTACACAGAACATGAGGGTTACCAACAATAATCATCAATGCTTGAGCTCTCGTAATGGCGACATTAAATCTCTTTGGATTGCTCAAAAAACCAAGGTTATGGGAAAGATCGAACCCAAGAAAACTATAACTTGAACGAACCTAGGCAAGAGAGAAAATGTCGGTGAACGACTCATGTCAACCATGTCTTAGTTAAGGTAAAGTGAATGGTTTGAACCTAGGAGTATCATTGGATATGTGAAGTTGATCGTGCTGGTTGTTGTAGTCTTGAGAAAGACTATTATTGGTGACTGCCATTACGACGGCCTCAGCGGCGGTCATCTTCACAGTCAAGTAAAGCGGTATACAGACGTATAGGCAAACCTGACAAACACGCTTTACTTGACTCTGAAGATGACCGCCGCGGAGGCCGTCGTCAAAACGTCAGTCACCAACAATAGTCTTTCTCAAGACTACAACAACCTGGACGATCAACTTCACACATCTTATGTCTTGGTCCTTGTTACGTTAAAAAAGTCACACGTAAGAATGTATAGTACAGTGGAACATCTAATAACGGACACTATATATAACGGACAGTAAGTCCAGAAACGTTATGTAAAACAGGAGGATGTTGTATCACAATCATTAATGATTTCATTTGTTCTTTCTTTGTGAATTATTAAAGTTTGGAATTATTGAATTATCTGGGTCTTCCTGAGCAAAATCATAATATATCTTGTCAGCTGAAAATTTCATCTTCATGGACATTTTTACTGTTGAAGTTATCGGATGTAATGTCACAAGAGGCATTTTGTGGCAATTAATAAAAGAAAACTGGTTTGGAATGCCTCTTGTGACATCACATCCTGTAACTTTGACAGCAAAAAACTCCATGAAGATGAAAGTTTCGGCTAACAAGATATATTATGACTTTGCTCAGGAATACTCGAATATTACGAATATGTAACATCCCCAAACGTGAGAAAGGCACTTTAAATTTTTAGATATTTACAAGTTTAGATATTTAACATTTACTAAAAATAAGTTTATTGCTGAATACTTACAGTTGATATTATAATTACAAGTCTTTCTTGTCCTTGAAATTCCTCTACTGAACCAACTTTAATATCGTTCATGCCAAGTCTGTCCAATAACAGGCGAATTTTTTCAACCTGAAAAGAACAAGACATACGCTAGGTAAATAAAGTGGGGCAGTGTCAAATATTGAAAAATACAAAAAGTCGTAACAATCAATATTATTAGATGTGTGAAGTTGATCGTCCAGGTTGTTGTAGTCTTGAGAAAGACCATTGTTGGTGACTGACGTTTCGACGGCCTCAGCGGCGGTCATCTTCAGAGTCAAGTGAAGCGTGTTTGTCAGGTTTGCCTATAATATACGTCTGGTTCATTACGTCATAGTTTGTTTGTGTCATAATTAGTGTGAGTGGATTGTCGACGGGAACAGGCAGAGGATGCTGCTGGCAGTTCTTAATCAGAGCTTCACACGTAGGCGACTGACGGGTGATGGCCGCATTATCTCGTTACAAATCAATATCTCAATACAAATCAATATCTTATTACACCTAGTTGTAATTTTTCCGATTAAAACTTCCGTTAACAAAAAATAGGTACGCAGTGCGCACATGCGTCTTGTTATACAATAACATAATCTTCTATGTGCATTTTCATTGGTCGTCAAGCAGAGGACAGACACATGGACAAATCAATATCTCATTACAAATCAATATCTTATTACACCTAGTTGTACTTTTTCCGATTGAAACTTCCGTTAACAAAAAAATAGGTACGCAGTGCGCACATGCGTCTAATGTAATTAGTTATACAATAACATAACTTCTATGTGCATTTTCATTGGTCGTCAACCAGAGGACAGACACATGGACGACGTCACAATCACTTCTCTCGTAACATCTTCTGTAAATCAGCCGTTTCGGCTAAGATGGATAATGATTTCCATGACGGTGTCGTAGGTGAGATGTCAGCCCAATTTGATGCAGGAACATTCGTCCACAATGTTAACAGCGCACAGTAGGCACCTCTCCTGTTGTACCATGTCGTACATCATGTTTATGTTGAGCAATGCGGAGGCGGTCTTCCTAGACATGTTGTAAGCCCCTTTTAAGTAGGGATCGCCATGCTGGTCTATCTTGTACGTGTTCTTTCCAGCTGTCAACATCAATCCTGGCTGTCTTTAGGTGACGTTTCATTACATCTTTATATCTCAACTTCTGACCACCTGTGACAGTTTGCCTTCCCTCTCCATACAGGATGGTTTTTGGTATTCGTGAGTTGTCCATACGCGTGATATGACCAACGCACCGTAGTTGTGTATTTAACAGAATGGCTTCTACGCTCGGCATTTCTGCGCGCTTCAGAACTTCGTCGTTGCTAATTTTGTCTTGCCATCTGATGCGTATAATGGATCGTAAGTGTTTCAGCCTACGCAGCACTCTACTTCTTATATCAACCTTTAGAGTACATAAAGGGACACTCACCTGTTTTCTATAAGGAGTAATGATACCAATCTCATCAAGCTTCACAGGATGTTTTTGAAATGATCGTAATTCTTGAACATATCTTATAACTTGAACAGCTTCAACTGCATTAAACCAAGATGGACTGTTCCCTTCTCGAAGATCTACACCCTAAACAGTAACAATACCACCTTCAACCCCATTCCTTCGTCTCTACTACCTTTAATCCCATTATCTCACCTCTGCCACCTTCAATCCCCATTCCTTCATCTCTGCCATCTTCAACCCTCCAATCCCATTCTTTCACCTCTGCCACCTTCAATCCCCATTCCTTCATCTCTGCCACCTTCAATCCCCATTCCCTCATCTCTGCCACCTTCAAACCCCATTCCTCCATCTCTGCCACTTTCAATCCCATTCCTTCATCTCTGTCACTTTCATTCCTATTCTTTCGTTGCTGAACAAGTATCATAGGCAAATTCAAATTAGTGAATAGGACCTCTTTTTAAAACAAAACTATTTTATAATAAGCACCTCGCACTAACCTTAACACCGTGGAATATAATTGGGAATCCATTTTTGTTGGGCAAAGACTGCCAGTCACAAAGACAGTTCTTGACAGTCTCATCAACACAGGACACCATCTCAGCATGATAAAACAATCGTGATGGCAGCTCTAGTAGGGCTTCATGACAGCGATAATTACAAACAAGTTTTGTAACTGCTAGTGCATCATAACAGCCATGATCCAAGAATGTCTTCTCGTTTCTTAAATAAGGTGTTCGCATCATAAGACGTTCCAATAACGATATATCAAGACCATAAGATTTAGAGATAGTTGAGCGAAGAACAGGTCCTAGTTGGTAAGGATCACCTCCAAGTATAATCTGCATGTGAAGATAACAAGAGGATAAATAGACCATACAACGATGATCGTTAAGTTCAAATCCTAAGAAAATATTTCTCAGTCCCAGACGGGATTGCCGGTGAGATACGATAGACTATACTTACACGCTATTTCGGCAGTACACCAACCTTTTTAGATATTTGATTTGTATTTCTACAATATAAATATATATAATTTCTACTATATAAATATATATATATATTTAGTATCACATACTAGTGCCTTAACAGCGGGTGATAAAAACGATATGTCCCTTAGGGATGATATCGTTTTTATTTCCCACTGTTTATCATCCTGATAAAGGCACTAGTATGTGATAAAAAGGTTATCACACTCGCGACTCGGAATGAATCACCGTATCCCTCATATGATAACTTATACATATATATCTGTTCAGTCCATCAGTTCAGAGGTATCCTTACCTGTCCCTGTGTTCCCGCTAATACGCTGATTGGAACTAAACTCTCAGGCTCTGTTGCTTGGCCAGCCTAAAGGTTTAAAAAAGTTAGAGACTAAGCTAAACATGTAATACTTGAAGAGCACAATAGGTACAAACTTAACAGTAGAACCAACCCACCTCATCTATGAATACGTGAGTAAAATGTCCCGGAGGTAGTCCCAAGGTATGCAGCTGACCAGCAGTAGTGCATGTGCAGATGACTATCCGATAATGGGATGCCATATCAAGTTTCTCAATGCTTGTGCTGTAATTTCCAATATCTTCTGGAATATTTTGTTGTCGCTGAAAAGCATTCAATCTCACCATGTCTCCATCAGCAATCCCTCCGCTGTGGTGAAGACGTTCAGCCTAAGATACCAAAAACAATCATCTGAAAACTGACCATCAGAATTCTGTAAAAGCTTCCCCCAAAGTGCATGAAATGGCATTTCAGAGACTCTAGATTTCAACATTTTCTGGGGGGCGGATGCCCCCGGACCCCCCTAGAGATCTCGCACTTTCAGCACTCGCCCTGGGGGCCCTCGCAAACTTTCACCCAGGGCCCCCTGGGTCAACGTTAACATAACACACAAAATTCTCGTAAAACACAACTTTTTAATACATTTCCTGAATATACTTACAATCAAATCAGCAGCACTGTTTGATGGCGTACAGGCAAGAATTCGGCTAAAACCCACACAATGAAAAACCTGAAAAAATGTTTAAAATATCAATAGATGGTTCACCTCTCCTTGCCTGTCCTCTTCACCCCTAATAACTCCACTCCCTTCTTGTTTTTCCTACAAGAGTTATTACAACTCACCTGAAGAATTGCTTCGACAAGTGTGACAGTTTTCCCTGTACCAGGAGGTCCAAAAACTACATAAGGCATTGGTCGACATTGGCCACTTAAGATTCTCGCCACGGCCGACTTTTGTCGTTCATTTAACTTAGGGTTATATAGTTCTTTCTTTGGTGATACTCGCCGCAGAGTTTGAGGTAAGACAGGAATAACACAGGTTGGAAACAGAACTGTTAAAAAAACAACATGTTGCTTGTTAAAAATTGGGTTAAATACAGATTTTAGTTGACGTTTCGCTCTGACCTGAAAAAAAGACACATTGTCCAAAATAGTTGACAAGAAAGTTATGAATATCTCAACTTTATTATCTAAAGTACTTTAACCGAGTGTAAGGTCTTTACGGGAAAGTATTTCCGTGAAGAACGAAGCTAAAAGTAGCATATTATATGACTTTTTACGTTTAGATTTTTAGTTTATTTTCAAGTTTGTTTTTAGCGCTGTTTTCATTGCTTTACCTTACCTCTTGGTCGCTTTGTGTTTGCAGCTGTTGGTATTCACCCTGAATGAAACATTCGTCGTGCTTTTGGGTGAACAAAATTAAAGAAAGCAACACTTATCTCGCAGCAACTTCGTTCTTCGGCATTTTCAATGCTCAAGACTCAAGAGACCAAACATTTTCCCGCCAAAACCTCAGAAAATCAGCATTAGCGCGGGCCGCACATTAACCAATCATATCGCGTGATTCCACCGGAAGTAGCCTTAGGCATATAAATAATGATGCAATGAAAAATGCAGTTTAAAATAACTCTTTTGTTTGAAAGAACTCTTGAAACTATAAAGACTAACCATTTACAACTTTTTCATATCTCAATATTAAGATTTGTCTAATATGTAAATGATCATACTTATGACATCACACTGCATAATGACTTATTGAAAATGCTTATATATCCTTGAGATTATGTAGTGAAATCACTTGAAACGCAGGTGCATGTGCGTGGATGTATCCAATGACATCAAATATGCAAATCATCAAACGATTCCATGTGATAATGGTAAAGATATGCAAGTCATTATGCGTTGTGATGTCATAAGTATGATCATTTACATATTAAACAAATCTTAATATCTCAAGAGTGAAGTGAGATATGAAAAAGTGGTTTAGTGGCCCCGAGATCGCTGTTGTTGCCCGAGTCCGAGATCGCCATTGTTATTTGTTGCCCGAGATCGCCATTGTTGCCCGAGATCGCCATTGTTGCCCGAGGCGAATTATACAATAAAAAGTTATAATAGTGATCATAATTTTTCACCTTGGTCCCCTATATAGTTGGCCATCTCTACTGCTTTATGAGCTCGTCTAAGTGGTGTCCTAAGGAAAAATATATCCAAGTTGTGACACTGAAAGGAGCAACTACCTAACTCTTGAATTGTAAGAGACACAATAAAACTCATTTATCTGAGTCCTTACCACTCCTTAATACCTGTTAAAAAAGAACATTACATCATAGGAATCCATGTCATAAGTTATGTGAAAGTCGTCATGAAACTTCAATAAAATTTCCTCATTCAAAACCTGGAGTGGGAAATTAAAATACACAAGGAATAAAATAGCAGAACATTGTTAATAATTTTGTTTAAATCTTTTGGATACCCAAGATACCTCGTGAATAAATCCTTCATATTTTGGGGTATTACGGGAACCTCCTAAGAATGGAAAAACCACACTTAAATTTAAAAAAAAATTTTGTTGGTATATTCTCTTAATTTCTTCCATCCTTCCCTCCCTCCCTCCCTTCCCTCCCTCCCTCCCTTCCCTCCCTCCCTCCCTTCCTTCCTCCCTCCCTCCCTTCCCAATCCTTCCTTCCTCCTCCCTCCTTCCTTCCTCCCTCCCCCCTCCCTCCCACCCTGCATTCCCTGAGTGATTACTTACCACATACTGATAATATCACTCTATCTCCAATAAGAAGTGAAGGTCTACCCTCGGCCAAGCCAGGGACAGAAAGTCCCAAGAAATCCCCTACAGTCTTGAGTGACACCTGTACAAGAATATACAAAATCTATCAGCAACTGTTACATGAGTGTTACAGGTTCTGCACACAATGTACATATAATATGTACTATAGTGAGAGTGTGAGACTTTCTTCAGTTGCCACCAACCTGTTCTAAATCAAACTCTCTCATCTCAAGTTCCATCTGAACTTCTTCTGCATGTAAAAAGGCAGAGAATTTTTCCTTATAATTCCTCGTCGACAAAGGCTAAAAATAAGTAATAACAGATTATTAATGAGTTATATAATATATATACATCCTGTAGTGAATGTAGGAACACAAATCCTCAGAAAAGGTTTCAGATAGGGATAAAATCTGTAACCTTCTCAGCAATGTATTTTAATAATAATGAGACAATTATTTATTAATATTGTTATACACTTATACATGCAACACACTGATACTGTGTGTAGTGACTGCTACATAGGTGCTACATATACTATTACTGTCAACCTCATTCCCAGGGCCTTATCTCCGCTCCCCGCCCACCCCCGTTGTGATACTGTATCAATCCAGGGGTGAATCCAGGGGTGGATCAAGGGGGGCACTTTGGGCAAGTGCCATGGGCCCGCCGCTTTTGTGGAGGCCCCACTGAGTCTCAGTAGCTCAATGGTAAGAACATCTTACCAGCAATCAGAAGGTTATACCAGTACAGGTTTGATCTATGTCCATGACCAGATCATCCGGATGTGCACAGGCTATGTATCAAGATAAACAAGCTCACCTCAATCAAACTGGGTACATGACAACAGAGATCCAATTTGTCCAAAATATATTGTCTCAAGGTCATTGGAATTTCATAATGCTTCAATTTAGAAGAAAAATTGATGGTGGTTTGTCTAGTAAACAAAAAAGGCATTGTACTGTACTTTCATTCTGTCAGAAAAAGGAACAAATAAACATTGCAGAACTATTTCCAAAATTTGACTTTATATTAAGTTGAACAAAGAGTGCATAAAACTAAACTTACTTAAACATTGGCCTTTCCCCTGGTATCACCCACTGTTGGCCATTTCTCATGTTAACCACTTTCATTAAAGCATTCTTTTGATCAACAAACTTTCGTTTGTGAAATGGTGTTTTGGCATTCAAAAAGCGTTGTTGAACATCTTGCACATTAACCACAAAATAACGACCAATTTGAAATACACCAAAGTTGAAAACAACAAGTTGACTCATTTCACCTAAAAGTCTTTCAAAAAGGAATATATGTACACATTGAACACCCCATTTGTAAGATTGACCTACAGTATCTGTCTGTCTGTCTGTCTGTCTGTCTGTCTGTCTGTCTGTCTGTCTGTCTGTCTGTCTGTCTGAAGTCAAAGACTTAAAGTTTACCTTGAATTAACCTTGGTCTTTAATTGCAATATACTCTGAGGACTAATATGAATATCCAAAGCCTGTTTACCAACTAGATTTAATTTCTCTGTCAGTTCTATGCTAAAGACACTGTCATCAGTAAAGCCATCAACAGACTTTAATACTACCATACTCTCTCCACCATTTCTAAAATAAAGACCACAACAAAAACAGTTCAAGCTTACATATAATATTATCAAACCAAAACCATGCATCGATCATCCACCCTTCTTCAGGGCCGCCGAGAGGCAAAGTTAGGCCCAGGGGAAGGTGGGGTTATGGTCTTTCACAAGCCTTCTACTGGGCCCTGGGGTAGTTGCCCCGGCTAACCCCCCTCCTCTCGGCAGGGCTGCCCTTCTTCCATCCATCCATCTCTTCCCTCCCCTTCTTAATTCTCCATTCCTCCATTTACAATATTTCTATCTACCATAAATGTCCAAAACATCACCTGATACAAACAACTTTCTCTTGTACTTCTCCAATGGTAACATCACCAAAGTTTACTTCATCTGTAATCATCACACCTTGCTTATCACAAACAAGTTCTTTTATGAATTTACTTTCTAGAAGTGGACCAGTCCTTGTCAGGTCTCTAAAAGCCAATTTCAAGAAGTTACTTGAGTGATAATTTAATTTAGAAAGGCCATTAATTCACAATACATTTCATGAAGGAGCAGGGATAAAGGATATGGTAGAATAAGGAAAGTAACTATGGCAACAATGACCTCACCTTTGTCCTTTGTTTGGTATCCTTGGTTCAATCCTTAAAGCTCTCCACTTGCAGTTCCCTTGGTTTGATTCAATGGCTGTAACTAAAACATTATGTCCCTTTCTAGGAACATAGTTCCTCTGACATGCCCCAATTGAGAAGAATATGTCTGTATTGATGTAACCATGTCCTTGGTTGACTGATGTGATGGAACCAGTGATAGTTTTCTCTCGCAGTGGTCCAACACTTTTGATCTCACACACAACCCCCCTTTCTCTTATTAGTTCCACTCTAACCCAGTCCCCTTTACAAACTACATACCCCACAGTCACACAAGACAGGTTACAGAATGTATCATAATTAACAATAAAGTTATCTCCTGTAGTTTCTGTAACTTCTCCAATGAGCACCTCAAGGGTTCCCTCTTCACCAAAACTATTCCAGTCAGTAATAAGGACTTCCACACGGTCAGCTCGCCATGCATCTTCCAAACTCTCCCTCCTGGCTTCCACGTGGACCTCTGTGTTTAATTTTGGTCTTATCCCACCAATAACATCCTCAAACTTAAAGAATACTTCTTCGTCAATCATTCCAGAGTCATCATACAGTTTAGTTACTTTTCCTGAAAAGCATTTGCGAAGGTTTTCTGACTTTGTTAGGCAATGTTCCTTGGTTCCTGCAGCCAATAATTCTTTCTTTTCTTTAGCCTCAGTATTTTTGTTTTCTTCAGGTAACAAACCTTCCCAAAATTGACCAAGAAACCTTGACACTATTCCAAACATTCTGCATTTGGTAATTTTAAATCAAAATCTAAAACCTTGTTTTATGTTGACCATTTTGTTTGCCCTGTACCTAAAAATGTCAGCAGTTATACTCAAAGCTTGGATGGTAATAAACTAATACATTACTAACCCTTATAGAGTAAATGGTTTGAGCCTGGGAGTATCATTAGATGTGTGAAGTTTTAACTTTCCTGGTTGTTGTAGTCTTGAGAAAGACTATTGTTGGTGACTGACGTTTCAACGGCCTCATTGGCGGTCATCTTCAGAGTCAAGTAAAGCGTGTTTGTATAGGCACGATGTATATATAGGCATGCAAACCCTGACAGACGCGCTTTTACTTGACTTTGCAGATGACTACCGCTGATGCCGTCGAAACGTCAGTCACCAACAATACAGGTAGTCTTTCTCAAGACTACAACAATGTGGACAATCAACTTCACACATCTACTAACCCTTATATTACAGTAACCCTTTATACCCCAGGAGTGATCAGCATCTAACTTCTCCTAATAATATCAGTGGTTAACCAAGTATAAGGAAATGATCATCAAAGGTGAACTGACATGTTTTTAAAACAACTTCTATCTAGGACCAATACTATAAGAAATGTTTAGAGACCAATAAGAAGGCCTGGGCACACAGCAAATGCATATCAGTATGAGGTACAGTAGTCTTGCTTGTAGTTGCCAAGGCCTAACATATTAAAGGGGTTTACTACATCCCAGGCATTCTTTGTCAGCGCCCGCAAGCAATCGTCTTCTGGACAATCTTTTTTAGTATCCGTGAGAGGTGGGATAAAATGAGAGATTGTACTGACAAAGAACACCCGGAATGTAGTAAAAGCCCATATTAAAGGATCAGTCTCAGGGAAATACACTGCACAGTGCACACTCAGTGGCAGCCTTTTTTTCAGGTGCTGTAACAAAATTTGTTTGTTGTTTATACCATTAACATCTGAACAATCATTGGTTTAAATAGTCATATTCTCCTTCTGTTGTAAGAAGACATACCTGATTTAATATTCATTAGGTTATTACGTTTTTTAATAAAATGCCAAATGTAAACACATGAACACAAGCGCGCGTTGCATTTTATCAATCTATTTGTTCCAGTCTGGACTCTGGCTCTACAGCTCTACTCTGCATCTTATCATGTTTAAAAATATTACATTAACGTGAACTTCTGTTTATACTCAAATATAATGTTCATTAACATATCCACTACAGCAATAACACAAGCAAATTATAAACAGAAAAAGCACATGCCATATGGTATGCCAAGTAGAAACTTTCTCATTTTATCAACAAAGACCATATCCATACGTTCTTAATAATATGACTTACCATTTCCTTTCTAACCTTCGACGAAAGATGGAGAACTTGCTTGCCAAGAAATATATACAGTAAATACTTTCGTATGTTGACAAAACTCCGAAAAACAATAATAAACAAACTATTTTAAAATGTCTTCCCCCCCGGTTTTGGCGCTTTCATCCGCTGACCAGTTTACTTTGATAAACAATTATTCAAAATGGCGGCACGAGGATGGTTTGAGTTGGAAAGTGATCCAGGTAAAATTTTCTTTCATATCTACATTGTATATCCAAATTAATAGCTCCTACCATAAATATAATTGTTTCTTTTTTTCTCAACAGGAGTATTTCTTTTGTTAGTTGAAGAATTTGGTATGAAATGCATTAAATTATACAATTTTATATTTGACATCTCTATAATCTAATAATCTCTTCAACAGTTTAATGTTGAATGGAGTAGTATTGCAAACAAACTGTGCTAATTTAAAATCATGATATTCAAGTAAAAAAAATTATAGGCAGTGTTATCCAGACCTCTGACACAGACCCCAAGCCAGGTAGACCCCCACAAAATTTATCTTAGACACGTACACAATCTCTCCTTGACTTATGACCATGGGATAGTGACCAAGGCCCCCGAGAGCCAAGATAGGTGCAGGGCCAGTGAAAGACCATAACCCCACCTTCCTAAATGCCCTAGAAGCTTCATTCTATGTGTAGGATTTGCATGATGGTTATTGTTTTGGGCCCCTTATTTGGCCCGGGCCGTTCCCCCCCCCCCCCTCTCAGCAGGGCTGATAGTGACTGCCACACTCACCACCACTTGTGATCCTTGTGACTACATATTATGGTCACATGTCAAACAATCCAGTGCATATTATTTTGTACTATATTGCTTAACTTTTCTTCAGGTGTTCATGGTGTACAAGTAGATGAGATTTATGATTTATCAAAGCCGATTAAAGGGTAGGTTAAAACTTATTTCAAATGACATTCAAGTTTTTTAGCAATATGAATGAAAAACACTAAAAGGCTGGTGTACATTGACATTGTTAATGTGACATTAACAATACCAGATTTATTAATGCCATAAGCAAAGGCCAGTTTCATTAATATATAACTCCATTCATATTAGTTATTCATCTGCTGTTCACTAGGCATGTTTATGGGTTTGTCTTTCTGTTCAAATGGATTGAAGAACGTCGTTCACGTAGAAAAGTTGCCCCTCTTGATGAGGCTTTTGTTGAAGATGATAAGATTGTCAACAACATGTTCTTTGCCCAGCAGGTATAATAACTTTCAAAACATTATCAAAAATTTGTGTTATGGGAAAACAATGTGTCATTCAGTTATAACTAATTGTTTCATTATTTTTCTTTTTAGATAATACCAAACTCCTGTGCCACCCATGCCCTTCTTAGTGTCATACTAAATTGTGATGAATTAGATCCTGGTGAAACATTGAGAAAACTGAAGCAATACACCAAAGGATTTGATCCTGAGGTGATAAAGACTATTACAACAGTCATATAAATGAATAAAAACTTGTATATAAATTTCTATTTGTATCAATCCAAAGGGCAAGCAGAATTTGAGCTCTTTTGAAAAACACACAAGTGTGAAAGATGCACGAGAAACAACATACCACTTACTAGATGTGTGAAGTTGATCATCCAGGTTGTTGTAGTCTTGAGAAAGGCTATTGTTGGTGACTGACGTTTCACATTGATTGACACCAAACAACCGATTACAAACAATATTGGCCCATGCTTAACGCATGACGCAACACCCACTCACACTAATTATGACACAAACAAACAATGACTTAGTGAACCAGGCGTATATATAGGCAAACCCTGACAAACACGCTTTACTTGACTCTGAAGATGACCACCCTGAGGCCGTTGAATCGTCAGTCACCAACAATAGTCTTTCTCAATACTACAACAACCTGGACAATCAACTTCACACTTCTAATGATACTCCTGGTAACTGGTATAGTAAATGGTTTGAACCTACTATGAAAGAAACTTGATTGTGACAAACTTGTTTGCTTTTAGACGAAAGGTTATGCTATTGGTAATCTTCCAGAAATTGCAAGAGTCCATAATAAACATGCTAGGTAAGACACAGTCCAGTACTAAAAATTTCACTGTGCATGGATAAACATCTTTGCTGATATCAGGTAAAGAGTAATTGAAAGTGTTGGGCATTTTATCTCAAGTAAAAACTATCATCTTGTTCTCAGACCAATCCATCGAATGCGGCCTGACAATAAACCAGGAAACTCCTTATCCACAACACGAACTGGCGAGACATTTCATTTTGTGAGTTATGTTCCAATTAATGGGAGACTGTTTGAACTGGATGGATTAAAACCATCTCCCATTGATCATGGTAAGAAAAATAGTGATGAAATTCTATTTGTGACTGGTCAGCTGTCTCAAAAATTGATGTATTCCACATATAGTACATGGAAAACTTTGTAAAATTGAGTTTTTCTTTGTCAAGGACCTTGGGGTGATCATGAAGAATGGACAGAGAAATTTAGAAGAGTTATCACAGAGAGGCTTGGGATTTCTAGTGGGTAAGCATGACCGCAATTGTTCGAGAGAGTATGTATGAAATATATCAAAACTTGAGGCACAAATAAGCCAAAGCTAAAAAAATAAGAAAAAAGTGGGTTGATTTCATGAAAGCTATAAAACCATGTCTTCAAAAGTTCAACCATCAAAAACTTTGACAAATTTGGCATCCATTCTTCATCGTCTGAATGTCCATCAGTGTAGTATCATTAGTAGCCTGCTCACAGCCCGAAATTTTGAAGTTGACTATCCAGGTTGTTCTGTCTTGAGAAAGACATTTGTTGGTGACTGACATTTCGACGGCCTCAGCGGTGGTCATCTTCAGAGTCAATTAAAGCGTGTTTGTCAGGTTTGCCTATATAAACGTCTGGTTCATTACTAATCGTAACAAACCAGACGTATATTAGATGTAATGAACCGACGTATCTATAGGCAAACCTGACAAACACGCTTTACTTGACTCTGAAGATGACAACAATAGTCTTTCTCAAGACTACAACCTGGACGATCAACCTCACACATCTAGTGTGTAAATTTCCTTTGAAGTTTCAGCATCCTTTGTTATAATAAGTTTCCAAATTGTAATTGTATTCCAAGTCATCTGGAAACTCATGTCTGATTCTGATTCACTGTCAGACATTATTTGCAATTTACGGGCACATTAATCTAGTGAAAAACGTCTTTTTTAGAGAACCCTACCACGACATTCGATATAATTTGATTGCAATTGTCGCTGATAAAAGACCTGAATGTGAAAATAAACTAAAAACACTTGACGAAAACAGGTGAGAGAATTGTTCATATTTTTAAAAAAATATTCATTTGATCAATATTAATGGGAGATTGTTAATGAATTATTTCTTTCCTATTTTATAGGAAGATAGTTTTGAAAACGCTTGAAAAGGTGTGTAGAATAATAATCTGGCATGCAGAAATATAACTGCCATATTCCCTATTTTTAATGTGCCTATCTGGGGATTTTATATATCCGTAATATTTGGGTCTTTCTGAGCAAAATCGTAATATATCTTGTCAGCTGAAACTTTTATCTTCATGGAGTTGTTTGCTGTTAAAGCTACTGAATGTGATGTCACAAGAGGCATTCCAAACCAGTTTTCTTTAAATTTGTTACTTGCCACAATGCTTCTTGTGACATCACATCCGATAACTTTAACAAAAGACACAAAGATGAAATTTTCGGCTGACAAGATATAGTATATCCTATTTTGCTCAGGAAGACCCAAATATTACAGATATGTAAAATCGTCAAACGTGAGATAGACACTAGCTTTAAGCCACTTACATCTTTTGTTCACCTGTACTGTAGGTTGGTCGAGGAGACTCAAGCACAGACACAGCATCTGAAGGAGAACCTGAGAGAATGGAAAAACGAACTCCTAAAAGACACAAGTTAAAAATCCCTTCTGGAAGACTATTGGGGACTGAAAAAAAAGAAACACCCAAGAATTTGTTTTATTTCTCTGCCAATGTAGAGGAAGACATTCCTGAAGATCTACTGAAAAAATCTCTTGCTATGATAATATCTGGTAATCCTGAAGGGACAACCCTTTTTGGACAACCCTCACAGCAGAAAGATACAACAATGGTATCAAAAGACCAGGACACTGTAGGTGGATCTCCAGCTCAATCATTACTGAAAAACACCTCTGGAATTACTACTGTGAAAACATCAAACGAGATAGCTAAAAACTCTGAGAAATCAATGTTGATTTCTAACACACCATTGGTTGTTACAAGTGACAATACAACTTCCAGTAATCAGCAGAGAAGCACACAACATCCTTTAGATAGCGGAAGTAGTACTGGGAGGAGTTGTGAGAAATTTATACAACGGACAGGAACTCTGTTTAGTGAAGGTAGATCTCGTCAGTCATTTTAATTAACAAAGACAATCTTAAAGGACATTGGCAACAAAAATTAAGTTTGTCTAATATGAAAAAACTTGTAAAATGATAGAGTAACACCTTTTACAACTTTTCCGTATTTTACTTCGTTTTTGAAATATTTCAGTTTGTTTGATATGTAAATGAGATGGTCTCTGACGTCAGGTGCAGGGTAGATAATTTTCACTCATTAAAAAATGTCTTATATCTCAGTGATTGCTAAGTTGACAACGTTCATTATCATGAGGAGTTATTATACGCACATTTTCAAGTAACTTGAAGATTGAACTAATATTTTAAGTGAAAATTCTCTACCCTGCACCTGAGGGAGAGTACATCTTCAAGTTTGTTCCACTAATTTACTTGAAAATGTGCGTATAATAACTCCTCATGATAATGAACGTTGGAAACGTAGCAATCACTGAGATATAAGACATTTTTTAATGAGTGAAAATTCTCTACCCTGCACCTGACGGCAGAGACCATCAAACAAACTGAAATATTTAAAAAACGAAGTAAAATACAACAAAAATTAAGTTTGTCTAATATGAAAGAACTCGTAAAATGATAGAGTAACACCTTTTACAACTTCTTTCATATTAGAATTTCATACTATTTTTCTCATTTCATCTTCTAGAAGCCAGTTTCTTCTCTCTCTTTCATTCGGAAACCAGATCTCCATTAAAGAGTCCAACAGAAGCTGTTGCTAAGGCAATACGTTTGGTTACGATAGACAATCCTCCAGATGCTCAGGTAATAATACATTTGATAGTTAAACCACTGTCTCTTTATCGTCGTCATTATAAGATGCACATCTAATCACCCATACTTTTTAAGGAATTATACACATTGCTGGACACCATAAACCAAGAAATAAACAAATTTGAAACGATTCTTACTGAAGAGACAGACAAGAGGCGAAAATTTCAGGTATTAAAGTTAAGTTGGAATTGAAGTAGATAAGATAAAATCATCATTATTAATGTTTGTTACGAGATATGGCTCTCCACATTTTGAGCTGAGCTCTAATATGCATTGTACGTTTAAGATTTACGCAAATCTCTGGTTAATAAACTGTATGGAATAGTTAGTCAAACATAGTGTCACTAAGATCTTCATGGTTAATAGTAATTTTAAAACTGTAGTACTTGGACATTACCGAGCCTTTATATACGTGATCGATTTATTCATGATTTCTGTTCTGAGCCTTGCTTCCTAATATGACGTTACTTCTGTAACCATTGCAGTGGCTGGAGTAGAGCTAGTACATCAGGTTTCAATAAGATAAAGCCATGAACGACGCAACAAAAGCTTGGTTTGAACCTGTTACTATACATGACTTTGCTCTTTCGCGAAGTTTGTTTGTGCTTTCGTGTGTCACATCATCCCAAGAATACCCGTTCTTATTCCGTTTGACATTAGATATTTTCTGAACTGATATACTTTCATATTTTCAAAAACGTTTTTTGTTATCTTTTTAGATCGACCATTCTCGAAGAACTCATGACTATGATCCTTTTATCTGCACCTTTCTTCGTATGTTGGCCGACCAAGGACATCTTGCTCAGCTTGTCGAACAACATTCGTCTGTCAAAAAACACTTGCTTCAGTCCAGTACTGCACCACCACCAAAAAGTCATTCTAGTACGAAGAAAAAAGCTACGAAACGAAAACGATAACAGTATCTATTGTAAATATTAACGAATTAAAAATGTTATCAATAAAGTTTCAATAAAAAAACTGTGTTTATTAAAATTGTAAAAGTGATTCAATCAACAAATATCTCACCTTCGCATTTAGAATCGATACAAGTCTTTCAATTTTACCCGAAAAATTTCAATTCCAAATTTGGAAATGTGACTAAGGACTTTATCTTTTAAAAAGCCATCAGATCTTGTCCCTGCATCTGAAAATATTATAAAATAGCTATATTATAAACTTGAAAATGTGTTAAGTTCGTCGGCTAGTATAAACTTATATTCTTAGCTTTAATTTCTTATTTTGTTCCAAGCGGTGTTGTCTATACTACTTTTCTACGATCCCAAACGAAAGCAAAAACATTGAAATGCATCAGACATAGTTTGACGCTACTCTGGCTTTAAAACGTTTTTTGAACGTAACTTTAAAAGTTACTGTCCATGACCCAACGTTTCGACACTCCAATCTAGTGTCTTCATCAGGGGTTGTAAACGGTTAGGATCCCTATATACCCTTATAGAACCGACGAAAGCCAGAGTAGCGTTAAATTATGTCTGATTTATCACCTGGTTGCGTTGGGAAATTATTTATTAAAATGCATATAACCCGAAATATGACATAATCATATAGATTCTACATGAAGTGAATATTTGAATGTCAAAATATTTTATGATTTCATTTTGAGCTTTGTGTTGATGTTGTATCAAGGTTTGTTTATTCAAATCCTCAACCCCGTCTATCGATCTAACGCACATCAAGGAACTTACCACTTGATGACTCCCCTAGTTCATCTGTCAAAACGAGTTTCCAATCGTGTTTGTACAACGATAATAAAGCACTGCATTTTTCACACCATTGTCCTTTGACTGGTGTACTACTTGGAAAATAACCGCATTCGAGTTGGAAGGGAACTGGAGAATAAGCCATTGTATTGTTGAAAGTGTGCTAGAGGAAGAAAAAATATGAAGAGATTGAGAACCTCTCGAATTTCTTTAATACGCACAATGGTTTTAAATTGAGGCTAGGATGGACTTAATGGTGAATAAACTAGTTCGTAATGTCGACTGCGCATCAAAATGACGCATTCTGCGTCGGGATAAAACTTATTTCAATTCATAACATCAGGCTAAAACCACAATATACATTTGCATTTCTATTTACACTTGCAAATTACCCAGTCTGATGTTATGAATTGAAATAAGTTTTATCCCGACGCAGAATGCGTCATTTTGATGCGCAGTCGACATTACGAACTGGCTTATTATCACCAGGTTTACTCCAACCAGAAAATTAGGGTATTGATAAGTGATCATGAAAAAATGGCTTCCTTACTTTACGAATTTCTTCAACAATCATCGTCGGCATCTTCACACGTGATTCACACAGGACAACAATACTGTTATCCTCCACCAATGATAACGCAGCTCTCATAGCACGTGACTGTGTGTACACACCTTCTACTAGTGCGACAGCGTACCGATGATCAAATCCCGACCTCTGAAGATTTGACTCGTAACTCCGAGCCGCTTGTTCGTCACATGTCGTAATTATAACCTTGAAGTTGACATCAAGTGATGTTCTAAGTATCTCAACCATATTTTCAATAAAGTAATGAACCCAAGCAGTCGCACTTTCATCCTGACAATTTACTAAGTACACAAAGTTTACGGTAACTAACTCATTCCAGTGATAATGCGAAGGTCTACATAACTTAATCATGCTGCCATTATCCCAGTTGAAAAAATATTCACTCATTCTCAGTTTATAATCCAGTCCATCCACCACAAGTTCAAGGTCAACCAAAAGCCGACGAAAGTTGAAGGTCAAGTTCTGGTTGCTCTCCACTTTCATAATTGTTAATGATGGATACTTGCTAGTGAAACAATAGACGACACAATATTAAAAAGAATAAAATATTGAGTTCATTATAATAAAATCCAACGTAGAATTGACAATAATCAGTAACGGTTGTGGTCTAGCGGTTAGCACACATGTCTACAAGAGCTGGGAGACACAGGTTCATATCCTGTGTCAGACCACCACTCAGGGAGAATGTCATTTTAAAACAAGACCACCACTCAGGGTCTTAAAAATAATCGAGGAGAAAGTGCTGCCTTTGAAATAATATCAGCAAATGGTAAAATTTTCAGGTCTTCTCGGATAACGACCTTAAATCGTAGGCCCTTGGAACCCCTACTATTGGGCTTCTAGCCTGTTGGAGATACCGTTCACATAAAAGAGTGATGAATAAACTTAAACTAGTGTCTTGCATTACCAATAGCTTCGCAAATATCTACGTATACACAAAATACGTTTACGCAATAACCCCTCGGGTTTAGTGTCTGGCCAATATAGTTTCTTTGTTAACATTAAATGCATAAAATCTTGAACCTAATTTGACGTCTCATATTAGGCTTCTCTCACTGGATAATTAGAGCCAACAGCGGCCATTACTAAGGGACCAAAGTCGCAGTAAATCTGTGGGTAAGCCATTAATCGTTTTACCCAGTAATTTGAAAAATATCTTCTGGTCCTCTTTATAGTAAAATTATTTTATTTTGTCGATGGCAAGAGCACTTAATCCAACAAAAAACCTCATAGGATCCTGAGTTGGTCCCTTAGTAATGGCGGACTTCCGGCTTCGTTTTTCTGAACAATAGTTGCTCGATCCAGTCTTCTTTCGAGATCAGTGGGTAGAACACGGTGCTTACCTTGGTACTGCTTTTTGAAAGGATTTCGTAATGAAATGAACAAGTCTCTTCATGTCACGTGTTAGAGGACTGGTGTGAGTGTACACTACGGTATCTTGAGTGACGTTCGATGTTGTAAAATTCATGAAACTGCGGCAAGGTGGAAAACTCTTGATAATATGAATTCTCGGAATAAACCCGAGCAAGATATGCTGATTGGGGGAGAAGACTTTCATGACGGGTAATAGAGGATGCTGGGAAGGTACTACGTGACGTCCAGGCATGAAATCACGTGATTCAATAGGCCGAAATTGCGCAGAACCCGGTACCAACCAATCAATGTCAAAGAAGTTTTTTCCAGGAAGGCAAAATAACACCAACTCAAAATAATAGGAGTGATGGCTCATGAGGAGATAATCACGTGAGTAGACTACGTCATTTTCGCTTTGTAAAGACTCTAAAATTACGATAATTTCAGGAGATTGGGGACTAGTTTCCAGGAACATTCGAAGTGCCACAGAAGAACGCACACGAAATTTGTACAACCCACTTTCTATTGGTCGAAGGTAAAATTGGACGCGTTTTATCGACGGCGGCTCGTCTGTATTTTCAACAACTGAACTCAAGTTGTTCTTGTAATCATAGCGGTCGGGATACGAAGGAAACTTAGGGAACTGTCGCAAGTTCTCGAACATCCTTTCACATACATCTTTATCCCATACAGTAATATTAAAATGCCTCTCGTGTTGTTGGCGTTTCTTTTCATGAATTCTGTAGAGCTTGATCGGTGATGTCTTTTCGACCAATAGTTGATGAAAAATAACAACTGTAAGAATAGTAATCATAGTAAGAACAAACACAAGTAGATGGAGGACATAGTTATGACATGGACAAGAATTTCTCTCACTGCACCAACGGTTTAGCATTGTTGAATTACGAAAAGTCAGTCTGTGTAAACGACTCGAGCAACGTGAATGAAAATCTTTCTTGACGTTATGACAAACTAAGCATAATCACTAAGGCTTTGTGCTAATGTGCCACGTCAATTACGTTACCTAGGTAACAGTTTTCATCAATTTGGACACTGAAGATCTTTCATTTGAGATAAGCGTTTTATAGACAAGAGATTACAAGTTTTTCACGTATCAAAAACGGGGGGAGGCAAGATTTAAGGCGCAGTTGCAAGAATAATTGCTTCCTGTATTAAACACTGCTAGTTTCCAATGCCAACAGTTGCGCAACCTTCAATATCAGGGTCTTAAAAATAATTGAGAAAATGCTGCCTTTGCAATAATATCAGCAAATGGTAAGACTTTCGGGTCTTCTCGGATAACGACCTTAAATCGTAGGTCCTGGGAACCCCTATCAATTGTGCTTCTAGCCTGTTCAGTGTGATAAATCTGAATAAACTAAATATTTTTCAGCTATAATTGCGTTGCAACAACGGTATTGATCTTAAAGTATTAATCTTTCGCAGTTTATCCTTTCATAGCCATTTGTTCATTTTTTTTTATTTAAATTGAATACATCGCCTTTATTTAATAATCACCAAGACTTTTATCACCGAAAAAAAATACAAAAATAAACCCAGAATATTTGAAAAAAATACTGCAGCATGTCGAACAGTTCTAGAGATTAGTTACAGATTAGCAATTCCCAGTACGGATGTTGAAATAAATGTTCGTAAAAGTTTTAAAATCAGTAAGTTCATGCGTTATATCTTTTGCCGTGCGCAGCTCTTCTCTGTGCTGCTCGCCCTGTGTTGCGTCGTCTGATTGGTTCACTTGAATTAATGGTCTGTACTCTGTTTTTTTGTGCAACTCTTCTTTTCTTTTGTGACTTTCTGCGCACAACACGACTGCGCTTTTTCGATGGCGCTCTATTTTTTAAAACCTTGCGTTTTCTTCCCGCGCTGCGACGACGACGTTTGGCAACTTTCTTCACAGACTTTCTTTTTACACGTCTGTTCTTTCGTTTGTGGCTCTTAGTCACCTTCTTACTTGACGTTAGCTTTCCTGCAGGAACCACGAAAGTGTTTGGTTGTTTCTTTACTAGAACACCAGTTTTCAGTGCCCTGCCGATGGACAAGCTAACTTGCGCTCGAGCTGAAGGGCGTACTTTCTTGGTCTTCACCAAGTAGTTAAAGATAGATTTCACGGATGAACCATTTCGCTCAGAAAGAGCAACTACAGCTTCTTTGATCATGGTCGTGTCGACGGACTTTCGATTCTTTGCCTGCGCCATTTGAAAACAGTTCAATGGTAAACCTCAGGTATAGTTTGCGTGGACAACAAAAACTGCGCACGTCTAGACGCTAATCTGCAATCAGTGACGTCATAATTCTAGGAACGTAATCAATCTCGTTCCCAGGCTCATACCCACATTTCTGCAAAGGGGTGTGAACGAAGCAACAATGAGGATACGGAAAATCATATCAAAGCCGTTATATTTTTCCTCCATATATTGCTCTAAATCATTCCAAGTGAATATATTCTTTCGGATACTATAGGATTTTGATGCTCCGCAGATTTTTAAAATTGAAATTCTATTTTCGCACTGACAAATCACCTCGCTTCTCAAGGAATTTTAGAAAATTATTCAGTGGTCAGGAAAATCATTATTTCGCCGATAATCGCAGCAAAAGTACAGTTTGCGTTAAAATAATAACGCCACCAAACTAAAGGCAAAAAAGTGCCGAGAATGCAACGCGGAGAATCATTTATCGAACTCGTGTTTTTAAACTCATCGACAACGCCATATCTTTCGAATGTATCTGAACTAAAGCCACATTACCACGAAAACAGGTATTAACCACGAAAACAAGTATTAACCAGGAAAACAGGTATTACCACAAAAACAAGTATTACCACGAAAACTGGTATTACCAACGACAACAGGTATTGCCACGAAAACAGGATGAAGGCGTAACATAAGTATGCAATGCTTACATATGTCAAAAACTGTATTAATTCATTTAAATTTGTTGCGCTTATTCCAATCTCAAAATTTGATATTTATGCGTGATCTTCACTTAAAATGGTGCCCGACCAAAGTGTTGATCAGCGTAAACACAATGGTTCCGTTGATAAGTTCGTACGTGTTACCCCACATGTTAATAGAACCTGATAGGACCTTTCTGTTCTGTTCTTGTCTGGTCTTTATTTTTCGTTAGGTTATGGTTAGCTATGGTTAGGTTTAAGTTTGGATCAGGGTTCCAATCTCCGACCGCTAAATAAAACAAGATGGCGACCTTTTGGCTAACTTTCGTTACCTTCCGTAACACCTTCGGTATGTCACAAGACCTACAAACGGAAAATACGTACCTAAAATGAACAGGTTTTGTGATTGGCTATATGGAACAAAGTGGTTAGGGTTAGGACATTGGTTTCTTTGTGGTTGATTCTATTGTTTTATTGTTTTAATCAACCAATCACAAAACTTGATAGTATGGGTAGGTGGTCGCTCAGTAGACAAAAATCAAAGATAAAAAACCGCGAAGCAGAACGACGGAGTGAAACGCGAAACTGTTTAAGAAGACGCCATATTAACTCCGTTGTAAATTTAAAGGTATTTTACCAAATTAAACTTTACACTTTTGTACAGGTGTTTCTCCGTCAAAAGGAAGACGAAGAAAACACCGCCCTTAACAACAGGGTTTGTCTATATTTTTTCTGTACATACACGCAAATTATGGAGGAACAACAGTGTTTGCTGGATAATCCGATTATCATCACCGTTTGAAAAGATTCAACAACACAATATCAAGTACCGTGTGAACAGAACGCTTGTTTTAAAAACTTAGTCTTGGTTCATCCGAAATAACCATCCCAGTCACGCGAGGAGACCACGCGGGTAAGAATATACACGCGTGATGTCACAAACGTGTAGGCAGGGTGATCATCCAGCGACCAACCGTGAAACAAGGAACAACTCAAATTAAGGATATTTAAGGAGAAACCATGATGAATGCGTGAGAATGAGAAGTGATCAGAGCGAGTCAATGGAAGGAAGCGGATCGAGTACTAGATGATGAGTTGAAGTCCTGGTGACGAGGCAGCGAATGATTTGGTATTCGGGAGCTTGGCACTACTAAACCTTGTCGTCGTCGTAGAGACTCTGGTGAAAGAAGAGAGTCGTTCATCTGTGAAGAAACAGAAATTGGTTAAGAATGAGATGGGAGTCGGAATACAAGTTAAAGTATATAATGTAGTACAGTACAGTACAGTACAGTACAGTACAGTACAGTACAGTACAGTACTGTACTGTAATTCCTAAGAATTCAAGCACACTTGACGTACCATGGATGTCTGTGCTGCAGATGATAATACATTGTTCATTTTCATTTGATGTAGCGGGGAATACGGTCTGGTTAACGTGCTCATTCCTGTACAACCCATGACTGGTGTATTGACGAGTATTGTACTAGACGATGGAGCTTCATCTTCATCTATATCCATTGCATCACTACTACTACCTAGAACATTAGCACAAATAACATCACATGAGCAGACACGTATAAAAACGAACAATGTTGTGCTGCCAACTGTGAACAATGTTGTGCTGCCAACTGTGAACAATGTTGTGCTGCCAACTGTGAACAATGTTGTGCTGCCAACTATGAACAATGTTGTGCTGCCAACTGTGAACAATGTTGTGCTGCCAACTGTGAACAATGTTGTACTGTCAACTGTGAACAATGTTGTGCTGTCAACTGTGAACAATGTTGTGCTGTCAACTGTGAACAATGTTGTGCTGCTAACTATGAACAATGTTGTGCTGCCAACTGTGAACAATGTTGTGTTGTCAACTGTGAACAATGTTGTACTGCCAACTGTGAACAATGTTGTGCTGCCAACTGTGAACAATGTTGTGCTGCCAACTGTGAACAATGTTGTGCTGCCTACTATGAACAATGTTGTGCTGCCTACTGTGAACAATGTTGTGTTGTCAACTGTGAACAATGTTGTGCTGCCAACTGTGAACAATGTTGTGCTGCCAACTGTGAACAATGTTGTGCTGCCAACTATGAACAATGTTGTGTTGTCAACTGTGAACAATGTTGTACTGCCAACTGTGAACAATGTTGTGCTGCCAACTGTGAACAATGTTGTCAGGATAGAACAAGTACACACACCGGGCTCACAGGAATAAGTTATGGTTTACCTACCTGGTTCAGTAACCACACGTAGTGGACGTGATAAGGATGAATTGAAGTAGGAGTCTGGGACGACGACAGACGGTTTAGCTTCTGTAACGACAGGCGTGATTCTTAAATCTTTATTGAAAAAGAAAGAATGGAGTTGATTAAGTTACTTCGATGGCAGAGCGAAGGTTATTTGTTCAAGGGCTTTATGGTGAAGGAAAATTTCGAGTGTTGGAATACCTGTATATACATTTTAAGACCAAAACGGGACCAGTTGCGAAAAATGCAACTTCAAGGCCTTCCGGCTGGAATTGAACCCGCACTGAGCTACGGAGGCCGTTGCCGGTCACGAGTTCTGTATATATAGTGGTGGTAATGCCGGAAGAAGAATTGGGTATACTACAAGTAATATTTGGCATTTTACTCGATTAAACTATATGTTCTAAGGATTTATGGTGAAGGAAAATTTCGAGTGTTATACATTTTAAGACCAAATCGGGACCAGTTGCGCGATATTTTTTAGAGTAATATTATCTCAAAATATTCCTTATGTGTTGTGTGTTATTATAAAAGTGCTACGTAGGCAATGTAGAAATACAAATCCACAACTCAGGGCCTCTTGTACTCTATTTCAGCAGTACACCATCCTTTTGGAGTATTATGTTTATTATTACGTTTGAAAGCCTGGCCTGAACTTCTGTTTAAAAAACATACCTTGCAGTCGAGTAGTGTGTAAAACAGCTCTATCATCCTCCGCACTATAGCCATCATCAGGGCTCACAGGTTCAATAAGAGCTCCCCCAGTGCTACTCGTAACAGATGAAGACAATGTTGTTGAAAACGTACTACCACTAGTTGAAGGCGATCGATAGTTCATTATCACGGTACCACCAGTTGAAGGTACCCGATGGTTGACTACCATTGGATTACTACCACTACTCGAAGGTAACCGATGGTTGACTAGCATTGGATTGCTACCACTACTCGAAGGTACCCGATGGTTGACTAGCATTGGATTGCTACCACTGTTCGAAGGTAACCGATGGTTGACTAGCATTGGATTGCTACCACTACTAGAAGGTAACCGATGGTTGACTAGCATTGGATTGCTACCACTACTAGTACCACTACTAGAAGGTAACCGATGGTTGACTAGCATTGGATTGCTACCACTACTCGAAGGTAACCGATGGTTGACTAGCATTGGATTGCTACCACTACTCGAAGGTAACCGATGGTTGACTAGCATTGGATTGCTACCACTACTCGAAGGTAACCGATGGTTGACTAGCATTGGATTGCTACCACTACTCGAAGGTAACCGATGGTTGACTAGCATTGGATTGCTACCACTAGTTGAAGGTAACCTATCGTTGACTACCACTGGATTACTACCACTAGTTGAAGGTAATCGATCGTTGATTACCACTGGATTGTTACTACTGGTTGAAGGTAACCGATCGTTGACTATCACTGGATTACTACCACTAGTTGAAGGTAATCGATCGTTGATTACCACTGGATTGTTACTACTAGTTGAAGGTAACCGATGGTTGACCACCATTGGATTACTACCACTAGTTGATGGTAACCGATCGTTGATTATCACTGGATTGTTACCACTACTCGAAGGTAACCGATGGTTGACTACCACTGGATTGTTACCACTAGTTGAAGGTAACCGATCGTTGACTACCATTGGATTAGTACCACTTAACCGATGGTTGACTACCACTTGATTGCTACCACTAGTTGATGGTAACCGATCGTTGACTATCACTGGATCACTGCCACTAGTGGAAGGTAACCGATGGTTGATTACCACTGGATTGTTACGACCAGTTGATGGTAACCGATCGTTGACTATCACTGGATCACTGCCACTAGTGGAAGGTAACCGATGGTTGATTACCACTGGATTGTTACGACCAGTTGATGGTAACCGATCGTTGACTATCACTGGATCACTACAACTAGTGGAAGGTAACCGATCGTTCAGTGGATCTGAGCTCGATGATAAACCAATAGCGTTATCCACGACACGTGACTGGCTTGGTGACGACACAGAAGAAGAGCGACCTGGACACGACTTTTTTTTAACAGACGATGTTCTTTTGCGGTTGAGATATTCCGATAACGATACCTAGGAAATATAAGGATAGGAAACTTCTCAATAATCCACCTCTAGATATTTTTAAGCTCGTATCAAACAAGGATGCTATCGTTGGTAGACAAGAGCTTGTATGAGAGTTATCTCAAGACCTTACGATCTACGATGCGGCAAGCTCGACGACGGCGGCCTTCAAAACGTTAACAAGCAATGTAAATTTAAGCATTTGAAAGAAGCCATGGTAAATTGACTGCCAAGTACCGTATTTGATGTTTGTTTTATGACCCCCACAACGCTCTAGTTCTGCTAAAACGATTGTAGTGTTTGAGCTGAAGTCAACATTAAGGGACAGCTCTCATCTCTCAGCGAGTTCACGTCGTCCTAAAGACGTGAAAATGCTCAGAGTTGCGATGTAAACAGAACGAGGACGGTGTTGAGAATACTCTTGGGACTACAAATTATTCATTCGAAGATTTCGTTGTTTTGAAGGCCGCGTCGTCGAGGTTGTTTTAAAGACCCTAATGCTCACGAAGACGAGAGTTGATGAGAATTAAGACTGGAATTAGAGTGAGAGTTACAACTCTCATCAACTCTCATTTAATCAGGTCTTTTGACCATTCCTGTAGTTTATAAATACAAATATTAACGGGATATACTAATTAGATGAGAATAAAATACAACTCACTATTTTCTTCCCACCAGCGTTTACTGTCCCATGTCCAGACACATCACCACTTGATCCAATAATGTATGAAGCTGGATCTTTTACAGTGGTCACTTCATCACTTTGTGTTAAACAGTTCTCGTCAGATGCTTCGTCATCTTGAACACTTGACGATGACAGTCTGTGGAACGACACAGCACAGCCTGTACTGCTATCTGCTGGAACATTTGATTGCAGGCTCTCCTCTCTCCTCATTTCTGAGAAAGTAGAGTCAGATTTGATGTCGTCAGTCGAGCTAATACTTGATAAACTACTCCGCCCTGAGCTCACTTCATCATATTCAACATTATTTCTTGAAACTGGAGAACAGTTCTGAGAACTAGACAATAACATACTCTCTCTTACGTAACTCGTCGTGACTGACATCACAGAGTTCGACATATTTGGCGTAACGATCGCAGAAGAGACACTGGAAACGACCGCTGATACAGTTACTGTAGCAGCATTGTTCGGTGTTTGTGAATCAGCTGGCTTGGTAGTTGATAGAGTTTGATTATTTACATATTCCATCATCTTTCGTCGTTTGTAAGGAAGCGGAAAAGTTCTTGGTGAAGCAGTCTTGACTATTTCATCTTGTTTTATCAAGTTCGTAGTGTTCGTAGTGTTCGTAGAAACTAGTCCATTGGGCACCTCCCTGTCTGTAGTTGGACGTTCACCACCAAAGTATTTTAACAACCAGCGCTAAAAACAGATAAAATAAATACAGTAAAGAAACAAAAAAAAATTACAATGACAAATGATAATGCAGTGTATAACCAAGGGATTAAAGTCATTATTACCTTTTTCAAGGTTGTAGGTAAATGACTTGAGTTTCGTTCTTTTTGACTGAGCAGATACGAAGCAAGGGAGGTGGTTGTCGGAGACGCCGAACAATGACGATAGGTAACGTCGGAAAGATCGATACTCTCCGACCGAGTAGGAGACGCTAGATAAGAAAAACAAAGATGATTATCGAACTGTTGTTGAATCCTTTTGCTCAGTAATGTCTTCTGGTCCTCTTTATAGTAAAATTATTTTATTTTGTGGATGGTAAGAGCACATAATCCAACAAAAAACCTCATAGGAACCTCAGTTGGTCCCTTAGTAATGGCGGACTTCATTTACCAAACAATAGTTGCTCAATCCAGTCTTCTTTTGAGATCAGTGGTTTAGCCTAATTATACTTTCCATGTCAATAAGCCAGTTCGTAATGTCGACTTGCGCATCAAAATGACGCGTTCTGCGTCGGGATAAAACTTATTTCAATTCATAACATCAGGCTGGGGAATTCAGAATAATGAATTTGTAAGTGTAAATAGAAATGCAAATGTCTATTGTGGTTTTAGCCCGATGTTATGAATTGAAATAAGTTTATCCCGACGCAGAACGCGCCATTTTGATGTGCAGTCAACATTACGAACTGGCTTATTTTTTTAGCGAGTTTGTTCGTGGGGTCACCCTTTTCATCAAAACAACTTTCATTTTACAGGGAAATTGGAAAGCCACCGAATGTCTATAGGAATGAAGTGACCTTTCTACCATATAAAACTCATTCTAGACATGTAAACAACCAACCTAACGTAGAATGACAAGGACTTGGTGAAGCATTTGGGTCAGTTCTTGGTGATGTAGAACCATCATTGATGATGGTACCATCGTTGATGATGGTCTGTTCAAGATTTGAAAGTCTTTCACTGCAGTTGAGTAGAGATGAATCACTCATTTCAACATCGACTAATCTCGCTTCAAATGATGTTTTCGACGGACTAGTACACACAGCAGCCTCAGGAGAGGCATTATTGCTTCGAGTAAGATCACCATTTGACGACGACGTCACATCATTTAGCGAACCCTGAGAAGAGAAAAAACAAAAATCGTTGCATTCACAGGAATTTGGAATGAATGGCTATCGACAAATAGTCAAAATAAAGTAAATGGTTTGAACCTAGGAGTATCATTAGATGTGTGAAGTTGATCGTCCAGGTTGTTGTACGTTTCAACGGCCTCAGTCAAGACTCAGTGGCGATCATCTTCAGAGTCAAGTGTGTTTATATTGACTCTGAAGATGACTGCCGCTGAGGCCGTCGAAACGTCAGTCACCAACAATAGTCTTTCTCAAGACTACAACCTGGATGATCAATTTCACACATCTAATTAGTCAATTATATTGCTGTGGCTAACGCCGTTAATAGGAAAAGACATGGCGGGCCCTATACCGCAGCTATTGTCGTCCAAATTGTAAATAAAAAATATCCCTCAAAATCTTCAGAGTGCCTCTAATCTCAAAATACATTAAATAAATTGGTGTATTATCATCCCCCAAGTGTTTCTGTGAAAATTTTTATTTGGTTAAACGCTCAATTTTCTGTGCCCTGTTTAAATACGGAAAATCGAAATAAAAGTGTCGCAATTTTAGACCATGGCGACGGAAATGGGTCTACTAACTAGTACTACTGCGACGTAATCCCATTTAACCAAATTTTTTAATTAGTCATGCTTAAGTATTATTTTTCATCTTTGATAACTTGTTATAATTGTGAAGATCCTCGTACGTTCAAAATCTATTTGTCTCAAATGTAACTCTGTTCGTAGTCTCCCTGGTCCAATTTCTTGTGCATGTAATATTCATATTGTAGCGTGATATATTCGTTTCTATAGTTAATGTTCTACCTTTTGTATACGTCTAAGGGCCCACAGTAATTGGCTAACGCTGTTGTGGATCCCCTGCCATTGTTAAACCTATTGTTTATTGTGTGTTCGCAATATGTAACCTAACATGCAAATAATAGCTAATAAAAAAAACCCAAAAAAAACCATTTTGCGTAGAAATACTCAGAGGAGAACACCACAATTTATTTAAATGAAAAACGTTTGGGAACTTAGAAGCACAAGATGACATTTCTCGCCCTCGTAAGATAGACAGTGTTGCTTTTAACATCTCTACAGGTTATTTTAAACGAACCTTTTTAAATTTCGGGAATTTAAAAGACTTCTCTGGTGTAATTTCTTCATGAGCTTCATGAGCTTCATGAGCTTCATGAGCTTCATGAGCTTCATGAGCTTCATGAGTATGAACCTCATTGTGTTCTTCATTGAGAACGTTGACTAAAGGTGTGGTTGGTGTCGAAGCAGCACTACTGTAGTTATCTTCTGGAGATAATGGTTCAGATGAACAACTAGGAAGACGATGAGTTCGTCTCACAATAGACTGCATTTTACGTTGATGTCTTTGGCTTATTCCTTGTTTTCTACAAAATAAAACGGAATATAGAAAGCTATAAATATCGAGTAGCAGCGAGGCGAATTTTTTCTCCGTAAGCAATCGAAAACATCCCAAGTAATCGAAAGCATCCAGATAGTATAAAATCTGTGGGAATTTACCATATATGTAATCTATGGATTCTCTTGAGAAAAATTGTAATTAATATATCTTGTCAGATGTCCGCTATGCTTTCGATTGCTTACAGCAGCAAGTAATAATAAGTACATTTTGCGCATTTTTTACTGCGAAAGTACATACCGAAGTCCTTTTCCTGGCTTTGACGGTGTATCACAGTTGTTGTAATCATCTCCAAAGTTTCTATTGCAATAATACATAATGATAAAATCAGTTGAAAGTCTCACTAAACAAGATTCGACGCAAATCAAGCACTATTTTCATGTATATTTCAACTTAATAAGCCTCCTTTTCAACCATAGCAAGAACTTGTTTAATAAAACGTCTTGTGCTGCGTAGGCAGTGTAGAAATACAAATCAAATATCTAAAAAGGTTGGTGTACTGCCGAAACCTTCGTCAGAGAGTGAAACGTAAAGTGAACTTGTTTGTTGCCTATGGAGCACATTCTACACATTTATATTAAATGATTTTGTCAAACTTCCTACCGTTGCGTCAAGATGCCAGTTCTTGAGCCATTGGATTGCTGACGTTTCTTCTCAGTTTTCTCCATTTTCTCAAATTGTCGAAGACAAGCCTGTAATTTTCTCTCCTCTCGTGATAATTTCTTTCTGTTTCTCTTGTCCTTTACGTCGTTGCTATTATCACCATCTGAGTCACTGTCCATCTATAATAAAGAACAGTAACAAAACAAGTTAAACTGCTTATCTTGTGTTCGGAATTTTTATATTTTTACAATCTCTCTCATTTTCTGATAGAAATTCCTTAATATTATCATCAACTAAAGTTTCATCTTGATGTCTTTTTCCTCTGCTAAAGTTGGTTAAACTACCTATCTTATGTGTGGTCTTTTTATATATTTATAATCTTTGGTACTTTCTGATAGAAATTACTTAATATTATCATGAACTAAAGTTTCATCTTGATGTCTTTTTCCTCTGCTAAAGTTGGTTTGCACGCAAAAACATTGCACAGAGAGAATAGTGTGAATTCTTTCTAACCAAGTGTGTTTAAAACTCACAGCAAACTCACTTTATATTTCCCTGTTAAATTACTGTATATGTTCTAAGTCAAACCTACATGATTACTAAGGCTGCTTTCCATCAATGATAGTCCATGTTCATCTTTCATACTATATCCATTTGTTTGTTCATAACTCTGAAGTGCTAAGTTATGTTTCTGAACAATGCAGTTATCTTGGGCACATGCACACTCCAGTTGATGTCTATATTCATGAAAGGGAAACTCAAAAGGCACTGTTACTTCAGAACCTTTGGCCAGCGAAGTTATGGACACAACCACAAGATGAATCTGATTTTCTACAGTAACATGACGCACCTGAAATAAAATGAAGAAAAATGGTAATCATCCTCTCATCGTTAATTTCGAACTGGAGGCAAGCTCGACCAAAGAGTACACACATTATGGGCACTTTGTCATTTCTCATATTTAACATGTGGGAGCCATTTACAAGCTTGGAGCAAACAAAGTGTGGGTGTTCATCCAGCAGCTCAAGCTTCAGTTTACTAGTGCGATTCTCAAACCATTGAGCTACATGCCTGCATAGGCTCAGATGTTTACTCAGATGGTAAGCAAAGGTTACACATGTGCCACTGACAGCCTCTTATTTATAAGCTAGAAATTTAACAAATTTAATGATGTAGGATTTTGCAAGCTTCGAAAACATTCCAAAGATAAGTGTTTAATTATGAAATATACCTCAGCAGTTGGTGAACAAGATCTTCTGATAAATCGAGCATCATTTCCGTATTTTCCCAAGGTCATAACTAGATGAAGATGATCAACCTTTTTGTAATAAAGTACAAATGGATAACACCTGAAAAGAAGTTTAAAAAAATCATCATTTAGAGTTTCAACAACATCACATCAATAAAAAAACCTAAATGAGATAAAGTTTCAATATGAAAAGTTGCAAAATGGATAAGATACACAACAGAAATACATTAAAATTTCATACTTTGCTAACACTGGATGATCTTCTTTAAATTTTGATTCCAACATAAGATTCCCTTTGCATTCAATGATGAATTGTTCACCACATGTATCTTCAGTGACCACAACTCCCTTTAGAAGACAATTATTGGTTCAATTAGAAGACAATTATTGGTTCAATTAGAAGACAATTATTGGTTCAAAACAATACCACAGTTGAAATAGAAATGAAAGAAGCAAAAAACAAAACAAGAGTTCTGTTCAGTATTATGGTTTGATGATACCCCTAACATTGTTGTCAAGCTGATAACCACGGAGGACACGGAGAAGGACACAGAGAAGGACATTGAGGAGGACATTGAGAAGGACATTGGCAACAAAAATTAAGTTTGTCTAATATGAAAGAACTTATAAAATGATAGAGTAACACCTTTTCTGTATTTTACTTCATTTTTGAAATATTTCCGTTTGTTTAATATGTAAATGAGATGGTCTCTGACGTCAGGTGCAGGGTAGAGAATTTTCACTCATTAAAAAATGTCATATATTATCTCAGTGATTGCTAAGTTGACAACGTTCATTATCATGAGGAGTTATTATACGAACATTTTCAAGTAAATTAGTGGAACAAACTTGAAGATTGAACTAATATTTTAATTAGTGAAAAATCAAAATTCTTAATTCTCTACCCTGCACCTGACATCAGAGACCATCTCATTTACATATCAAACAAACTGAAATATTTCAAAAACAAAGTAAAATACGGAAAAGTTGTAAAAGTTGTTACTCTATCATTTTACGAGTTCTTTCATATTAGACAAACTTAATTTTTGTTGCCAATGTCCTTTAACCTCGATACTTTACCTTCTTATTCTTTTGCACTTCAACCACTTTACATAATTGCTCAGGTTTGATCATATTTGACAAGATCATCTGGGACTAGAAAAGTAAATAAGTAAGACAGTTAAGTCAATGAATAAAATACCAGCAATTAATGATAACCCCCCAATAAATAACATATAAATCTTCTAACCTGAGAAACCGGAAAGGATTGCATGTCCAGGTCACTAACATAAACAGTTTTATGAGCTTCTTGGTAGCCTTTGTGATTATAACTATTGCAAAGAAAACATTGAGGAACTTGTGAAGCATCATGTTGAATATCAAGATGTTAAACTTGACAATAATAAATTAATAGTATATAGTTTTTAATGCTACTCTGGCTTAGAAAGTTATGGAATTAAACTTATGTGCTGTTTAATAAACGAGCAGCAGTGTTTTATCAGATTTAAAACATGAGGGCGTAGCCCTGCGAGTTTATTAAACAGCTTGAAAAATGACCCATTTGATAAGTTCATTGGCATAGTAATTTTGAAAATCAATATTGTCTAAGCCGAGAAAATCAAAGATAAAGTTTACGTAAATTAGGATGAAATTTTATTACATATAAAACCTATGACACGGTAGTGATTTCCTTTGTGTTTTCCTCATGAATTATTAATGAGTTTTTAAAATATAATATATACTGTTAAATAATGTTATTAGCAACAAATACACTGAACGCAAGCAGGACACTGAAATCTGTATTAAAATAACACACATCATGATTAAGCAATTATTGTATAATTGTAGATCTTACCTAGGGAAAGGAGACAAATCCCACGGCCCATTTGTCTCTTCATCTACTAAAATAAAACAAGAGTAACAGTTCATAAGATAACTGAACTGAGTAAGAAAATAACAGAAATAATTAAAATGCCTATCTCACATTTGGAGATTTTACATATTCGTAATATTTGGGTCTACCTGAGTAAAATCATAATATATATTGTCAGCTGAAAATTTCATCTTCATGGAGTTTTTTGCCGCCAAAGTTACCAGATGTGATGTCACAAGAGGCATTCCAAACCAGTTTTCTTTTGTTACTTGTCACAAAAATGCCTCTTGTGACATAACATCCAATAACTTCAACAGCTGACAATATATATTATGATTTTATTATGATATTATGAAGGAAGACCGAAATATTTACGAATATGTAAAAAAAAAAAAATTATTTTTAACAAACTATAAAACATGCAGTGAAATTATTGCAAAATAATGCTTACCAGGGATAGAATCTGTAGAGATATGTTTCCTTTTTCTTCGCTATATATATATAAAGCAAGCAAACATTAACACCGAAGAAAGTTTTCTCTGTGTTTGGGTATCTCCTTCAACATTCAAGTGATTAATTCCTTACCTTTCTCTTGTTAAGTTTAATCTCTTTCTGTCCAAGCTTTCTTGATGAGGATTCTCGTTTCTTTCTCTTGCCTTTTGTCAAAATGTTCTCTTTAATTGAGGCAGGATTTAACAAGGAAACTTGTGCTAAGCCACCATTATCACTGTCATGATCACTCACATCACCGTCGTCGTCTTCTTCCTCATCTATAAACAACACATTATGCACACACTCAATACTAGTCACTCACAGACAAAAGGGATGTACATCTAGTCAAACTGCTACCTAACTTTCCATAAAATATCAATGGTTAACCATCCCACCCACCTACCTACCCTTACCCTACCTACCCACACCACCTACCTACCCACCCACCTACCAAATCAAACCACCCACCTACCAAATCAAACCACCCACCAATGAACAAGAACAAGATATACCTGTTGGTTCTTCTCTCTTCTTGGCTTGTATTTGTTTAGCTCTTTCTTTGTCCAAAGGTCTTGGATCACATTCATCACAAAGATAGGTATCAGGAACAGAGTTACTCTCGATACCTACACATTCCACATGTTGCCATGCACTAAAAAGGATCGCAATGTATTGTTTTAAAGTTTCTATCTTATGGTCTTTTTATATATTTATAATCTTTGACACTCTCTGACAGAAATTACTTAATATTATTATCATCAACTAAAGTTTCATCTTGATGTCTTTTCCTCCTGCTAAAGTTAGTTAATTATTTACAGAAGTGATGTCAACCAAGCAACACACAAATACTTTGTGTAATGATTCAACAATGTTTCCATGTTTCACTTTCTGATGAAGGGCCTTTGCTCGAAACGTTAGACAACTTACATGCTATTTCAGCAGTACACCAACCTTTTTAGATATTTTATTTGTATTTCTACACTACCTACGCAGCACAACATGTTTTATAATACAAAGACAGTTTAGGAATCACATGAATTTTATCTAAACAGATCTCAGAGCGAACTCTTTTCATATTTCACTGTCAAATCACAGTGCAATGTCTTTGCATGTCCCTGGTTTGACATCACTTCCTGTGAGTAGTAAAACAACTTTATCAAAATGTCCAAAGATCATAAATACATAACTAGTCGAAAGAGAGATAGATGGGATTTTAAGTATTGTAAAACGGCATTGACAGATACCTGCATTGATCACAACAAATCATGTATCCATCATCATGTTTATAACCACAAATGCATCTGGTAAATCCTTCTTCTTCGTTCCCAGTGTCTGCTTCCTCTGGATGCTCAGGGCTACACGAATCAGGCGGTGTCAAAGGTTTCCCATAATTATGATCCTAAAATAACACATTTTAGAATTTCAGCATACAGACATCTTTAAGGTCTATCTACATGATACGATTCATCATTCTGGCGAACATTGTTGTATACAATTGTTGTACTGGCATATGCAATCGTTTCCACACAACATAATTCTTGTTTATGATTCAATGGCGAATGGTGACACAGGTGTACAGTTTGATTACATACACCAAGATCACAATTGCATACGACAAATCGTATTGTGTAGATCGCCCTTTAGAAGACAACATTGGTATTTCTACGATTGATATTTTTCAAGATACTTTACCGAGTATGGAATGTGGTTTCTAACAGCAGTGATTCTTGTTATTGAGTTGCTTGGAAGAAGAACAGTCTTACTACGGCCAGGTACTACAGAGGATTCAACTGGCTGTGGACTAAAGACAAAAATAAACAATTACCTATAACACTACCTCTGCAGTACACTACTCAGATAGTTGTGTTGGAAGAAGGGAACACCATCATAATGGTGATGTAATTGAGATGTTTTCGTGTACATTTGTGATGACAACTTTTTAGGATTCAATCGTTACGTTTGAACACCTTAATAATAAAATAAATGGTTTGAACCTAGGAGTATCATTATATGTGTGAAGTTGATTGTCCAGGTTGTTGTAGTCTTGAGAAAGACTATTGTTGGTGACTGATGTTTCAACGGCAGTCATTTTCAGAGTCAAGTAAAGTGTCTTTGTCAGGTTTGCCTATACACCTGTATATATCTATATGTCTGGTTCATTACATCATAGTTTGTTTGTGTCATAATTAGTGGGTGTTGCATCATGCGTTAAGCGTGGGCCAATATTGTTCCTCATTGGTTGTTTGTGTCATAATCAATGATGTAATGAACCAGATGCATATACAGGCAAACCTGACAAACACGCTTTACTTGACTCTGAAGATGACCGTCACTGAGGGCGTTGAAATGTCAGTCACCAACAATATAGACTTTCTCAAGACTACAACAACCTGGACGATCAACTTCACACACCTAATGGTGTTGTAATTTTTTGGTGTACATTTGTGTTGACAACTTTTTAGGATTCAATCATTACTATTGAACACCACTTACTCAGATCCAGCAGCCATAGTCAAACAATTCTCCGTGCTCTGGAATAAAACATCACCATTCATTGTTTTCAAAGGTCAACTTCAATTTCTTTATTTGTTTGGTTGATAGACCAACCACAATCAATATATTCATTGCAAGGAGTTCTCCACAGGATTTGCCTAAAAACAACACACAACGTACAAGATTATTAATATTAACGATACATGGACGATCGTCAAGCTTGTATCCTCAGAAATATGATTCTGAGTCCAAGACAGGAAGCAAACCTGTAACCTTCTGATTGCCGGTGAGATGCTCTAACCATTGAGCCACCGAGACTCAGATGGAGAGCGAAGGTTACAATGATGTACTGAGTCACTATATATCGGTAATGTTTGGATGTGTTAATATATACACTGCTGAACGGACGATCCATGATCTACACAATGTTTTTCCTTACAAATATTATTCTAAATATAAATATCAAAGCCCACCATAATATCTTGATGAAAGTCATTACTGAGTCATACACAAGAGTAAAATCATAATATTTAATAAAGTTCTAATGTTTCATTCTTATAACCACAACAACAACAAATAATTGTAATTTCTAATTTTAATATTTCTTGTTCTTTTGAGTCTGGACTCCTCTTAAGTCTACTCCTTTGCAATCTTTATGAATTAAATGCCAATACTGTATTAGTTCTGCACCAGCTTTCTCTCATCCTTGTTATTAGTGTTGTCATACCTGTAACTTTTAATTTATAGTATCGTTCTCTGATTGGTACAAAACTATAACTATATATTTAGGCTTTCTGCACTTATGCAAATTATTCTCTGAAGATGTTGTTATTATAACAAAACATTTGAGCTTTATAATTAAATTGCCTATCTCAAGTTTGGGGATTTTACATATCAGTAATATTTGGGTCTTCCTGAGCAAAATCATAATATATATTGTCAGCCGAAAATTACGTCTTCATGGAGTTTTTCACTGTCAAAGTTACCAGATCACAAGAGTCAGATGAGTCACAAGAGGCATTCCAAACCAGTTTTCTTTTGTTACTTGCCACAAAAATGCCTCTTGTGACATCACATCTGATAACTATAACAGCAAAAAACTCCATGAAGATGAAATTTTCGGCTGACAAGATATATTATGATTATGCTCAGGAAGACCCAAATATTACGAATATGTAAAATCACCAAACATGAGATAGGTCTTTGACATTTATATTTAGATTATGCTCTTCCAGCCTGGTCAATCAATAATGGATGTCATTCTGGTGTGTACAATTGTTTGTACATGGCATAATCGTCGAGATATGTTGGACTTTTCCTGTAAAGGAAAAGTTGTGTCAAACCATATACTTTCAAGACCCAACTGGAACTTCAACGTATTCCGGCTAAACATCGAACCTGCGACCCTGGATCTCTTAGACTGACTGAGCTACAGTACAGAAGCTGTTGCTGTGAGCTTAGCGAATTGCATTGCAATTGTCCTCCAAACTACTTGTACTTTAAAATAACAAAAGTTTTGTGTAGCATGTCATAATGTAATGTAACAACGTACAATAATCATTTAAAACATAAAAAATCACTCGCACACAACAGCTATTGCATAATTACTTATACATATGTATAATGTAATATAATTAATTACTCATTATGGTAATATTGGGAGTACAGTACAAACTAAAATATTTTTGTCCGTTGGCGATAACATGAATTTGACTTGGCAGTTTGAAATCATCATCCATTGTCTTTTTCCCATGCTAGTATGGGTTAGATGGTCGATAGCACTCTTCCACTTTATTCTCCTTCATAGAAAGTTTTATTAACCAAAAATATTTATTTAGGATCATAGAAGATATCACAGCCTCGATAAATCTGTCCAACTTTACAAACATTATTTTCAAAGTATCCACCAACAAGCTGTAACCATCACAATAACTTAACTAGTCTACAAACAATCATAAAATGTGTTGTGCTGCATAGGCAATGCAGAAATACAAATCAAATATCTAAAAAGGTTGGTGTACTGCTGAAATAGCGTGTAAGTAGTTGAACATTTCGAACAAAGGGCCTTTGCTTGAAATATTAGATTACTTACATGGACAAACTATACATAGATAAACTGTACAACGACAAACTGCAGAAGTTTGACTCATGACCACATGTTTAAAGGATTTGTCTGAAGTTTTGATGTGGTACTATCAATTTTCTTTCACAAATTACTCAATATTTCACTGCACACGAAGGACCCCCACAGTATTCTTAATAACTACACAACAATGGCAAGCAACTCGAAATATAGATAATATTTTTAGGTTATCTTTATGCAGGTGCATTTAGCATTATGCTCTCATGTTTGTCAGAGGTAAGACAACGTATTGACTGTGACAACTCAACCACATCACATTTCCTGCTTTTATTATAATATTCTCCTTTGGGAAAAAAACAGTTTAATTTACACAAACAATTCAACATTAAATTTGTCTTAGACAACTTTACCAGAAACAGAACATTTACTTAAACTGCTGGAACAAAAGAAATGAAAAAGGCATTCATAAATATATTTTTTTGGTAATATAATCAATCTGTATTACTTATTAAAATAATTCCCCAGGGAATAACACCAGAATAACCAATCAGAGATAAGCCATCACCTCTTAGACACCAGCAGCAATCAATAAGAAGATTTTAACATCTTATAATTAAAACCCATGGAGAATCAGAGTTTGTATTCTCACAAACAGTGGTTAATAATTTCACAAAGACTCCAGCAAAACATCTTTCTTAAGCAGCGGTAGTTTAGTTACGTCAGACTTTATAATATTTAGACAATACAACTCCACACTATTGAGCAAGTATAATTGAAATGCACTTTATTTAACACAGCGTGGTTAGAGGAATTAAAAGTATTATTTCCCCAGCTCATAACAAAAAACACAGTACAGTACAAGCAAAGGCGTTTGGTATTACTTAAGGTACCTGCACTGGGTTTTTGTTATTCAAAACGGAAACTCCCATGTTTTTTTTTAATTCTCGAACTCTGAAGCACTTTTGGTGTAATTTGTCGTAAATATTTCGCATACTCGAAGCTCCGGTCGCCATTTATTTTATAACACCTTCAAAAAAACCACTAGATCGTTTTACGGTTTAAAAATCCTAGTTCTGGTGTTATTTACTTCTATTCTTCACAACAAAACAGAGTGGCTTCTTTCACGTCCAACAACAAGGTGGTATTAATGTGAACACGTTTAGTTAACAAAAGACATTATACTTTTGTATTCTTGTCAAGGCGTTCGATACAAGAAGAGTATTATCTATCAGTAGATGTATTTCTCTTTAAGAGATAACCGGTTTGAATAACTGTGAAACGTTTGAGAGTTTATTTTCCGTAATAAAGCTAAAGATTTCCACGGAAGACTCTGCGTTCTTCCCCGTATTACTCGTAAGCTGTATTTCGAACCTTGGAACTTAAAATCTTAGCAATGACGAGAGCAAATGTGGATATTTCAATATCATTTTTCTTCCCCAAGCAGCTGCAACTGCTGTAAAATTTTAGCGAACACATGTTTTACCCTAGTTACCGCTCAAAGATAAAACAGTCCTAACCAAACAACGAGCCAAGATGTGAATTTCCTGAGACAAACAAAAATGGCGTGTCGCGCGCGAAGCACTAGAAGGGCTTTTGTAATTGTATAGAATATATATATATATATATAAACGAACACGATCTAGAACGTCGTTCTTCCATTATTCAAGCAGCGGTTGACGTTGTTTATATATCGCCTCGAAAAAAATACGGGTTCTCAGTTGGTCAACGTCAACGTATTAGTCTAAACCAAAAAAATCAGATCTTATCTGCGTGTAAAAGGATCATACTTCGCGTTTAATAAGCTTCAAAACTTAGACTTAAAAGCCAGTCTAGATTTCGATGACAATTCCTGGCCACTTTCAAGTCATTTTTTGGCTTCCCAACGCCGCGACACACCACCTCATGGCGGACAAACTAAATATTTCCGCTTTCTTCTTGCATAAATGTAACGATTTCTCTCATATCATCGAAGGCAGCTCGATTTTCAAAAAGCAAGAAATACAACCCATTCAAATAGCAAACCAGTAACATAGATTCCCAGTTTTGAATCTACAGTTTTTTAAAGGGATTTAAAAAGCAATCGCAAATACCACACGGCCATTTGCATTGCAAGTGTTTATTTATATTCAAAGGCGACGCTTTTAACCCGTGTTTCAACAGAGGTTATCAATTTTCCATATATTTTAGCCTGCTTGAGTAATTCCAGTCGTTTTTATTGCTAGAAATGTGGATTTTTGATCCTAAACACACCGTATCTAACAACATGCTTGGATTATGGCCGAAATAATATACATTCCAATCGCAAGAATATTTCATCTAATATGAAATGGATCGGTTTCGCTCTACGTTTATTAAAATTCTAGGTATTTGTATTTTTGAAAGACATTAGGCAAACCTTTAGCCATTATATAACGCAACATTTCGCAGTTATAAGTTTAATACCATAATATATATAGCAATACGTCTTGGGCGGTTATCGCTTGATAAACGAAAGCGCGTGGCGTTGAATTTTAGGTAAAGCATTTTCGATGGAAAGCTGTTCAATGGACATATTAACATCGATAACACGTAATGGCTTTCACTTTCAACATATACAAAGCTTTCGTTCGAGTACGCTGACGGAGAATGAAATATTTTTCGAAATTACGGTGTTTCCCTGTAGTGTAGAAAACGTGATATCTTTCACACAAACATATTAACGTAAATATCCTCTGAAATTTCCTTCAATTTCTAACCTTTCTTTACCAAATACTACAGCGCCAGATATATCAGAGTAAAGTTGGTGTAGACGAGCAACCAAAACCACCATAAAGTATGAATGCTTCGGCGAAATAAGTGGATGAAATAGTCGAAGAGAATTGCTCAAATATTGCGAAGAGTATGCTTACCTCCAAGCACAATTAATCCGAACCGCTTGAAGTCTTTTGCAGATATGTTCACCTCGTTGACAATATAGAAGGCTTCATGAACCTCCAAAGCGCACACAATAACTTCTACGGAGAATACAATACATCTCAGTCGATAATTACCACAATATATACGATAAAAACTGCCTTGAAACGCTCCCTTCTTCACTGACGTACAATTCAACGCCTCGTTGCTGTCAAAATGGCGGCGCCTCGTTATCACGCTAAACCAGACTACGAGGATATTGCGTGTCATGTACGCGTGGCGTGTTATTTTTAGGGATGTTACGGAACCTTAGGGAAGATGACGTAATCTATAAATTCATCCCTTTTTATCTAGCTTTGTCCTAGAGATCCAAAGTCAATCCTAAAGTCATATAATATTATACAGTATGACAGTACTAATAACATTTCAATTAATTTTGTCTACTGGGGGTATTTAGGAAAAAATACCAAATGTGTTATTTTTCCTAAATACCACACATCTGTAGCTGCATTGTAATACATTGTAATAAGTTAGTTGAAATGTTATTAATTTATACTTGGCAACAGAGGCATTGGAACGGTTTTAAGGTTGGGGGCTGAGATCAACAAGCAAGTAATCAGTGACCGCATGTTTAGGGGGGTCCGGGAGAAGCTCGGGAAGACAATTTGCAGCAATTGAGCAAACTTTTTCATCTAATTCTAACACCATCTGACAGAATGGTCTGGGACCAATATAACACTCGCGTGGCAAGGGTTTAGGGTTACCCCTCTCTCTCGTCCTCTATAGTTGTACTAATACAATCAGGAAAAAAACTTTAAATTTTAGCAACCCTTGTCCTGATTTTTTTGGGGAGGCAGCCCCCAGTTCCTATGTTTGGCAAAATATTCATGTACCTACGTAGCAGTTGTGGTATATGAATATTTCACCAAAAAAGCGTTTTTTCATTAATTCTTATTTCTTAATTCTAATTACATTGACGATATGTGGACGATATCAATTGAACCAGTACATCATTGTAACCTTCGCTCTCCATCTGAGTCTCGTTAGCTCAATGGTTAGAGCATCCACTGGCAATCAGAAGGTTACAGGTTCGATTCCTGTACGGGACTCAGAATCATTTTTCTGAGGATATGAGCTTGACGATCGTCCACGTATAGTCTGTCTACTCCGAGCTCTCCCACATTCACTACAACATTGTGTATATTAACACATCTAATTACATTGTTAAATTAAAATTCAATCGCCAGTCCATTTACAAATTCTTGCAGTCACTGTCCTTTTTGCCTTCCCATGACAGAGCCACCAATCATTTCAGAGCCACCAATTATTTCAGAGCCACCAATTATTAAAGAGCCACCAATTTTGTTGTTGACTTGCACTAAAACATCTCATTGTCTGCATTCTGCATGAGTCGATAATAAAAATTGATTGTTTCTTCATAATTCTTTATGCTAATTCGCTCATTTGCTCCGTGAAACCTTGGAAAATCTTCTGGAGACAATAGTGATGGCATGAAGCGATACACTTGATTGGTCATGTCCAAGAAATGTTTTGAGTCTGTACAAGCTATAAGGAGACCTAATAAAATAATGAAGTGGAAAATATTGTTTGGTTGATTGATTATAGATTGGATAATAATAATAATTATTATGATACCAGTAATATCACTTTACGTTTCACTACTTTTGGGGTTGGGGGTTGTGGTGGCAAAGAAAATCAATCAATAAATATACCATTATGTAGAACAAATATTAGACAGTTTTCTATAAAATTTCAAGGGCCGAAATTGTTTAATTCTCTTCCTATTGATCTTGTGAACACACAGTTTCCTTTACTCTTTTTAAAAAAAAGCTAAAAATATTTCTTTACTCAAAATATTGAGAAATTTGTCAAAATAATGGTATTAAGCATTAGCTGATTAGTCTGCCAAGCAATCTCACTTTAATCCATTAATTTTGTTTTCATGTAAAAGGAAGCCTAAAATTATATAAGCCTTATGGTTTCAATTTAGGCTCCCTTGCCATTAATTTTCAAATATACATATATATATATATATATATACATGTATATATACTATAATTATACAAATAATATTTAATAATTGTAATAATTAATGGCAAAATCAAATTAAAATTTAAAAAATAAAAATATATATACACTGTATATATATATATATTACTGTACTTACCTGGTGCAATAGCCACATCAGGAAAAATATCTAGTATGCTGGATGTGAGTGTGTTGTATCCAATGCTGGAACATTCTGTTGATGCTATAGGTGATGGTGGATTGTCTAACAATATCTTGGTTTGAACACGTTCATCTTTAATAACGGAGCGTAAAAACTGTATGATCTGAACAGAGATATTTTACAAAACAATTATATGAAGAGAAAAAACTGTCACACAATGTGTCACAAGGGGCAGGGGTATAAAAAATTAACAAAAAACTGTCATATTTTGGGGTGAAGTTTCATATAAATCCCGAAATGATGTCACATAGACTATCGGTGGTAAAATTCGAAATTAAAATCAGCTATTATTTCTAAAAGAAAACATTATCGTACGAGTTAGGGTCAGTATTAGGTTCAGGGTTAAGGTTAGGATAAAGGTTAGGTTTGGGGTTAGGACTATGTTTCAAAATTCGGGATATTTATACGAAACGTCAGCCATATTTTGGGTATGGCCCCTTGGAGCAATTCTCACTGGGGATCAGCTTAACAACTATCATCATCATCATATTGAGTCTCCTCGGACCATAGCATGCCAAACTTCTTTATCCTGCATGCAACTCTTGATCTCGTTTGCATCTTCGAGACCGGTATCCCTCTTTAACATTTCCACATAATTATGTAATCCATTGACCACCATGCGTTGCCTCACCAATGTGCTGGTTCCCAAAGAATAAGGTCAGTAGGTCACTCACAGCGAGATTGTTGTTCATCACACAGTGGCCAGCTAGCCTAAGCCTGCGGTTCCTCATGATCAGTTCTGTGTAACACTGGGTAGATCTCCATATAACACCTTGTTCGTAATGTGGTCTCGCAAACTGACATTCAACACCATTCTCAACATGCTAGTATAGCAACCACTGAGTCTCTTCTCCTGTTCCACTGTGAGAGTCCATGTTTCAGATCCATAAAGAAGAATAGACTCTAACAACTATATGTTTGGCCATTATACTGTGCATATAAATAACAAAATACTTACAGAGTCAGAACTATCACCATGATGTATCCTAATATTTAAAGTTGCCGATGCAGATGCTGGAATTACATTGCTCTGTGATAAACGGAAAGAAATTTAGAAAATCTTAAACTTTAGTGTTCAGTATTAATAGCGGGTAGGGATGTGGAAAATATGTCATCATTGGGGGGAGGGGTGTCACATGTTGGTGACCAACTTTTTGCAATCAGTAGTGGATCCCCAGTTGTTTGAGTGAACTTGTAAGGAAGTTGTAGTGTACAGTATGTTTGTGACAAAGCTGTGGGGTTCAGGGGGAGCATCATGCTCCCTTTTGCAAAAAATAGGGCACCAAGCCAGTGACACAAAAATGACCATGAACTGCTCTAAGTATGGTATACCGTAATGGTAACCAGCTATATAATTTGTGCCCCAAATCACAAAAATATATGGTACCTTAGTTCCACCACTTATTTTTGTGACAGCAATGGTAGTTCGCACAAAGCTATTTAATGAATCTTTTTTACTAAAAAACCTAGGGAAACAGAATAAAAATAATTCACAAAATAATACAAATTTTGAAAAGCAAAAATATGAGCAATTACACCAGTTCATAATTACAATGCAATTTTGCTGTTAAAATTAAAATTAAGAATTCTTACCAAGCCATAAGAGGAGCAAAAAACCACAGGTTAGATGCAATAATTCTCATTGGATATGAAAACTAAAAAGAAATAACAAAATCTATCCTAACAACAATACTCTATTCTTGTGTTACGGCTCTAAATACAATGCTCTTCATGATCTATGGAGGAATAAATGGCTGCTACATCCATGACTGACCTCAGGTGAAAGCCATTTGAATGTTTCTCCTTCAGGTCCACAACCAAGCATTGAAGGCATGGGATTAGCTTCAATCCTAAACCAATTCAAATAAATTATAAACTTATCCAATCAGATCTGCAGATATTTAATGGTAAATTGTACCTATATATATATATATGTAGATTTTAATACCATACACACAAAGACTAGCTACAGATTAACCCTATGGCAGAAGCGGCATATGCCAGGCGCGGATTTAGAAGTTAGTCGCATAAATTAGATTTAGAATTTGCAATTCAAAATACCTGTGAATAACAATCCTATTGGATAAGTTTTTGTTCTGAATTATTCTTAAGAAAAGCATAACCAATAGGGTTGTTCATGAAGTGTCTAATTTATGCGACTAACTTCTAAATCCGCGCCTGGCATATGCGGGGGGGCCCATGGTTTCCAAGGTCTCGTTCTCGTTGCTCAATTTTAATTTCATGCGTTCTTTCTATTTTTCATTCTTTCATGCTCACTGTGCCCAAGTAGGTGTAGAGTGAGTACGTCACCCCGATGAACGTGGGGCCCTGTAAGCGCTGCCTTTTTAAACAGGGGACTTTTTGAGGCAGCAAGGAAAAAAGTAAGATAATTTAATGCTATATCTTTTTTCTTAGCAATTTTCCCTTGCACTCATGGTGAAACCACTGAGATGTGGGGGGGATTGGGGGGGACAAGTCCCCCCACTTTTCTTCAAGATCAATTTTGAAATTCTTCTAAATCCAGTGAGAAACGCATGGGGGGGGGGGGGGGGTTTGGGGTTGGAGGGGTGTTAGGTCCACATAATACTCGGGTATGTTTGGGATTAAAGTTTGTGATTTAGTTTTAGTACTACTAGAAACAACCATTAAATTAGGTGGAGCACTTTGCTGGAAACGAAGCTATTCCGCCTGGTTTTCAAGGCATTTTGCCGAGTTGTAGTGATGTCTGCAATGACATCATCATTTTGTCTCCGACCCCCACTTCTCCAGGTCTGGCAACACCACTGGTGGGAAGGGGCCTGGCCCCGCACTGAAAATATGCTAGGGGCCCCACTGTGCAACCTTAATCAGGCCCTGACTAGCTAATATCATAGTGGACACCAAGATGCTAATTACTTTATGTTTTATTTACTCAAAAAGTTAAACTTCTTATACAGTATTTTGCAGCACACCTAAGCTTTTTACTTTTTACTTTTTAACTACTCTGAATAATTTTAATACCTTGATATAGCATTTGCTAGAATACCAATACTGCTTTCTTTGGGAGGCATTGATGCATGTCCAACTGATGATTCAACTGTCAGTTCAACATTCATATACCCTTTTTCTGCAATACCAATACTATGAACAAAATTAGAATTATTAACCCTTCGTGCCCAAGGGCACCAAATTTTTCCTAATAATAACAATCGTTAACATTATATAGAACTAATATGAATATAGGAAATGATCACTAAAGATAAACTAACATGTTTTTAAAACAACTTCTCCCAACTAGTACTATAAGATATGTTTGGAGACCAAGAAGCATGCTTTATGCATTCTGTTCCCTTTTTATTCATACTCTACTGCCCTAGAAGCAACTGCGCTCCCTCGATTGGATGCTCGCCATGAGGAACTCTTGCATAGGACATTCACTAAAGTTATGAATCCTTCTTCTTCACGTCTTCATTATCTGTAGCCTCCGACTAGGAATAAATCGCACGGTCGTGTTCTACGTAATTCTGATAATTTCACCCTTTTCAAATGTAGGACCGACCGATTTAAAAACAGCTTTTTCCCATTTCTCTCCGGCCACTATCAACAAGGCTAAATTATAACGAGTGTACTGTAGATACTGTTAGGATTAAGGATAATGTGAATATATGTTTAGTTTTGTAAATATACTGTAATTCACCTTTTGGTGCGATGGTATGCCATTAAACCTTTTATTATTATTATTATTAAAGAGAATTTGTATGCTGATAAATAATTAAATATTAATCAACAAACTAAACATGCTTGTTAATTAAAAAGTGATTATTAAGTATGCCAAAATACAGCTCAATGTTTCTGATAATTGTTAATCTCACCAAGCAACTGGTTTATTGACACCAGGATACAAGCCACAGGCAATGATCAAACCTTCATCCTGAATAAATTCTAAGGTAACTCCACGAGATTTTAATTGTTTGGCAATGTAACCTGCCCCATTGAATCCACTAACCTAAAAATTAACGGCATTCAGCAAATGGTTCTGCTATAAAGATTGTGTGTTTGGCATTATGAGGACTTGTAATTTATACTTGTACATGTACAATAGTTTGATGTTGTTCTATGTTGTATATTCATGATTATGTAGTTGATATATATGTCCATTTGTATATTAAAGAGCATGTGTATAATATATTTCCTTTACTATATATTATTTACAACATGTTGTTGCCTGTATTTCCATCCCAGCATAGACATAAAATACTTACCAATGTACTCACATGTTAAACTGACGTAAACATCAACAAAATGTTACAATTATACTAATATTAAAACTGTACAGTAAGATAATAATAGTAATGTTAAATAATAATAATAATAATAATAATTATTATTATATTTATAATATGTAATTCAGTAAATGGTTTGAACCTCGGAGTATCATTAGATGTGTGAAGTTGATTGTCCTGGTTGTTGTAGTCTTGATAAAGACTATTGTTGGTGACTGACGTTTCGATGGCGGTCATCTTCAGAGTGAAATAAAGCGTGTACTGGTAATTCAAAATATATATAAAAAACTAAATACTGTGATATTATAGTTGATTACTGTAGGTACATTATCCATACTTCTTCATCATGACCAAAAGCCAGAAAGAAACCTCTTTTTGGACAGTAGCCAGTTTTCAAGAGGAACTCCAATGCCTCCAAAGAACCCTAGATAACAAGTATACCTGTACAAGGTTTTGTGATTACAAAGATACCGATCATATAAAAAAGAGAAATATGTTGAACTTTTCAATATTCTGAAAAATACCTAAGTAAAAGTACCTACATATTTCCACTGATGACATTTCAGACAGTTTAACAACATAGAATTCCTTCCTTCCAAAGGACACATTGTCCAAACGTCATCAATGGAAATATGGGCTGACTTGAAAACCAACCAGTTTATTTAGCCCCTATACTTAAACATATATTATTAACTATGTTTATTGAATGAACTTGTATTAAAGTGCCCCTGACATCAAACTTTTTTATTGTCTTATTTGGAAGAACTTTTAAAATGATAAAGTAACTTCTTTTGAAGATTTTCGTTTCTTCGCTTTCTTTTTGAGATATATCAGTTTGTTTGATATGCAAATGTCCGGAATTTACGTCACACATGCATAATGACTTATTGGAGAAATGTGTGTATCTCTTTCATTCTCGAATCAAGAAGTTTGGTGTTGTGGGAGAAACACGCACACGTGTTATTCACACTTTAGTGTTTTTATTTGATGAACGCAAAGATATATAACGTAAATTCCGGACATTTGCATATCAAACAAACTGATATATTTCAAAAAGAAACTAGTGAAGAAACGAAAATCTTCAAAAGAAGTTACTTTATCATTTTAAAAGTTCTTCCAAATAAGACAATAAAAAATTTTGATGTCAGGGGCACTTTAATCATAATCTCTGTATTCTCAAATAATGAGCCAATAAAAGATTGATTGATTGTACTGTACATACTCATACTCTTATACTTATGCATTTCTTGACATAATATTGAAGTTCTCGTATTTCTCTTTTTTTATACAATACTCAGGGGTGTGGCACTTTGGACAAGTGCCAGGGGCCACACGCTTTTGTGAGGGCCCCCACAGGTTTTTGTGCTCACATTTATTTAGGGCCTTGTGTTTATAATTTAGGGACCCCACCTTTTTTGTGGGACACATGCAGACCTTTTAATACAATTCATGCAATGAATGGCCAAACCAAAGATTACATTACTATGTCTAGCATCTCACTGACTTGTTTTCTTTTCTGGGGGGCAGGGGTGAGGCAACCACAAATGGAAGAGACCCCGCGCATGCTTGATCCACCCCCGACTATACTCAGTTCATTTGAGAACATAGCAGTTTTCTTATTTATTATTGCAATGACACAGACCTAACAAGGAAATCAGGGCCATGAAGCTTCTAGGACATTTAGGGGCCATGAAAGACCATAACCCCACCTTCCCTGGGCCTACATGTATCTTGGCTCTTGGTGGCCCTGGTGAAAAATATCAACTTTGGATACTTTCTAAACCCACCATAACACCATTCTTAACATCCAAACTTCCTCTTCCCCAGATATATCCATCTTTAGTTTCACCAGAGAAAGGAGCAACATCCCAGATTTGATCAGTCACTGGCACAACATCCAAATGCGATATGAGTAAATAAGGATTGAGAGAGGAGTCACTCCCTTTTATTGTGAATAACAAGCTGTATTCGTTGATGACCTCGCATTGAACCAATGGTGATGAATAAATGGTTGGAAATCCTACAAAAAAACAAAGATAAACTACCTTTCTGACAAAGGGTCTTTTGTGTTATTTATGACATTTTTATAATCCGGAATTATCCTGGTAACTAATCCCTAGCAGGGATAGAGCTTTGCTATGGCCGTTGCTAGATGGTACACTCGCTGTTGAGGTGACCGTGAGGTACTAGGTCTGAGTCGTCTTCTGGACGATCTTTTTAGCATCTGCGAGAGGTTGTAGAAATGAGAGATTGTTATGATCAGACATGCCTGTATGATGAAATACATCATGGAACTTTCTAACCCCAAAACAACTTAGATCCTAACCCTAACCCCCCACCTCATGGATTTTCTAACCCCCACCTAATGGTTTTCTAATACTAACCTTAATACTAATAAAAGGATTGTCCAGAGTAGTACCTCATGGTTACCTCAACTGCGAGTGTACCATACCTTCTGCTGAGGTCCTATGGGGTGATTGATCCCCCCCGGACATTCATCCCTCTGAGAGCGATCAAAGAATATGACGAATTTCTTTTATAATTTATGATTTACCTTCCTTTATCAAGGCATGAAGCTTCAAAAGTTCTTCAGTACTAGACTTGTCTTTTGCCCAAGACACAGTCTCGCACTGAATAGCCTTTGAAAACCTATTCAAAACCTCGTCATCAGCAATTATATATTTCGTTTTCTTGTTTCTTTTATAGCTTCTTCTCTCTTGTTGTCGCTTTGAGTCGTAAATTACGCCGTAAATAAACGACAATGTCAGTACAGTAACTAATGAAGTTGTCGCAATCCCGACATACTTCCATATTGATAATCCAACCTCAAAAGCCATGTATTTTAATATAAATGCTGCCGAAGGGTCAACCCGTACGAGTGCGCATCCGCCTGACGTAAAGGCTCTGGGAACGAGATTGCCTGACGTGCGCACGAGTGAAAAAAAAACCAATGGAAATATATTTTTGTTTAGAGTAGAGGAGTAGAGTAGAGCAGAGCAGAGCAAAGCAAAGCAGAGTAGAATAGAGTAGAGTAGAGTAGAGTAGAGTAGAGTAGAGTAGAGTAGAGCAAAGCAAAGCAAAGCAAAGCAAAGCGGAGTAGAGTAGAGTAGAGTAGAGCAAAGCAAAGCGGAGTAGAGTAGAGTAGAGTAGAGCAAAGCAAAGCAAAGCGGAGTAGAGTAGAGTAGAGTAGAGCAAAGCAAAGCAAAGCGGAGTAGAGTAGAGTAGAGCAAAGCAAAGCAAAGCGGAGTAGAGTAGAGTAGAGTAGAGCAAAGCAAAGCGGAGTAGAGTAGAGTAGAGTAGAGCAAAGCAAAGCGGAGTAGAGTAGAGTAGAGTAGAGTAGAGTAGAGCAAAGCAAAGCGGAGTAGAGTAGAGTAGAGTAGAGCAAAGCAAAGCAAAGCGGAGTAGAGTAGAGTAGAGTAGAGCAAAGCAAAGCGGAGTAGAGTAGAGTAGAGTAGAGTAGAGCAAAGCAAAGCAAAGCAAAGCAAAGCGGAGTAGAGTAGAGTAGAGCAAAGCAAAGCGGAGTAGAGTAGAGTAGAGTAGAGCAAAGCAAAGCAAAGCGGAGTAGAGTAGAGTAGAGTAGAGCAAAGCAAAGCGGAGTAGAGTAGAGTAGAGTAGAGCAAAGCAAAGCAAAGCGGAGTAGAGTAGAGTAGAGTAGAGCAAAGCAGAGCGGAGTAGAGTAGAGTAGAGTAAATGGAACCAAACTATGGAACAGTATACCAATTGATATAAGAACGAAAGAAACAATTAGAACCTTCCAATCAAGCTTAAAAACTTTTTTCAAACTTATTCTCAAGTATAAATGTTATATAATTTCACTTTAAGCATGTACTGTAGTTTTTATTCTTATATATAGTTCGTGATTTCATTGATATACTTAGCTATTCCATCCTTTATTTTTATCTATTTATTATAAATGTACATAAATTATAGTACAGTAGTCACATTTCTATTGTAATTTTTATGATTGAGGGCCACTAGTTAATCAGTGCAAACTGTTATGTGCTACCCTCGTTAAATAAAGTTGCTACTACTACTAGTAGTAGAGTAGAGTAGAGTAGAGTAGAGTAGAGTAGAGTAGAGTAGAGCAGAGTAGAGTAGAGGAGAGGAGAGTAGAGAGGAGAGTAGAGAGGAGAGTAGAGAGGAGAGTAGAGAGGAGAGGAGAGTAGAGTAGAGTAGAGTAGAGTAGAGTAGAGTAGAGTAGAGTAGAGTAGAGTAGAGTAGAGTAGAGTAGAGTAGAGTAGAGTAGTAGAGCAGAGTAGAGTAGAGTAGAGGAGAGTAGAGAGGAGAGGAGAGGAGAGTAGAGTAGAGGAGAGTAGAGTAGAGTAGAGTAGAGTAGAGTAGAGTAGACTAGAGAGGAGAGGAGAGGAGAGGAGAGGAGAGGAGAGGAGAGGAGAGGAGAGTAGAGTAGAGTAGAGTAGAGTAGAGTAGAGTAGAGTAGAGTAGAGTAGAGTAGAGTAGAGCAAAGTAGAGTAGAGTAGAGTAGAGTAGAGAGGACAGGAGAGGAGAGTAGAGTAGAGTAGAGTAGAGTAGAGTAGAGAGTAGAGTAGAGAGTAGAGTAGAGTAGAGGAGAGTAGAGAGGAGAGGAGAGTAGAGTAGAGTAGAGTAGAGTAGAGTAGAGTAGAGTAGAGAGTAGAGTAGAGTAGAGTAGAGTAGAGTAGAGTAGAGCAGAGTAGAGTAGAGTAGAGAGTAGAGTAGAGTAGAGTAGAGTAGAGTAGAGTAGAGTAGAGAGTAGAGTAGAGAGTAGAGTAGAGTAGAGTAGAGAGTAGAGTAGAGAGTAGAGTAGAGTAGAGTAGAGTAGAGTAGAACAAAACAGAGTAGAGCAGAGTAGAGTAGAGTAGAGTAGAGTAGAGTAGAGAGTAGAGTAGAGTAGAGTAGAGTAGAGTAGAGTAGAGTAGAGTAGAGTAGAGTAGAGTAGAGTAGAACAAAACAGAGTAGAGCATAGTAGAGCAGAGCAGAGCAGAGTAGAGTAAAGCAAAAAGCACTAAGCAGAGTAGAGTAAAGTCCATACGGATGCGATACAGTACGATACAACACAGTACCGTATCGCACAGTACGCTACTAAGTATGTTTGACAAAAGTTTGACAAAAGCGAATATAAATAACAATATTTTCATAACAATATTTATCTACCTGTCTACTTATAAATACATGTAATTTACGCTAATATTTAACTTAGTTTGTACAAGCATAATGCGGTCAAAATCCTTCAATTGTTCTTTCATAGTTGATAAACTTTATTTGAGATTACCGTATATTTATACCATAATTCAGTAACGGTGTATGCGATTCAAACTCAAATTACAGACTTATGTGACTTATTTTTAACCAAGTTTTGATAACAACTCCATCTTTCTTGGATTCCTGGACAGAATCTCGTGGTATATGGCGCAAATTATGCGCAAATTATGCACAAATTATGCACAAATTATGCGCAATGAGCCCGCTCCATTGCCGCCGTTAGTACACTGAGGATGCAAAACAGATGTATTTTCTGAATCGATTCTTTATCTTTTTTCTGCTCTTAAGTGTTGTTTTAATAGCACTCTCAAAAACCTCCTGTACTCCTTCTCCTTGCAGTGAAGAACACTCCAGGAAGTCCGACGCTCCAATTGTGGCCGCCAGTTTATTTCCTTCTTCAAACGTTACCATTTTAGGTTCATTGTCATTATTACGAGAACTATTACTTCGAAGGTCTTTTTTTAAGCCGACCAAAATCACAGGTACCCTCGGACAGTACCATCTAATCTCCTCGGACCATTGATTGGAAATATTCGCGAAACTCTCTTGGGAGTCAATGGAGTAACACAATAAGATGACGTCAGTATTTGGATACGATAACGGTCGGATACTGTCGTAGTCCTCTTGACCAGCGGTATCCCACAGCACAAGCTCAATGGGTTTTGTTTTGAATGTTAAGTACTTTACGTAATTCTCAAACACTGTGGGAACATAGTCTGAAGGGAAATCTTCGTCTTTAAATACAATAAGAAGACATGTTTTTCCACATGCACCGTCTCCCACAATGGTTAACTTTATTCGCGTTGCAGTCGTCATGAATTGAGAGCCTGAAAACCAGAAAAACATTGATATTTAGACTAGAAATTACTATTGCAAGAAAGTGCTAGATCGATAGATAGATAGATAGATAGATAGATAGATAGATAGATAGATAGATAGATAGATAGATAGATAGATAGATAGATAGATAGATAGATAGATAGATAGATAGATAGATGTCATCATTGGTTCTATGAGGGTATAAATAGAAGCTTTGAAATGTTAAGTAATTTTAAGTCTGCAGTTAAGACTTTTCTTTTTTAAAATTAATAGTTATTGTTCATGGTGGTAATATATGTAGTAGGCTTTATCTTATAATGAAACTGTAATTAGTTTTAAAAGCAACTTTAAGAATATATATATTGTTGTAAGAGCATTGAGACTATTGTATAATGCTCCTAATACGTCTTTATTATTATTATAAATAGGGATCCTAACTTTACAACGATCACCCCTGATGAAGACACTAGATTGGAGTGTCGAAACGTTGGGTCATGGACAGTAACTTTTAAGTTACGTTCAAAAAAACTTTTTAAAGCAAGAGTAGCGTCAAACTATGTCAAATTTACAGTTAAAATTGTAACTAATGTACGATCGTCCAACTATGAGTTTTTCCACCTCGTATATATGAATTCCCACTAATTAAATTTCACTACAACCGGACTTGTTGACAAGAAGTCGTCGCTAAGACAACGTCATTCAGAGTTCACCTAGCGATATTAGACTAACGAAATGAAGTGTCTTTCTTTTGTGCGGCAAAATGCACAGGAAGCACTCATAGTACTAAAGAAACTATAAATGCATTGTATGAGAACTAGATTAATATAAGAAATTGAATAGAAAACTTATTGTTTTATATCAAATATAAGTTACAGAAATAGCTAGTTCTTATCGTGTCCCAAGAACAGTAATGCAGAATTATATATTTTGGCGAAATAAAGTCAGAAAGTAAACCAGAGTAATTTATAAAGAAAGTATCACAAATCATTCAAAATTCTTTCAAAGTATACATTTTTGTCGGCATATAGATGTTGGCATGGCTGTGGAGTTAATATAGAAGAAACGTTTAGCAAAAATACTTATTTAAAATAAGGATGCTTGGTGTATTATGAAAACTATATGAGATAATGAAATAATAAATCGAATACCGTACAAAGTTGGTCTACTGTTCTAACGTTTTACGTGAATGCCCTTCGTCACAGAGTGAGACGTTAAAAAGTGACTTTTCTTTTACGTCTTACGCTCTGACGAAGGACCTTCGCTCGAAACGTTAGACACACTATTTCAGCAACACACCAACCTTTTTAGAGTATTCTATTTGTATTTCTACACTACCTACGTAGAACAACACTTTATAATACTAAATTATATAAGTCAATTGAACCCAATATGTTACGGAGTCGCGAAGCTGGTTGACAAAGCTAAACTATACCAATTTCTACTAAAATACCTACTAGAGAAATCTATAACTATTTTAAATCTTATAAAAACATTAGCTACATTGTTTGCTCAAAAATTCAAGTAAGAAATCCTGTGTAAATATCTCACTAACCTTACAAAACTTCCTCGCCACAGAGAAATGATGTTTACTAATTAAGACCCAGTCAAGTCACTCGTCTCAAGTTCAATATGTGTGGTCCATATGAACGTGTGCTTCTTATATGATAGCCGTAAACGGAAATGACTAAATATAGATACCTATAATGTGCTCCACAATAACATAACCTCACACAATGATTAGAACATTTTCGCAACAAAATTCCTGACATTAAAGGCGGCCCCCAGTAAGGTTAGCTAATACTACCAGAAATTTGCTAAAATATTCTCGAACCAAAGATTTCGCCAAAACGAAATCAAAGGTTATGTATTTAAAAAAATAGATATTCAGTATAAAAATAACCAAGTGTAACCCACGCGACAGTATAGGCTACGTCAAGCAGCTTTGTTGGCAGCACTTTTGGCATGTCTCGACACTTAATATTCACATAACTTGAAATGTTAAACAACACAATTATAACAGTTATAACTAGGATCCTTTTAAACGAAAGAAACTATATGATGTGTAACTATATGATAGTCATGAATACTAGCTCTGGAGGATGATTATACAACGAGACAAATTATACAATGATTATAGCTTCGTCGATTTTGTGCAACGATCTTCAATAAAGATAGTCTATGCTGCTAATAGAGTAAGGGTGTGTCGCTAAGCTTCCTTATGTGGGTGGATAATTATAGGAAGAATTGAAAGGACAAATAAATTGGAAGTTGTTCACGCCTACGGGAACTAAGGGAAATCCCACGAAAGTTTCACAAGAGAAAAGGTAAACCTAGAGTTGTTACAAGAAGAACAAGCAAAGAGAGTTATCAACAAATTGACGGCTCTAAAAAGGTTGGTGTACTGCCAAAATAGTGTGAAGGAGGTCTAATGTTTTGAGTGAAAGTCTTTCGTCAGAGAGTGAAACGTATAATAATAACTTTATACGAATATACAGAGCTCAGAGCAACATTTCAAATTAGGTAACGGTTTTACATCCTTTTTGGAAATGGACCAATATGAGCAGCACGATAAACGAGTGTTATTATTTTGGGAACACACTCTTCGCTGGATTTCAGCCAATTGTGATCTGCAAAGACCTACTATAGTGTTAGTGAATCACGATTAAACAACTACCAAAGATCGTACTTGATAAGAGCCACCAGAAGAATGAACACTTTAGCCGACGAACTAAACCTATGTAATATGGAAACCTTATAAATTATTCAGATCAACCATGCTCAGATACTACTTTAAATCCCTGGCAAACACCTATGACTGTGATAATCCTAGAACCTTTAAAACTATCTGCTTGAAGTGTAATTCGTCTCGTATCATTACTCGTACTATCACTTGTTGTTCTTAATATTAGATTAATCAAATACAGAACGGCTGTGGATCCGGGTGGCGGCAATGGTGTGTTTCTGCGCTTGGGCTGGGCTTTGGTTATCTCGATCCTTATACCATGTGATGATGAGTTATTGATCATAACTTATCTTGGCGTGGTGTAGAAATGGAGAATTGCGTCCCTCCTGAGCTACAGTTGTTGTGTATTATTATTAAATTAACAGTAATTATTTATTATTATTATTTGTAAATATACTTTTAAATTCTGTGTCTGCAGTAAGCGGTCAGCCTGCCATTGTTTTATTACTATATAGTGTAATCTATGTTAGGTTTCTTGGTGTTTTTTTTTGCACAATGGTGAAGCTAATAAAATAAAACCATCATCCCTACGCCTTCCAATTTTAGAAAACACTTCACATCCAAGCAGAGAGGGTAGGTACATCATAAATTGATATAATTAGGTCAATTATTGTGTCATTTAGGTATAATTATATAATGTTTTTCAGGATATCGTAGTGTCCCCACCTATAATGGGAATCGTTACCGTCTTGAAAGTATTTTCCTTCGTGAATAATATTATCATGAGCTATTACTGTATCATTTGAGCTTGCTGCAATATATAGTTCAGCTATTAGATCTTTGAACGTTTACATGTACATGGTGATGGCAATGGTTTTGAATTCTTTGGAACGCATGCACGTGAATTAATTCAAGTTAAGCTTTTGGCCTCGCCCCAGGTTTAGTTTAGTTTATTAGATTTATCACTCTTTTAGCTGAACGGAATACCCCAACAGGCTAGAAGCCCAATTGATAGGGGTTCCGAGGGCCTACGATTTAAGGTCGTTATCCGAGAAGACCCGAAAGTCTTACCATTTGCTGATATTATTGCAAAGGCAGCACTTTCTCCTCAATTATTTTTAAGACCCTGAGTGAGTGGTGGTCCGACCCAGGATTCGAACCTGTGTCTCCCAGCTCTGCAAATCCGCAAGATGATGATGATGGTGATGATGGTGATGATGTTGATGGTGAAGATGATGTTGATGATGAGGATGATGATGGCAGTCAGCGTCTGGATATATGTATCTGTGTTCTCTAAACATCTGTTTCGTGAATAAATTACAGTTTGACATATTTTAGTGTGAATGACTTGACGCAGCATGCATTGATGTCATACTCTCCAAACATATTTTCTACACTAATTATACGGATAAATATATATATATATATATAATTAATGTACTTTATACATTAACCGTGGGGCATATATTGAAAAATTGCTGGCATTTCCGACACAGCACAGAGGAGATCTTATCATGTCGTAAAGTCCGCACAAAATCAACGAACGTGTGATTTGACACGAGAATTACACAAGAACAATCTTGAAAATAAACGAATCGTCCATTATATATTACTTGAAGTATATAGGATAAACACTAGATATGCTCAACGAAAAGTGCTGTTCGCCAAATATTTAAATAACAATGGGGTTAGTCTTGTATGAAATATTGTAAAGGTCTTAAGCTCTGTTCACGTGAGAACAGGATTTCTTGGGGGGGGGGGGGGGGGGGGGGGGGGGGGTGTACTCCTAAGATGTATATAAATACAGCAGTGAAGTATCACGGGCACCCGTGTGATCCCCTCCCCCTGAAATACCTCGCGTAATGTTAATTATAGCCAAAAGCATTTCAATTGTGGACTGATTTTGATCGCAGATTTATACAGATATGGATGTTTTGAAAACGTACTTAAGTATATACAGTTGAGAATATATGTGCAGTTGAATGATGGAGTGGAATTCCTTACTGACGTGGTTGCTTGGTTATTGATAATTTTGATAATAGTTCTTAAATTCAAAGTGTTGTTGCTTGGATATGGAGAATACCTGGGTCATGGGGCCTACCTATCATAGGTATAGGATCATTAGGAATACTTAATTTATTTTCTTTGTAAGAATGTTAAAGTAGAGTAGAGTAGAGTAGAGTAAGTAGAGTAGAGTAGAGTAGAGTAGAGCAGAGTAGAGTAGAGCAGAGTAGAGTAGAGTAGAGTAGAGTAGAGTAGAGTAGAGTAGAGTAGAGTAGAGTAGAGTAGAGCAGAGTAGAGTAGAGTAGAGGAGAGCAGAGCAGAGTAGAGTAGAGTAGAGTGGAGTAGAGTGGAGTAGAGTGGAGTGAAGTAGAGTGGAGTGGAGTGGAGTAGAGTAGAGTAGAGTAGAGTAGAGTAGAGTAGAGTAGAGTAGAGTAGAGTAGAGTAGAGTGGAGTAAAGTAGAGTAGAGTAGAGTAGAGTGAAGTAGAGTAGAGTGGAGTAAAGTAGAGTGGAGTAAAGTAGAGTAGAGTGGAGTAAAGTAGAGTAGAGTAGAGTAGAGTAGAGTAGAGTGGAGTAAAGAAAAGCAAAATAGAGTAGAATAGAGTGGAGTGGAATAGAGTAGAGCAGAGTAAAGTAGAGTAAAATGGTGGACTATTTATTACCATACGGATGCGATACAGTACGATACGGCGGATACGGTACCGTATGGCACACTATAGTACGCTATTAAGTATGTTCAAAATCATTGAGACATATACAGCAACTAGTTTGACAAAGATGAATATACATTCGAGTTTCATAACAATATTTATCTACCTATCTATTGTAGTAAAAAAGTAGAGTGCTGCGTAGACAGTGTTTTGAATATATAGCAAAGTGAAAAGGTGGTAAACTGCCAAGAATTTAGTGACGAGATACTGACGTTTCGAGCGGAGCCCTTCATCAGAGTAAGACCTGTATCTATTGTACATGTAATTTACGCTAATATATAACAGTGAAACTCACGTGACAGAAGATTACGTCAAAGAACTTGGTTGGCAGCACTTTTACTGCGTGCCGACTCAACACTTTATATTCACATAACAAGGTTATTATAATAAGCAGCAAGGGTGTGTCGCTAAGCTTCCTTTAAATGTTAATTATAGGAAGAATTGTAAAGGAAAAATAATTTGACTTTGTTGACGCCTACGTTTAACGGAAATCCCACGAATGTTTCACAAGAAAAATGAAAGAAAACCCTAGAGTTTATACAAGAAGAACAAGTAAAGAGAGTTGTCAACAAATTAAATACTCTAAAAGGCTGGTGTACTGCCGAAATAGTGTGTAGGAGGTCGAACGTCTCGAGCGATGGTCCTTCGCAGAGTGTGAAACGTAAAGTGAAACAATAACTGGTATCAAACTTTTGCCCTTGGCCAAAAATAGGGGAAATGAAATTTAAATAACAATGGGGGTTGTCTTGTGTGAAATATGATAAAAATCTTAAGGATTGTTCACGTGAGAACAGGATTTATTGGGGGGGGGGGGGGGGGGGTACTCCTAAAGATACAGTATTTACTTATACTATAGACTGAGAATATAGAATATAGAATATAGACGATACGTGGACGATCGTCAAGCTCATATCCTCAGAAAAATTATTCTGAGTCCCGGACAGGAATCGAAAATGTAACCTTCTGATGGGCGGTGAGACGCTCTAACCTTTGAGATAACGAGACTCAGATGGAGAGCGAAGGTTACAATGATGTACTGGTTCGATTGATATATGTATTTGTATGAGACCATTCACGTGCAGGTAACCCCGACCTGTTAGAGCGAGATAACTCAGTAGGTTGAGGGATATCACAGATTAAAACAGATCTCTAAACGCTTGGGTTCTCTTCGACATTATATTATCTAGGAAGGTGGAGAGGGATGAATGGTTTCACCTAAGACGTATATCAATACAGCAGTATCACTGGCATACGAGTGATCCCCTCCCCCTGAAATACCTCGCGTAATGTTAACTATAGCTATGAACATTTCAATGTGGACTGATTTTGATCGCAGATTTAGACAAACATGGATGTTTGCATTTAAGTATATATACTTGAGATATAGACGTGCAGTTGAATGATGGAGTGGAATTCCTTATTGACGTGGGTTGCTTGGTTGTTGATAACTTTGATAATAGTACTTATAATTCAGAGTGTTATTGCCTGGAGATGGAGAATGAAGATCTTACCACCTGGGCCATGGGGTCTACCTATCATAGGTAGGACTGAATTATTTGTAAGACATACCTGAATGTATCATAGACAAGGTCAAGAGAAGTTCTGGAACACTGTACCGGTTTGTTCAATATGATATAAATTAGAAGTGTGAAGTTGATCGTCCAGGTTGTTGTAGTCTTGAGAAAGACTATATTGTTGGTAACTGACGTTTCGACGGCCTCATGAGCGGCCGTCATCTTCAGAGTCAAGTCAGAGTCAAAGTCATTTGACTCTGAAGATGACCGCCGCTGTGGCCGTCGAAACGTCAGTTACCAACAATAGTCTTTCTCAAGACTACAACAACCTGGACGATCAACTTCACACATCTAATGATACTCCTATAGGTTGTATAAAGTGTTGCGTAGGTGACGCTTCAAGAGTCTCTTTCCATTTCATTCTCTCCGACGAAGGTCCTTCACTCAAAACGTTAGACCTCCTGCTACACACTATTTCGGCAGACACCAACGTTTTTAGAGCTTTATTTGTTTGTTCAATAACTGACTTAAAGTAATCAAAGCATAAACTTTAATTAAAAACATTCCTTATATATGCTTAGCAAACGGCAAAGCGTTGGGCCTATCAACTATAATAATACAAACAGGGGGGGTGTAACCTCACTTCAACCGACTGACGCACTAGCTTGTACCAACTATACATCCTATCAATCCTATCAATCGAAGCTTGTTAAAATATTGTCTTTCCAAGTAATAGTTGGCATTTCACTCGATTAAACTACATGTTCTAAGGATTTATGGTGAAGGGAAATTTGGGGTGTTGGAATATATACATTTTAAGTTCAAACGGAACCAGTTGCGAAAAATGCAACTTCAAGGCCTTCCGGCTGGAATTGGACCCGCAACCCTGCGATGCTAGTGCAGTGCTCTGACCACTGAGCTATACGGAGACCACTGAGCTATACGGAGGCCGCTGCCGAGAGCCATATAACACCCATATGTATCTTTTTTATATAACACACCAAATGTTATATTTTATTTTTCAATAGGATCCGTGTTCTGGCTCGGGTTCAATCCTCATCTCTCACTCACGCGCATGTCCAAAGTTTACGGAGACATCATTACAATCACGTTTGGAAGTTACACAGCCATTGTGCTCAACAGTATCGAGAGCGTTCGGGAAACACTCGTGAAACACTCGAGGTTGTACGCCGGCCGACCCCAACTCTACTCGTTCACTGTAGTCCGTGCTGGTCTTGGCATCTTGTTTATTGACTTCTGTCCAAAATACGAACGTCAACGAAAACTCACTATCCGATCATTACACCGCACTTTCTACCAGTTCAACAAACTTGATGGCATACTAACAACAGAGGCGACAAAACTGCTTGTTGAATTTAAAAAATACAAGGGAGAACCTTTTAATCCAAAATCATTTCTTCGTCTTCTAGCAGCAAACATAATTCTGAAGTCTTTCTTCGACGCAGACTTTGAGTTCAACGGTGTGGAACCAATGGAGGTTGTCCAGGCTGTTGACGATTTCACGAAATCGACAAGTCCAGTAAATCTGAGCGACATAATCCCATGGCTTCAGAAATTACCAGTCGGCAATTTCACGGAAATTAAGAAAATGTTTCAGGAATTCGTAGACATGCACGAGCGTTTTTTCGCGCGAACCAAAACGAGTAGAAAGGCTGGGTTTCCGAGAAATGTAACGGATGCATTACTTGATAACTTGGAGTTATACAATAAAGGTGTGACAGACGACAACGAGAGAGTTTCTGAGAAAGATTTAGTTTACATCTTAGCTGATTTAGTTGGCGCTGCTTTTGAAACGATAGCAAACACTTTAAGTTGGTCATTAATGTTCATAGCGGCACACCCCGAGTGGCAGACCGTGCTGCAGTCGGAACTCGACGTCGTTGTCGGGAGACAACGGTTACCGTGTTTAAATGACAGAGACTCGCTGCCGAACGTGAACGCTGTGTTACACGAAGTACTGCGCATGAGTTGCGTTGTTCCAATTTCGCTACCTCATAGCACCACGCAAAAAACACAACTGCGTGGCTTTGATATTCCCAAGGGGACGTTTGTTTTTGTCAACCTGTGGGCCATACACCATGATCCAAAACATTGGTCCTCACCCTACGAATTTAATCCTCGGAGATTTTTAGACGGAAACGGTAACTTTGTTCCGCCAAAGCGTCAAAGTTTTTTGCCTTTCTCCACTGGAGGAAGGTCCTGTTTGGGTGAGCGGTTGGCAAAAGATGAGATCTTTGTATTTTTTGCAGCTATTCTTCAGGGTTTTCGACTGCGTTTGGCAAACAATGCCAACAATATCGACTTCAATGGAGAACTACGTCTTACACTTGCGCCAAAACCTTATTTTCTTCAAGTTGAAGAACGTTAATTATATTCCGAAAATAAGATTTCTCAATATTATGTTATTTTGTTGGAAACTCAGAGTTTTTTAATGTAAACAAGAGCACAATACATCACCCCAAGACTCCCACTCAACTTTTTGTGAAAGTTTAACATTTTTGTGTTGAATGGACTCTGCTTTAGATTTTGTGTTGTACAATCTCAATGAGAGACATTACGCTACGTTTTGAGACATTGCGCTAAGTTTGGAGACCTGATTATGCTAAGTTTGGAGACATTGCGCTAAGTTTGGAGACATTACGCTAAGTTTGGAGACATTGCGCTAAGTTTCGAGACATTGCGCTAAGTTTGGAGACGTTACGCTAAGTTTGGAGATATTGTGTTATGTTATGAGACGTTACGTTAACTCTGGAGACGTTACGCTATGTTTTAAGACATTGCGCTAAGTTACGTAACGCTAAGTTTGGAGATATTGCGCTGCGTTGTGAGACGTTACACTAAGTTTGGAGACGTTACGCTAAGTTTGAGACGTTACGCTAAGTTTGGAGACATTACGTTAAGTTTTGAGATGTTACACTAAGTTGTACCGTGACAGGTACAAATGTTTGTATGTCCGTTACAAATTCATTTGTGCTGGTCATTCTGAGAAAAAAACATTAAATTTTAGCAACGCTTGTCCTGATTTTTGGGGGCTCATAAAAGCTACCATATTTATATATTTGAGACCAATCACTCACTTACCTTATTTCATTATTTTGTTCTGGCTTTTTTAAGTGTAGGACAGAAGATTTAGGTCATAGCAACCATCAACCTAAATCAACCAGGAATTTTGCTTGATGTTTGTTATATTAATTTCTATCTGATGTCCCATAGTCATGAAATAAAAAACTTACATCAAAATATGGTGCTTCTTCTGAAGTTATTTCATTATCAGTAACAATTTCTGTCAGGGACCACATTTGTTGAAGGGTATTAGCAATGCTGACCACTTTATCATTCTGTTAAAAATATAAATACACAGCTATATACAGTTATCAGGGAAAATATGGGATTACAGTACTATTCATTATGGGATTACCCATCCATCCAGCCAGCCAGCCAGCCAGCGCTACCTGCCAGCCAGCCAGCCAGCCAGTCTCTGTCTGTCTGTCTATGTCTGTCTATGTCTGTCTCTGTCTGTCTCTGTCTGTCTGTCTGTCTCTGTCTGTCTCTGTCTGTCTCTGTCTGTCTCTGTCTGTCTCTGTCTGTCTCTGTCTGTCTCTGTCTGTCTCTGTCTGTCTGTCTCTGTCTGTCTGTCTCTGTCTGTCTGTCTGTCTGTCTGTCTGTCTGTCTGTCTGTCTGTCTGTCTGTCTGTCTGTCTGTCTCTCTGTCTGTCTGTCTGTCTGTCTGTCTATCAGTAACAATTTCTGTCAGGGACCACATTTGTTGAAGGGTATTAGCAATGCTGACCACTTTATCATTCTGTTAAAAATATAAATACACAGCTATTATATACAGTTATCAGGGAAAATATGGGATTACAGTACTATTCATTATGGGATTACCCATCCATCCAGCCAGCCAGCCAGCCAGCGCTACCTGCCAGCCAGCCAGTCTCTGTCTGTCTGTCTATGTCTGTCTATGTCTGTCTCTGTCTGTCTCTGTCTGTCTCTGTCTGTCTCTGTCTGTCTCTGTCTGTCTCTGTCTGTCTCTGTCTGTCTCGGTCTGTCTCGGTCTGTCTGTCTGTCTGTCTGTCTGTCTGTCTGTCTGTCTGTCTGTCTGTCTGTCTGTCTGTCTGTCTGTCTGTCTGCAGATGATGCCCACCTAACCACAACAGGATGATTGGTTGCAGAAATAAGTTGATTTTTTAAATGTGTCTATGAAAGTAATTTGTTAAAATAATCTCAATGTAAACTACCTCTGGTTCATCATTGTCATTTGATTGCATATTTGAAGCCAGAATATCTGAGAGATTGGAGCTGATCTAAAACAGGAGTACCAGTACATTTAGTTAACAAAATAAAATTTCTCATAAATAAAACAAAGAGAAAAAAGACAGAAATAAAATAAGTGATCATTTGAGATTACAAATGTTAATGTACCTTACTAGGAGGAAGGAAAGAAAGATTTTCAATTGAAAAGTTTAGCCAATGGGGAGATGGTTGTCGAAGAATTATACGAAGAAATACTGCGTCTTTTATGGGATTAAGCATCTTGGATAAATACAAAAATAGCAATTTGAAAAGAGTTCCAAAATAATACATATATTTGCTATATTGATAATTACACACAATATAATAAGTTATATTGTAAAGTCTGTAATCAAATTAAGGATAATCTACCTGGTTATTCTTGATAATGAACTTGTCCTGACTTCCTTCCTCACTGTGTGGAGAAGTCATTAGCTCAAAATTTTTCAAACATATTTGCCAGATATCATCTAGAAATAGATAATTTATCTTTTTTGTTCAAATAACTTTAACATGGGTGGTATAGTGACCGGTATAATATAGTGGTCAGTGACCGCTGCTTGACTTTCCAAAGTTAAGCACCGTACCTCTGGTACACTAACTGGATGGGTTACCACCTTGTTCATATATCAGTCCCGGAAGACTGAAAATTAGTGTTGCCATAATCCAATGAGCAGTGCTAATTGGACATCGGGCATTCACCAAGAGCCTTAAATAAAATTAGGACCAGCTCTGGCTGGGGTAAGTGGTTAATTCCAGGGATAGGAGTGGCGCCCACCCCTACCTTCGGGTAGCAGCTGATGAAAGAGGAGCCTACGGCTATGGCCGGCCAACTTACTTATGGGTGGCACATGCAGTAGGCATGTTGCACCTCACCACTGAGGTTAAGCTCTGTTGGACGGTTAGTACTCGGATGGATGACCATCTGGGTATACCTGTGTTGACTTCCCGAGCTTCAGAAGCATGTGAGTATGAGAGAGCATGAGAGCCTATGGGTCTCCTCCTACTATGGCCGCCCAACAACAACATGGGGGTGCTAAAGTACATGTTACCTGAGGTTTTGAATTTCAAACTTAAAGTAGCTGTGTAATTATTCAAGAAGGTAATACAACCAATCTAAATATAAAGAGACTGTTTAATGAATTTAATTAATGTTTTAATATATACACTGCTGTAGTGAATGTGGGAGAGCTTGGAGATGGACGATCGTCAAGCTCGTATCCTCAGAAAAATTATTCTGAATCCCGGACAGGAATCGAACCTGTAACCTTCTGATTGCCAGTGAGATGCTCTAACCATTGAGCCACCGAGACACAGATGGAGAGCGAAGGTTACAATGATGTACTGGGTTCGATTGATATATGTACTGCCTATGCGGCAGTCACTATATATCGGTAATGTTTGGATGTGTTAATATACACACTGCTGTAGTGAATGTGGGAGAGCTTGGAGTAGACAGACGATACATGGGTGATCGTCAAGCTCGTATCCTCAGAAAAATCTGGAGTCCCAGATAATATGAGCTTGACGATCGCCCATGTATCGTCTTAATTAATGTTATCAACTCAATTAACTTTTTAGTTGAGTATTTTTGTATGTAAATATATAAATAAATAATATATATAATATATAAATATAAATAATATATAAATAAATAATAAAATATATAAATATATATAAATATATAAATATACAATATATAAATATTAAAACAATATTTTATACCTCTACTGGTTGAATGGTTGGAAAAGTTACATCAATAACTGAACAACCTGACTTGAAATCCACAGAAGGACTACCCACACGGATAAGTATCGCCTTCTTTATCACACACTTGAGACACCTGTCTTCCATAGATTCCAAAGCTGCTGATGCCCCCTCCGGCTCCATTATTAAAGTTATTGAACAAATCAAGGACCAAAACCCAAAGTAGAATGCATGTTTACAGACAGCAATACATGCAGAATAAGTTCATATTTGAACTTTATTAATAGAACTCATCAAAGTGCTATAAAAACTACAGTTTTCTGCATGTTTAATGCAAAAATATTGTAAACTCGCATCAACACTCCGCTAAAACAATGCGAACCCAAAAATGTCGCGATATTTTTGTCGCAACATTAAATACCCAGTCGCCTAGCAACGATCAAAACCGTATTCATAATATTTTGTAAGAAATATCTTTTACTGTATATCTTTCCACAGTTATCTGCGTGTCTATAAACTCAAAAAATATTGTGTTTGCGATGGATTCTGTTGGGCAAAAGGTTAGTACAGGTTTCGTAAATCAAGTCTTACAGTAACCATAAGATTTTTTCAACTATCCATGGGATGCTGTATTTTATATAATGCTCTCATCAAATTATACGCTTTCAGTATAAATTTAAATATACCATACACATATAGATCTATATTTATGTACTTTACTACATTTATGTTCCTTATATATATATTTTTGTACTTTTAGTCTGCAGAACTTCAAGCAACAAAGCCGGGTAATGGAGCTAAAACTTCTGATTATTATCAAACAAAGGATATTCCTGACCGATTTAATAATCCTGGTATGCTTTTTTCTTCTTATTTCAGTGTCCTCATATGATGGTGAGGTTACACCAGTCATTAATAACCCAGGCAACCCTGTTTTCTCTTGCCCACGGAACATCGATAGCATAGGTGTGATTCACCATGCCTCTAATTTGACTGTTAGTGAAGGTGTGTGAAGCTAGTGTACATGGTTTGAATCTTGGTGTATCAGTACGTAGAAGATGATCATCGAGGGTGCTGTTGGTGACTGACATTGAATACCTTAACAATACTGTCATCTTCAGTGTCAAACTTACATAAGTCAAACTCACTTTATTTCGTAGATGACAGCTGTCACTGAGTGTGCCGTCAAACATCAGTCACCAACGAGCCAGATTAAAGCGGGGACGGATGGGACAGCAACTCCAGGTCCTGGAGAAAAATAGCCCCTTTTGTCACCAAACTTAAAAAATAAGGTTTTAGCGAGTAAGCGAACTTTCATAAAAGTCTTGTATCAATTGCAATTGTCGACAGATGTTTACAACACTGATCTGTGAAACATGAAAAAAAGACAGTATGTATATACATGTATATGTATATATTTTATGTATATATTTTATAACGATCGAAAATTATCTATAATATATAGACCCTAGTGTCTCTGCCAGCTCCCCAACATATTCTTAAGCGGGCTCTGACCAACAAGAAAAGTCTTTCTCAGGTCTACAACAATGTAGATAGTTATATAGGTGATTCAAAAACTATTTCCTTATCCATTTTATTTACATTGTAGATATATTCAAAGGTTATAACAGCAAAACTCAACATCCAATGTACATGACTAGCTCCATGGAATATGGGTAAAGTGGCCTTATTTATATGCACTGTTGTTAGCAGAATATTGGATGTGGAAACACTCATGTACAAATGATTTATCCCTAACTAGCTTTTAATCTGTTAACTCAGATTAAAAGATATCTGATATTTTTTGAAAACTTGACATTGTAGATAGTTAGTATACTTACGGTACATGTAAATTAATTGGTAAAATCATGTTGATTTTGCAAGCTATGTATATACCATAGAAATACTGATAGAATTTGTCCTTCTATTACGTACATCAAGAAATAAACTCTAATTTGCCACTATTTTTCTAGATCAAGATCACCAACTGTGCATACAATGCCAACAACATTCCATGCAAAGTGTCAGAAATTTTCAGATAAGTTAGGGAAATGTGGAATGTATCGTGATCATTCTCTGAATACGTCAACAGACAAGAGTTTTGTTTAAATTAAATTGGAGATACGTCCACTTATGTACAAGAACTACAATTAGGAATACCTCGGCTTCTACCAAATGTCTCTGCCTAAATCTTTAAATAATCTTTATATGATTATAATATGTATGTGACCAAACCTTTTCTATACAGTAGTTGTAGGTTGCTTTTAAGAATAGATTCTTTTGGAGTTCATTTTACTTATCTCAATGCTAGAATAGATTGCTTTGAACTGTGTGATCTCAGTTGTAAATATCAATATTTAATTATGATTTCTCATGTTAAATAAAATAGTGAATCATGCTTGTTATTTCTGTATGTTTTATATCTATTTTAATAGTATCACACATGCCAAGACATTATTTGGTATTCTCTAAGATGTATGAGATTGTCATTCAAATAATATATATATATATATATATATAGATAGATATAAACAGCAAGAACAAACTAAAGGGTGTTTTGGCAAAAGTAAATTAAAAATAATACTCACAATCAATGAATCAAGAATTGTCCGTACTTTCAAAAACTTGAGATAATATGAGCAAGAAAAATTTCCGGATCAAAATATCTAAGAGTTTTTGATTGGTTTACATAAAACAATATTGACCAATGATAGGCCTGAAAATTTGGCCAATCACGATCAACTTCTCAACGGTACTGTCTTCGCAGAGGTCCGTCTAGAGACCTATATAAACTAGCTTTCTCTCGTCATTCATCAAATCATTCTATTCTCGTTCCGAAGCAGTGTTACTCTGAGTTTTATATCGAAATCGAAATGTCTGGTCGTGGTAAAGGAGGTAAAGGTCTTGGAAAAGGAGGCGCCAAGCGTCATCGTAAAATCTTACGAGACAACATCCAGGGAATCACGAAGCCCGCCATTCGTCGTCTTGCTCGTCGTGGTGGTGTGAAACGTATTTCTGGTTTGATCTACGAAGAAACCCGAGGTGTCCTCAAAGTTTTCCTTGAGAATGTTATCCGTGATGCTGTGACCTACACCGAGCACGCCAAACGAAAGACTGTCACCGCAATGGACGTTGTCTACGCCTTGAAGCGACAAGGAAGAACCCTGTACGGTTTCGGTGGATAAGAAGGGGGTTATCTGAAAGACTAAACACAAAAACGGCTCTTTTTAGAGCCACCAAATCTCTCGAAAGAATACAAATGAAAGTGTTTGTTTGGTTTGCTTAATTTCTCTCTACTATACATAAATAGGAAAATTTGACAATTCCGATTTGTCATTTTGGTGTATGTGATCAAACTCGTAAACAAGAATTGTGTGCAATTGCTTATGCCACTAAAAGTGTAAAACATCTGCCAGAATGCAATCGTATACAATGAAAGGGCATTTAGATGACATGGCATATGTTATTTACTGGATGGGAGGTCCAATAGAGAAATATTTGTCCAAGAGCAAATATTCTAATTGTAGAATACCTGTCCACTTTTGCTATTTGTATCTGTTGAAAGTTCATCATATATAATTACTTTGTTCAAAAAATCCCATTTAATTTGATATTACTGTCAAGTACACAATATAAACCTTTGACATTATTTAAAGTCTTGTTTGTATTTCTGCCTTTAAATGCAGTTTCAAAAGTGGACAGGTATTCTATATAAATTGTCTCCGGCTGGCCAAAATGTCAAATAACATTTATTTCTTTATTAAACAAGGTGAAAGATGAGTTACTTTAGTTAAGTAAAACTGCATTTTTTGGATAAGGAAAGAAAAACAAACAAAAATACTTTAGTTTTTGTATAATGAGTTATTTCCAGCATAGTTGAATCTGTGTTAGTTTTTATTTAAATAAAGCAAAAATCACAAAACATCTTGGCATTCTGTGATCAGATATCGCAATAAACCACCCACTCAGGTAGCCAATCAAATTGCAGGAATGCCTAGGATTTCACCTGCTCACAATTAAAAAATAACTATTACTAGAAATGGAAATTACCATTGTAAAAAAAATGAGTATTTTCCATGTTCCGGTGTCGGAGCTGCTGAACAGTAGTGGGGTAGAAATCTTAAATTGGCCAAGCAGGATACCTGCCTCATCTTCTATGGAAACTAATGTGGTAACCTCTATAGTACTAGTAAAAAAAGTAGTGCGCTGCAAACTGCAAAGGCAGTGTTTTCAAATATAGCAAAGCAAAAAGTGGAACTGCCGAGAGTCTTAAGGCTGGTTCCACTCAGGAAAATTTTCCTCAGGACAGGACAGTTTCCTTTGACTTGTGATCTCTCGGTCAGAACTAATGACTTTAATACAAAGGAAACTTTCCTCACTCATCCCTGTCAACAGGAAAATTTTCCTGAAAGGAAACCAGCCCTTGTGATGAAATACTGACATTTTGAGCGGAGCCCTTCATCAGAGTAAGACATAACCTTAGGCTTTGCTGACTGCAAAATTATTGGTATGATCTATGGTATGATGGTATCTAAAAACGCGTTAAACATCTCGTAGAACATTCAAATGCCTTGAACATTGCATTGGCCTTACTATTCACCCCTTTCTCAGTACTACGACTGGCAACAACGTCCAGTAGTGACACAGCCAGATCAAACAAATCTATTTTATAAAAAGATTTTCATTATTAAATCAATTTGACAACCAGAATTGTGGGCTTCAATGTGCAAAATGCAAACTGGCTTTTTGGTTTATGGACTGGAATTACCAGGTAGGACAACTTTCCACTTTGTGGCTGCTGTTGCTGACACATCAATGAAAGTTGTTGAAGTCATTCTTGATTCCTGAAAGGCTGCATGATTTTACAAAGTGAATGGTTTTCAAACTCCTAATATTTTTACAATAAATTACACAAACACAGAATCTCTAAATTGCCTAGTATAGAAGAGAATTTTGAAAACTGATCTCAATTTGACGGTCTTTCGATTAATATAAACATCACCAATAAATCAAGTTGACAAGTTCATCAGGTGGTCCCCATGACACATGGCTCTGTTCATGTTGTAGTTTTCAACTCTTGACCAATCTTGTATCCAGCGATCTTGTTCCAGTCCAGTCTTGTTCGTGTCACCGGCAATTGTCTTCGAAGCGCTTTGAAGGTTGTTTGAGACATTGTACTATAATTTTCTGATAGCGCTTTCTAAATCACGTAAAATAAATAAATATAAAGTATTATAATACCATATTATATAGAAAATACCACATACACAGAAAGTAATACATTAGACCTCCTATTTTGATAAAACACCAACTTTTTACAGTTTTTTATTTGTATTTTACACTGCCTATGCAGCATGACAATCATGATTAATCACCAAACTTTGGCTTGAACAGATGTACAGTAATTTTTGACATAGTTTGATGCTACTCTGGCTTTAAAAAGTTTTTTGAATGTAACTTTAAAAGTTACTGTCCATGACCCAACTTTTCGACACTCCAATCTAGTGTCTTCATCTGAGGCAATTGTTGTAAAGTTAGGATCCCTATTTATACCCTCATAGAACCAATGATGATGAGGGTATACTGTAAATAGGGATCCTAACCTTGCAACGACACTAGATTGAAATGTCGAAATGTTGGGTTATGGACAGTAACTTTTAAAGTTGTATTCAAAAACGTTTTAAAGACAGAGTCACCTGGTTGCATTGGGAAATTATTTGTTAATGGTTATTACCTGAAAATCATCTTCTTCAGTCTTTATTACATCTACTATACTTTTCGCAGTGGCACTCTCACTCTGACAATCAGTATGAAACAGAATTATTAAAAGCAAACTTCAAATACATCACACAGATGAAGGGTCGTTTATGGTGTGCATCGTCATGCCAAATACAATGGTATATGAGAACAAAATGAACATGGCCTGATAGTTTAATATATTTTTAAATATAATATTAGAATATATATTTAAGATAATTTTGAAAATTATGTAATAAAGACTGGTTTTGTATGCCACAGCCTTCCGCACTTACAGTCACTTTAATACTCGACGTTACTTCCTTTGAGGAAACTAGTTGGACATTACCATCTTCATAATAATGAACCTAAATACAAAATACATTTTGGTGAATAATTGTTAAATAATGTGGCTATGCATCCGATAATTGCAAAGTTTACGGGAATAAAACTTATATTTAATAGGATTATTTAATGTATTTGCAGTCCGCCACACTTTGTTTGCACACTTGTGTTCTCGCTGATTGTTGGAAGTAAATTATACATTTGTTTTGTTATAAGAATGCTATATCTGAGGCATCGAGTCATTAACTATTATAGTATTTAATGGAAACATTTGTAAGGTATTTCTTAGTCTCTGCTGCTGCTGCAGGTTCTTTCATTTGGGTCATATTCAGAACATAAATGTCATCTTCCGAACTTCTCCCGAGGATCTTCTATTTTTGCACAATATCACAATATATTGCGAGCTATGATGATTTCCAGGCTATATTTTATTAGCTAATGTGATAGAAATGCCTGGAGTGCACGGCATATATTGTTGGTCAATTCCCCCGCTAAAGCTACGCTGATCCCGGCATGTCCCCGGGTCATTTTTTTACCTGAACTTTTAAAGAACCCTTAAGTTCTGATGAGTCTCCTGGACCTTGAAACGAAATATTCCACTCTGATCTCCATCGACCGTTCCTATAATATATCAATAATATTACTTCAAAACTGCTAGAACTCATTCCTAAACTACTGTAAATGCTCAATGTAGCCCTTCTCTTGATTAATACAGTAGTTGTAGGAGTAGTTCTGCTTAGATATCTTGCTTAAAATAAGTGAATAAGTTATTATACCAAAAGTTTTGAGGTTGAAACTGATGGTCCTCCCCACAAGCAGTCAGCGTTATATTCCCATTATCATTTTTACCATGAACCTAAAAATAAATTAGAAGGAATGTAAAATCAGATCAATTTTTGATTTCCTTATGCAGCATTTCAACTCATTAAAATATTTAACACTATGCAAGTTAGACAACAAACCATGCAAACTCCATGAGGGTAATGGTTTCCAACATATTTTCTAAATTCATTATCCAGTTGTGATCGCCACGGTTCTACTTCATTATCAACATCAATAGGCTCGGGATTACTGGATTCCTAAAATTTTCAAAATGAAGAATACATTAACCCTTACGCTTCATGTTGAGTCAACACATTGTTGGTGGCACAGTGGGTAGCACATGTGTCTTTCACCACGGCATTTCAACCCGGGTTCGATTTCTGCTCAGTGTAGTTATCAGATTAAAGATTTCGCCTTGGCTGCAAGTGAGAAGGCTCTACGAAACACCGCAGGTTTTCTCCGGGTACTCCGGTTTCCTCCTGTAATAACACTGGACCAATGATTAATGGTCCTTACTGGACCTCTAGTCTAGGAAAGTTTCAATGCATATTAACAATACATTTACTTGACCACTTGTTATTTACAGCTACAATTGCCTGGTAATAGGGGCAGCGTGGTTGTAAAACTCAGATTCTACTATAGTTTACCTTTCTAAGATGATCATAATGAAATTTTTGTTTGGATTTAGGATCAACAAATGTTCCATCTGCGAGTTCATTATGGGGAGTCACCATGACCTGTAAAGATAAATATAGAAAATTTTTATAGTTTTGGACATTAAAAGTGCCGTCAAGTCCGTTCTGCACATGTGTGATATTTCAAATGTGGAGGACTCCATATTATGTCAACAAACTTTAACGGAATAGATTTGCAACAGTTCGAAAGCGAGTATTCGTCAAAGGTGGCAAAGGTGGGAGTGGTAGTTTGATATATTATCCATGTTTAGGAACAGAACAGCTTCTTATAACATGCTTTTAGGCGGAAAAGCTTAAGCGTGGAGAACAAATCCACAATACTTCATGTTCAATGTTTATATAATGCAATGTAAACAAACAATGTAAACATAAATGTGGACATGCACAGAATGGACTGGATGGCACCTTTAAGGATTTAAGGATTATGGAGATTATTTTGTTATAGAGTTGGATATTAGTGGTTGCTAAGGCAAATGAAAGTAGAAATTACAGCATGATATTCACACAGTTTGATGAGTGAAAAATATCACCTTATGAAACTTGTATTCTTGCTCATCAATGCAGTTTCTGGAGTCAACAATACCCATTAGATTGTATATTTTATTATTTCATGATTGAGTCCATTTTCTTTGATGTACCGCGGGCTGTATATAGTTTTGTTCGTAGTGGTAATATATGTAGTAGGCTTTATATTATAATTAAACTGTAATTAGTTTTATAAGTAACTTGAAGAATATATTGTTGTAAGCTAGAGCATTGAGACTATTGTATAATGCTCCTAATACGTCTTTATTATTATTATTATATAGCATACAGCCCTATGAAGACCAATTAGATAAGAAATGAAGAAAAAACTAGGAAAATCTTTGTCCAAGTAGAAAAATAGACCAAACTTTGTTGGAAAACCTCCTCAATCACGAAATAAGTCAGATAAATCCCTCGAATGTCGGGATGTATGTGATATACAGCCCTCGGATACTACGCCTCGGGGCTGTATATAGCATACATCCCTCGTTCTCGGTATTTATCTCTTACCAGCACTTACCTGATGTTCAGCACCATCGACTTTAACAGGCGTAAACTGTTCTTTGTTATATTGTGAAAATGAACTAATAATAAAAATGAAAATTAGCTGAAATCTTACATTATGTATGTACTGTATACTAGAAAAGTACAATAATTGAACTGAAAATACAAAAACAATCATAGCTCACAGAAAACTCAAAAACAAGGTATATATAACTATCAAATCACAGTTATGCAAGTATTTAATTTGAGATACCTTGTGTTAAGTTTAAGTATGAACTTTTATTACTATGTGAGGATAATGTATTCCAATGAAATCAACAATAATAACAACAAATTAAGGATTTGAATCTTTAACAAATTTGCAACCGAAATAGATGATCTTGAATAAAATAGTTTGTTGATGCTCTACGGTATTTATACTAGTTTTTATTATGTTCACAAAACTACAAAAGCCCAATCAAATCTGTTCTGAACTCAACAGAGTATTCCAAATAAAGTATCTCACCTTGCTGCTCCAGTTTTCAAGAGACTGTCGTTGTCAAACAAAACACGGACGTCTGTGAATATTCAAAAAAACGTTTATTGTTCATAGCTTAACGACAAGAACGAAAGGATAAAACAGAAGCATAGCCTACCATTGAATACTTCGTTAAACTCGCCCGGAGGGGCGTGTTTGATGAAGTCAGAAGCTATTCGAAGCTGAAAGAGAGTGGGTTAAAATCCAGGAATCACAAACGTTTTATGAAGAAACAATATCAAGGGACAACCAGCCGTTGCTCGTAATATTTTTTACCTTCTCCTGATCAGAGATTTGGTCTTCGTAATCGCCCATTACTCAGTTTTTCCGGCAAGTCTTTCGTCAAGGAAGTAAGATATGCTCGAACAAATATGGCGACGACTGCCCTGTTGCGGAAGCTACCCACCCCGAAATGTATTGTGGGTTGAACAAATGAAAAATCAAAATTAGGATCGAAGAGAAGAAAATTGGAAAAAACAATTTTTCCGACTGCCGTCGACTGCGCATCAAAATGGCGCGTTCTGCGTCGGGATAAAACTTATTTCAATTCATAACATCAGGCTGGGGAATAGCGCTCCATCGAGATGACGTCAGTATCGATGTCTGTCCGCTTTTATCCATAATTCTTGCGGCCATAACAAAAGAAAATAGCTCATTTGCAATATTCCGCATTTTGAGCTATTAATAGCAGCCAGACGCCATTCAGTATAACGAATTTGCAATTGTAAATAGAAATGCAAATGTATATTGTGGTTTTAGCCTGATGTCATGAATTAAAATAAGTTTTATCCCGACGCAGAACACACCATTTTGATGCGCAGTCGATATTACGAATTGGCTTATTCAAAATAATCTTGGCTTCCTAACCAGAAAGGCTAACTAAGATGCACATAAAAAAATATTTAAATTCATTCCCATTATGAAAGAGATCTATTAGCTGCTCTATTAATACCGTTTTAAAGCTTCCGAACCTAGCGGATCAAAAAATGTGCAGTTTACTTCCTGTTGCAGCGCAGGGTGTCTTCGCATAGGTCCGCCAAAAGTTCTAATTATTCTGATTGGAAGTAGCTGGATTGTGTTTTTACATTATGGTTTTAACGATAATTTCTGTACAAATTTTGCTTGTATTTGTATAGTTTATGTCTTGTAATACTTATTGAACTAACGCAAATATAATGTGGAGAAATGCATGAATTCAATGAAAAAACATCAGTAAAAACGTAGTACAACGTTCTGCGAGAAGTGTGTTCGTTGTCAATTTTTCATTCATATCCAAAATTTCACTGGTAAAGGACGGAGAATCCAAAGATTTTTTATGCTTCTCACTTTCTTACAATGCCAATCTTTATTTCTATCGGTTTAAAGCCCCCAAACGGCCACGCATTGACTCGTATATATAACACTAACACAACGAAGAAACAAAAATTTTTTGAAGGACTCATTTTCCCAGATATACTTCATGGTAACAATACATATAGTCTCCAACCATATTTTACGGTTATTATTAGGGTTATGGTTAGGATTAGAGTTACGGTTAGGGGTAGGGTTACGGTTATGGTTAGGGGTATAAAAAACAGATGGAAACCCGGTCTAGTGTTACCATGAAGTATATACCCATTTTCCTAGCTATAAAACAACTGCTCTGTAAATGAACCAATCATAACTGTTAACGTGCTGTGTCAGCCAATGAAAATTGAGATTGGGAATTCCCGCGCAAACAAGTCCCTTGGGTTTTTTCTCTTGGGGAATTTCACGGTTTCACATTGGAGAGGAAGGTACGCATCCTAGTGGTGAACTTTATCAGCGTCCCAATCAGCCCTTTCTCTCCGAATTTCCTCTACAATGATGGCCTAGAGTAAAGAAAGATGGTCTTGAAGTCTTTAGAGAAGAGTTGTGAGTATGTTTTCTTTTTTTCTTGAATTTTACGTCCTGTTTCCAGTTTCGCGCCTTCGGTCTCGGACTGTAAGCCGGTCGTTTAAAAACTTCGTCACTTTGTTTTTTTTTGCCTTTCTCGTTCCTCAACAAACCTACCGGTAAATAAATATGTCTTTGGGAAGACCATTGACCATTCAAATGTTTTATCTACGAATTTCTAGCTAAATTTCTACCCGAAAATGTCAAATTCTTCGTCGAGGATGTTCAGTCGACGTTGCCTGTTGGTCGTCATGTTGAAGTAGAAATTTCAACTGAATCCAGTTATTTCTTGTTTTTTCTTCTGTTAAATAGCAGAAAAATATCTATCGAAGGTTCAGGGACTGTTTAATACATTTTGAGTAGATTTTTGATGGGGATTTTGCGAAAAATTAGAATTTTTAGGCGCCGGTATGTCTGCAGCCCGCTTGTTTACCGCGCGAGCATGTCACTCAGGCTACCTTTACAACATGGCGCCCAGTACGCATTTGCACTAATTTTTTTCAATTTTTGTTGCTGAATGAGAACGAATTTTCGAAAAATAACACTTCTCGTTTCCTTTCAAAAGGCATTTCATGAGAACATTTCATTTTACTTACTTACTTAAAGAAGCTGTTGCCCGGTGAAATTTCCTTATTTCAGGAGACATGACTGTCAACGTTCGTTTCGTCGTTTAATTGAGATTCTGAACTCACTACAAAAGCTTGTTGTCCCTGTTCACATTTTCAAACGAGAAATGATTGACCCTTTGTCCAGAAATACTCAAATACCAAAAAACAATTAAAAAGACAGGTTCAGTCTTTTGTTTACACGCGATGACTTTCACACGTGCCGGCGTACCTGACTTTCGACACTTGTACATGAGTTCAAAGATAAAAGAAAATGTTTTTCCAGTTCAAAGAGTTGGAGATTTTTCGAAAAAGCTCGCTTTTTCATGAAATATTGTGTGTCCGAAAGAACTGTAAATATTTACACGACGGACACCGGCCATTTTGAATGCCAAGACGGTAAAATAATACGAAACTATATCAGTCAAAAACTGAAATTTACCGAGTTTTCCTCACAGCTACTCGTATTCTTTGATTAAGATTTATTCCACGAATTTTCTAAAATAATTTGATCGTTTACATCGAAGAATAAAAGCATTTCCTTGCATATACCTGCCAGACCCCATTTAAAATTTGGGGGGGCCCCCCCCCCCCCCGGTTCCTACGCCTATGATCGTAGGTAAATAATTAATGATTATTTTGACAATAAAAGTTGAATTAAAACCTGTGTCTGTGTATCTTTGTTACTGGTATTTGAAGATAATTAATGTGCATGGTAAAATTACACTGCAAATATAATTTTTTAATAGTATTATTTTTAGTTATTTTTTCAATACACTTCAGTTTCCATCTTGACTTGTATAGAAATTTAATAGTGAAGCTTCTAGGCAACCAACAATACATGGCCTATAATAAGAGAAAATCAAAAATAAGAGAACAAGTTTGATTTCAAGGGAACTATTAATAGTATAATTTTCAATGAAGGAAACTATACTGAATTCAAGTAATTTTGTCATGCATAGAAATATTTTCAGCAAAGTATTGAGTGGAGTTTCAATTATTTGTTTACAGGAATACTACAGTTTGGCATTGAGCTGTTGGAATTCAGGGTTCTCCCCACATTGAATTTTTTTAAACACACACATATATTATTATTTTAAGATATTAGTTATTGAATAAATTATGTGATACCAGTATATATTAAGAATTGAAAAAGAAAATCAGTAGAATTTGTTATTATTTATATATATGGAAATTGTTAGTTGTCAATATCTATACAGTACAAGTCTCCAACTGGTTCAGTGCTCAAAGCAACAGAATGGAGATTGGAAATTTAGAGTGTTATGTTTGTAGACATGATGGATTCCTTTGTGTGGAGAAGATGATTAACAAGCACTGTGATAAACTGGTGAAAGAAAGTAGGGTGTTAGATTGAAAGGGGAACTCAGTTCTAGTCAAAGAAACAGGTTTGTGTACACACCAGGAAGCATTACCTTCTGTACAAAAGAGATAGGAATGCTGGTTTGATAACTTCGTCTTGACTGTGAAAAATACCACTTTGTTTGGCTGAAGTGTTCTACATTTAAAATTAAAATTTAGGAGCCGGCGCATAAACCAGTGTAAGCAACAGTTATAATTAAATTGAAATGATAAAAATTAAACCTAAAAAATAAAACCTAAAAAATAAACCTTAATATAACTTAGGCAATGTAGACCACATTAAGTTTGGATAAAATGATGTTTTTCACAGTGAAGATGAAGTTATCAAATCAGCATTCCTATTTCTTTTGTACAGAAGGTAACACTTCCTGGTATGTACACCAATCTGTTTCTTTCTCTTAGAACTGAATTCCCCTTTCAATTCAACACCCTACTTTCTTTTAGTAGTTTATCACAGTACTTGTTAGTCATCTTCTGCACATAAAGGAATCCACCATGCCTACAAACATAACACTCTTAGTTTTCAATCTTCAGTCTGTTGCTTTGGGCACTGAACCAGCTGGAGACTAATGTACTGTAGAGATATATTGACAACTAGCAATTCCCATGCACATGTAAATAATAACACTTGTTTAGCCTCAGTCTGTTGCTTTAAGAGCACTAAATATCAGCTGAGGTCTTGACTCTCCTATAGAAAATAGAAATACCAAAGTTTACTTGGATAAGAAGCTATGGTAATTAATTCTTGACCCAGTCTGTTGCTTTGAGCATTAAATCAGCTGGGGTCTTGACTAGCTCTCCTATAGAAAATAGAAATACTTAAGTTTACTTGTGTAGAATAAGAGTTAAACTGTTGAATTACTGTTTGATAAGTTGTTATTGTTGCGATAGCAAACTAAGTTAAGTGACTCACGTATAACTTGTGGCGTGAGCCTTTTTGACAGTTAGATTTGAGTCAGTCGGAAAGTTTACTGCAGTTTAGTTACAGCTTCATTATACTTATATTCACTTATTTATACAATAAAGTATTATATTACACTTGGATAAGAAGCTTAAATTCTTAACCCCAGTCTGTTGCTAATTGAGCACTAAATCAGCTGGGGTCGATCTATGGAAAACAGAAAACCTAACATTTACTTGGATGAGAAACTAATTCTGTAAGTTCTTAACCCAATGTCTGTTGCTTTGAGCACTAAATCAGAAAGGTTGTGTGAAAAGTGGGAGAACCCTGTATATAATAACATATATGGAGTACAATGGAATGATTATGGATCACTGGACAGCATTTTGGATCACTGGATTGCCTTTTTATTGGATTCTAATGGATATAGCTTCTAATGGATATATGTATGCTTCTAATGGATATGTGTGCTTCTAATGGATATATGTGTGCTTCTAATGGATATATATGTGTTGGTGCTTGTGGATTACTGTAGCTGCAAACAAACTACTGGTTGGAATCAGAAGTGAACTGGAATCAAAAGTGAACTAATCAAAAGGTTGGAATCCTGGTGGCCAAATTAAATTAGACAGTTCAGTGTAGAGTAAATGCTAGGTGATAGAGCAGTTAGGTTTAATGAGATAGTTAATTACTGGGTATAATTGTACCCATCATTGGTGGACGTGGATATGGTGGACGTGGTGGAAATCATCTTTCAGTAAGATGAAGTTGTATTTCTGGTGAAATGCAACAGGTGAGAGGGGTTAAAGGTCAGTTAGGATCAAGATAGGCTTACACTGTAGGTCCATTGTTTTAGGGAACTGCATTTTCAATAGTCAGCTGCTAAGAAGACACTGCACTTTACATATTAAGACTGCAAATTAATATTATATATTGTATGTATATATTATATTATATATTATATATGCAACAGGTATGGTTAAAGGTATGCAGTTTTAAGATAGGCTTACACTGTAGGTCCATTGTTTTAGGGAACTGTTTCAATAGTCAGCTGCTAAGAAGACACTGACTTTACATATTATATATTGTATGTATATATTATATTATATATGCAACAGGTACGGTTAAAGGTATGCAGTTTTAAGATAGGCTTACACTGTAGGTCTATTGTTTTAGGGAACTGTTTCATGTCAGCTGCTATTAGAAGACACTGACTTTACATTAATACTGCAAATTAATATTATATATTGTATGTATATACAGGTATATTATAATTATATATTATAATATATGCAACAGGTACAGTTAAAGTATGCAGTTTTAAGATAGGCTTACACTGTAGGTCCGTTGTTTTAGGGAACTGTTTCATGTCAGCTGCTAAGAATTAAGACTGACTTTACATTAAGACTACAAATTAATATTATATTTTTAATATTATATATGCAACAGGTACGGTTAAAGGTATGCAGTTTTAAGATAGGAACTGTTTCATGTATCATTCACTGGATATAACTAGTGTGCAGCACTTCAACTATTCAGCTGCTGTCTTGAAAACTTGAGTGCAGTACAAACAGGTCATAGAATAGTTTACTTTACAGTCAGCTGCTATAAGAAGACACTGACTTGATTAGACTGCAAATTTCTATTAGATATATTTTTTATAAAGCAGTCAGAAAACATAGGAAAGCTTGCATGATTGAATCTCATAATTGAATATTTTTAGGGTATGCATGATAAACAGATTAAAGTTCCTAAAAAGTTAGATAAGGTTTCAGGTATCGCTGGTCACTTCCAGGAGCAAAGGGACAACGTCAATCCTTGACTTGGCATTCAGGTGTGTTCTTACAAACTTACTAGACTAGATCAGGTTGGAACTGTAGACAGCTTATTAGATAGACAGCTTATTTAGGATAACAGGAACAATAGCTGGCCAAGTTACTGAAGGTAATGATTCATTTCCTAGTGATGTGCTTGGAAAGTGTTCCTTTAAATAATTAGTTGGTGGTGGCCACCAGGATGGTATAAGGTCATTTCATAAATTTTGCTATCATGTGAAAGAGCTACCGGTAGTTAACTTTAAACAATGATGGCTTAATTTATCATCTGATCTTTGGTATTGTTAATGTGTATGTGTTTAACTTAATTTTTGGGGGTACAGTGTCCTGGCCCACCCCATAATTTTGGGGCGTCCTTCCCACCCCCCATAGGTATATACATGGTTATATAATTATATAGACACCTGGTTCCAGATACTTGTTTTACATTGTTATTACAAAGTGAAATATGTTGATGTTTCCAAGGTTTTTATAGGGACATACTTTAGTTCGGACGTGCAATGTTAAGCAATTAACAACGTTAGTTTATTTCAAATAATGCGGTCATGGGTTCTTCAAATACTGCATTATAGTAATCTGCTATTAAATAATGCGGGCTTCAGGTCTTCACATTTTGCGGTCTTCGGATATCTTCAAATATTGATAATTGTTCGGAATTGTAATAGTTAATCTTTGTTAATAAAGAGAGAATGTATCTTGTGTTTACTGAGTTTTTTTATTGAATTTTTAACTATATATATTCAATTCTGCTGTGTACCTATCATGTTCGGCTCAAATATTATCATCTTCACTCATGCTCTTCAAATATTACAGTCTTCACAATTGTAATAGTTAATATTGTTATACTTATAGCAATAACGAGAAAATGTGTCTGTGTATACTGAATTTTACCAGTACTGTATATTGAATTGTTTACAATTCAATTTTGCTAACTATCTGTACATGACCCAATATATATATATTTTGTAGTGCAGCATATATAAATAAACATTGTGCTACTGCAGGCTCTTTCAGAGAGGTTGCTAAAACATATATACGGTGCATACACCATACAAGCGCAATATTTTAAACATGAACTGCAACCCAAGTGTCCTTGCTGCTTATCAATTGTTTATTTTATTTCTTTTTAAATCTTTTGTAATTAGTTAATGATGAAAATAAAATGCAAAGTACAACTTTTGACTTTTTTGTAAGCTAGCTGTAATGAAACATTGATTTGCTTGTTAACTTTGAAATATTGTAAAATTGACAATGAATTAATATCTAATATTGTAAACTGGTTTAGATGCTTGTGGCATTTTTACTTGGCATTTAGTTACTAACAGTTTTTTGTTTGTTTGTAGGTTGTCAGCTATGACACAAACATATTGTAAAATTGACAATGAATTAAATATCTAATAATTGTAAACTGATTCTATGCTTGTAGCATTTTTACTTGGCGTTAGTTAACTCACAGTTTTTTGTTTGTTTGTAGGTTATGATGAATTAACAAACTCTGATTTTAAGGAACCAAAGAGCAATGCAAAATTATAATGAAAACACTAACACTCAGATTTATTTTTCTTTTAGATCCATTTGAAGTTGATAAATGCAGATTTGTTTGTGAAGTAATACCGAAAAGTTAAAACTTGTTTAAACAATTATAACAGTTTGATTTGTTTTTTCTTTCAGATTGCTTTGAGCACTAAATCAGATAGGTTGTGTGAAAAGTGGGAGAATTACCCTGTATATAATAACATATATGATATATGGAGTACAATGGAATGATTATGGATCACTGGACAGCATTTTGGATCACTGGATTGCCTTTTTATTGGATTATAATGGATATATGTGTGCTTCTAATGGATATATGTATGCTTCTAATGGATGTGTGCTTCTAATGGATATATTATATGTGTTGGTGCTTGTGGATTACTGTAGCTGCAAACAAACTACTGGTTGGAATCAGAAGTGAACTGGAATCAAAAGTGAACTAATCAAAAGGTTGGAATCCTGGTGGCCAAATTAAGTTAGACAGTTCAGTGTAGAGTAAATGCTAGGTGATAGAGCAGTTAGGTTTAATGAGATAGTTAATTACTGGGTATAATTGTACCCATCATTGGTGGACGTGGATATGGTGGACGTGGTGGAAATCATCTTTCAGTAAGATGAAGTTGTATTTCTGGTGAAATGCAACAGGTGAGAGGTTAAAGGTCAGTTAGGATCAAGATAGGCTTACACTGTAGGTCCATTGTTTTAGGGAACTGCATTTTCAATAGTCAGCTGCTAAGAAGACACTGACTTTACATATTAAGACTGCAAATTAATATTATATATTGTATGTATATATTATATTATATATTATATATGCAACAGGTATGGTTAAAGGTATGCAGTTTTAAGATAGGCTTACACTGTAGGTCCATTGTTTTAGGGAACTGTTTCAATAGTCAGCTGCTAAGAAGACACTGACTTTACATATTACTTTAACCGTACCTGTTGCATATATAATATAATATATACATACAATATATAATATGATATTATATATTGTATGTATATATTATATTATATATGCAACAGGTACGGTTAAAGTATGCAGTTTTAAGATAGGCTTACACTGTAGGTCCGTTGTTTTAGGGAACTGTTTCATGTCAGCTGCTAAGAAGACACTGACTTTACATTAAGACTGCAAATTAATATTATATATTATATATGCAACAGGTACGGTTAAAGGTATGCGGTTTTAAGATAGGAACTGTTTCATGTACCACTGAATATAAGTAGTGTGCAGCACTTCAACTATTCAGCTGCTGTCTTGAAAACTTGAGTGCAGTACAAACAGGTCATAGAATAGCTTTTACTTTACAGTCAGCTGCTATAAGAAGACACTGACTTAATTAAGACTGCAAATTTCTATTAGATATATTTTTTATAAAGCAGTCACAAAACATAGGAAAGCTTGCATGATTGAATCTCATAAGAATTGAATATTTTTAGGGTATGCATGGTAAACAGATTAAAGTTCCTAAAAAGTTAGATAAGGTTTCAGGTATCGCTGCATGGTCACTTCCAAGAGCAAAGGGACAACGTCAATCCTCGACTTGGCATTCAGGTGTGTTCTTACAAACTTACTAGACTAGATCAGGTTGGAACTGTAGACAGCTTTTTAGATAGACAGCTTATTTAGGATAACACAGGAACAATAGCTGGCCAAGTTACTGAAGGTAATGATTCATTTCCTAGTGATGTGCTTGGAAAGTGTTCCTTTGAATAATTAGTTGGTGGTGGCCACCAGGATGGTATAAGGTCATTTCATAAATTTTGCTATCATGTGAAAGAACTACCGGTAGTTAACTTTAAACAATGATAGCTTAATTTATCATCTGATCTTTGGTATTGTTAATGTGTATGTGTTTAACTTAATTTTTGGGGGTACAGTGTCCTGGCCCACCCCATAATTTTGGGGTGTCCTTCCCACCCCCCATTGGTATATACATGGTTATATAATTATATATTAGACACCTGGTTCCAGATACTTGTTTTACATTGTTATTACAAAGTGAAATATGTTGATGTTTCCAAGGTTTTTATAGGGACATACTTTAGTTCGGACGTGCAATGTTAAGCAATTATATAACAACGTTAGTTTATTTCAAATAATGCGGTCATGGGTTCTTCAAATACTGCATTATAGTAATCTGCTATTAAATAATGCGGGCTTCAGGTCTTCACATTTTGCGGTCTTCGGATATCTTCAAATATTGATAATTGTTCGGAATTGTAATAGTTAATCTTTGTTAATAAAGAGAGAATGTATCTTGTGTTACTGAGTTTTTTATTGAATTTTTAACTATATATATTCAATTCTGCTGTGTACCTATCATGTTCGGCTCAAATGTATTATCATCTTCACTCATGCTCTTCAAATATTACAGTCTTCACAATTGTAATAGTTAATATTGTTATACTTATAGCAATAAAGAGAAAATGTGTCTTGTGTATACTGAATATTACCAGTACTGTATATTGAATTTTAAACAATTCAGTTCCGCTAACTATCTGTACATGACCCATTATATATATATTTTGTAGTGCAGCATATATAAATAAACATTGTGCTACTGCAGGCTCTTTCAGAGAGGTTGCTAAAGCATATATACGGTGCATACACCATACAAGCACAATATTTTAAACATGAACTGCAACCCAAGTGTCCTTGCTGCTTATCAATTGTTTATTTTATTTCTTTTTAAATCTTTTGTAATTAGTTAATGATGAAAATAAAATGCAAAGTACAACTTTTGACTTTTTTGTAAGCTAGCTGTAATGAAACATTGATTTGCTTGTTAACTTTGAAATATTGTAAAATTGACAATGAATTAATATCTAATATTGTAAACTGGTTTAGATGCTTGTGGCATTTTTACTTGGCATTTAGTTACTAACAGTTTTTTGTTTGTTTGTAGGTTGTCAGCTATGACACAAACATATTGTAAAATTGACAATGAATTAAATATCTAATAATTGTAAACTGATTCTATGCTTGTAGCATTTTTACTTGGCGTTAGTTAACTCACAGTTTTTTGTTTGTTTGTAGGTTATGATGAATTAACAAACTCTGATTTTAAGGAACCAAAGAGCAATGCAAAATTATAATGAAAACACTAACACTCAGATTTATTTTTCTTTTAGATCCATTTGAAGTTGATAAATGCAGATTTGTTTGTAAGTTAAAACTTGTTTAAACAATTATAACAGTTTGATTTGTTTTTTCTTTCAGATTGCTTTGAGCACTAAATCAGATAGGTTGTGTGAAAAGTGGGAGAATTACCCTGTATATAATAACATATATGATATATGGAGTACAATGGAATGATTATGGATCACTGGACAGCATTTTGGATCACTGGATTGCCTTTTTATTGGATTCTAATGGATATATGTGTGCTTCTAATGGATATATGTATGCTTCTAATGGATGTGTGCTTCTAATGGATATATGTGTGCTTCTAATGGATATATATGTGTTGGTGCTTGTGGATTACTGTAGCTGCAAACAAACTACTGGTTGGAATCAGAAGTGAACTGGAATCAAAAGTGAACTAATCAAAAGGTTGGAATCCTGGTGGCCAAATTAAGTTAGACAGTTCAGTGTAGAGTAAATGCTAGGTGATAGAGCAGTTAGGTTTAATGAGATAGTTAATTACTGGGTATAATTGTACCCATCATTGGTGGACGTGGATATGGTGGACGTGGTGGAAATCATCTTTCAGTAAGATGAAGTTGTATTTCTGGTGAAATGCAACAGGTGAGAGGGGTTAAAGGTCAGTTAGGATCAAGATAGGCTTACACTGTAGGTCCATTGTTTTAGGGAACTGCATTTTCAATAGTCAGCTGCTAAGAAGACACTGACTTTACATATTAAGACTGCAAATTATTATTATATATTGTATGTATATATTATATTATATATGCAACATGTACGGTTAAAGGTATGCAGTTTTAAGATAGGCTTACAGCTGTAGCTGTCCATTGTTTTAGGGAACTGTTTCATGTCAGCTGCTAAGAAGACACTGACTTTACATATTACTTTAACCGTACCTGTTGCATATATAATATTATATACATACAATATATAATATGATATTATATATTGTATGTATATATTATATTATATATGCAACAGGTACGGTTAAAGTATGCAGTTTTAAGATAGGCTTACACTGTAGGTCCGTTGTTTTAGGGAACTGTTTCATGTCAGCTGCTAAGAAGACACTGACTTTACATTAAGACTGCAAATTAATATTATATATTATATATGCAACAGGTACGGTTGAAGGTATGCGGTTTTAAGATAGGAACTGTTTCATGTACCACTGAATATAAGTAGTGTGCAGCACTTCAACTATTCAGCTGCTGTCTTGAAAACTTGAGTGCAGTACAAACAGGTCATAGAATAGCTTTTACTTTACAGTCAGCTGCTATAAGAAGACACTGACTTAATTAAGACTGCAAATTTCTATTAGATATATTTTTTATAAAGCAGTCACAAAACATAGGAAAGCTTGCATGATTGAATCTCATAAGAATTGAATATTTTTAGGGTATGCATGGTAAACAGATTAAAGTTCCTAAAAAGTTAGATAAGGTTTCAGGTATCGCTGCATGGTCACTTCCAAGAGCAAAGGGACAACGTCAATCCTCGACTTGGCATTCAGGTGTGTTCTTACAAACTTACTAGACTAGATCAGGTTGGAACTGCATGTAGACAGCTTTTTAGATAGACAGCTTATTTAGGATAACACAGGAACAATTATAGCTGGCCAAGTTACTGAAGGTAATGATTCATTTCCTAGTGATGTGCTTGGAAAGTGTTCCTTTGAATAATTAGTTGGTGGTGGCCACCAGGATGGTATAAGGTCATTTCATAAATTTTGCTATCATGTGAAAGAACTACCGGTAGTTAACTTTAAACAGTGATAGCTTAATTTATCATCTGATCTTTGGTATTGTTAATGTGTATAACTTAATTTTTGGGGGTACAGTGTCCCCCACCCCATAATTTTGGGGTGTCCTTCCCACCCCCCATTGGTATATACATGGTTATATAATTATATATTAGACACCTGGTTCCAGATACTTGTTTTACATTGTTATTACAAAGTGAAATATGTTGATGTTTCCAAGGTTTTTATAGGGACATACCTTAGTTCGGACGTGCAATGTTAAGCAATTATATAACAACGTTAGTTTATTTCAAATAATGCGGTCATGGGTTCTTCAAATACTGCATTATAGTAATCTGCTATTAAATAATGCGGGCTTCAGGTCTTCACATTTTGCGGTCTTCGGATATCTTCAAATATTGATAATTGTTCGGAATTGTAATAGTTAATCTTTGTTAATAAAGAGAGAATGTATCTTGTGTTACTGAGTTTTTTATTGAATTTTTAACTATATATATTCAATTCTGCTGTGTACCTATCATGTTCGGCTCAAATGTATTATCATCTTCACTCATGCTCTTCAAATATTACAGTCTTCACAATTGTAATAGTTAATATCAATAAAGAGAAAATGTGTCTTGTGTATACTGAATATTACCAGTACTGTATATTGAATTTTAAACAATTCAGTTCCGCTAACTATCTGTACATGACCCATTATATATATATTTTGTAGTGCAGCATATATAAATAAACATTGTGCTACTGCAGGCTCTTTCAGAGAGGTTGCTAAAGCATATATACGGTGCATACACCATACAAGCACAATATATTTTAAACATGAACAGTGTCCAATCTGTATGCTATATTAATAGCTGCCACGCTACTGAGCATGTTTGCAGTATTGAAAAGCAAACAAAATAAGTGCAGACATTCTACAGGTACATGCTAGTTAAATTAAAGCATAACAAAACTTTAGATATTTTGCATTCCTTCTCAGGTTCCAGCCAACATTTGCTTTCCATCGACTCCATTTTTTCCTGACATTACATGTGCCAGATATTTTTCTTCTGGGTTTGACTAATAATATCATAAGAACATAAAATTGATATTTTTTATTTTCTTTGGTTCATCTTGATTTAATATACTGCAACTCAAGTGTCCTTGCTGCTTATCAATTGTTTATTTTATTTCCTTTTAAATCTTTTTGTAATTAGTTAATCATGAAAATAAAATGCAAAGTACAACTTTGAGTTTTTTGAAACATTGATTTGACTGTAATGACTGTAATGAAACATTGATTTGCTTGTTAACTTTGAAATATTGTAAAATTGGCAATGAATTAATATCTAATAATTGTAAACTGGTTTAGATGCTTGTGGCATTTTTACTTGGCATTTTGTTAACTAACAGTTGTTTTTGTTTGTAGGTTATCAGATGAAACAAACATATTGTAAAATTGACAATGAATTAATATCTAATAATTGTAAACTGGTTTAGATGCTTGTTAATGTAGCATTTTTACTTGGCATTAGTTAACTCACAGTTTTTTTGTTTGTTTGTAGGTTATGATGAAACAAACTCTCATTTTAAGGAATCAAGGAGCAATGCAAAATTATAATGAAAACACTAATACTCAGATTTATTTTTCTTTTAGAGCCATTTGAAGTTGATAAATGCAGATTTGTTTGTGAAGTAATACCGAAAAGTTAAAACTTGTTTAAACAATTATATATAACAGTTTGATTTGTTTTTTCTTTCAGATCCTCTTAATGTACAGTAGTCATTAATAAATAGATTTGTAAATGTTTGTAAATAATCCTGAATTGTGTACTGATTAATTCAAAACATCACCAACCCCAATTTGTTCGTTCAAATTCCCATATCCCCTTGGGCGAAAAAGTGTTCAAATAACAAATTATGAAACTGGAACTGTACAGAATTTATTCCATTCCATTTTTGACAAGCCAGTCCTTGATGAAAGCAGAATCTTTCCTTTTAAAATCTAACATTAACAAATAATAATCATTCAACTGATTGTGCTGCCACTGTAAAGAAAAACACTCTACTCAAGCTCGTCTTGCTTATGTGGTGGCTGTGACAAAGCTTTAGTTAGACCGCGAGCAGGAATTACACCTGAAAACGTGCAAATTCCAGACTTCTGGTTCATATTCCCCACCCTCCTGTCAATTTTCCCACCCGGCAAAAGGCCTCGAACGTCAAATTCCCTACTCCTCGGATATGACTTAGAGTCAAATTCCCGGGGTATGCTCGAAGGGGATGGTGGTGTTTCAAATTGATCGGTACATTAATACTGTAAAATAAACTCATGGTTTTGCAAAATGTTGTGAAAAATAATCTGATTGAGAAACCAGTTACTATAAATAGATGCCAACTAATGTAATAATTACAGTTTAGTATGAATACACACGCTTGTTTATAGAAAATCGCACACACTGATTCAGTCTGATTGGTCAAGCTACTTCCGATTATTTCCTGATAATTCACCTACAGCATTTAGGCAAAATGGCTGCCAATTTGTCGACGAGGACAGGGGCGGTACAGTAAAGGGGTCTGCGGGGTCCATGGATCCCCCCGTTAGCGTTCCTGCCACGCCCAGTCGGTGCATTTTTGGTCAATTCAGTTGGGTCATTTTGGGAAGAAGAGTTGGAGGAGGAACTATGAGAAAAGAAAGAAGTATAAGAAATATACTTGTTTCCTTCTTGTTTAAACTAATTGTCTATAATGACTATGAGGCTATGAGCACAGTAATGCGGACTGCCATATGAATAATACTGTATTCATAGTTGTGTCAAACTCCGAATATTTTTGCTGTTAAAATATTAAATGTATACAGTACTGGTATACCTCAAGAAAGTTGAAGAATCTATAAATGTATACTTGAATACTACTCTTAGCTGGCTGTTTTTTAGAGTTAGGAGTTTGAGGCATGGCAGGCGGACAGAAGCGTACTGTAAATTGTGGTCTGAGGATGACTCGGTCAAAATCTGGTGGACCCCCCAGGTCTTCCCAAACCAATACGCCCCTGAATGAGGAAATAACTAATTTTAAAATGCCATTCCAAAAGGATCACCTGTGTATTATTTATACTAAAACAATTATTAACCTCAGTAGTGTTGGTGAATAGTGGATATTTACCTCACTGCTTTGTGGCTTGGTAAATATCCACCAGTATTCACCTCCACTTGAATAATTGAATAATGTGAATAATTGAATAATGTGAATAATTGAATAATGTGAATAATTGTCAAATATTATTATTAATAATCATTGTAAACCATTATATACAAATACAAAATTCAAAAAACCCACCAAGTGTGCGTTTTAGATTCCCCGTTGCTAAGGAAGCTTAATGACGTATGTGACGTCATCAAATACGTCACCAGACGAAAGAAGTTTGCCTACATATTTCACACATAAAATATCTTGGTTATACCTTCAATTTATTGTCCAAGAACGAAGTATATTGTGCGCAAAATGATCTGTCCTTAACGGAATACGTCCGAACACGCCGAAGACGCGCTTACAACGATGCGACAAAAACATGCGGCAATATCTCGGGCAATATTACAAAATAGCGCCTGGATACGAGGCTGGATTATTAAAGACAGTGTTTTGAATATATAGCAAAGTGAAAAGGTGGTAAACTGCCAATAATTTAGTGACGAAATACTGACGTTTCGAGCGGAGCCCTTCATCAGAGCAGAGTAAGACCATTTTAATAAATAAGCCCATTTTGCACGTCGTTTGTCGCATCGTGTATAATACACGATTAAAACGAGTCTTTATAGTTTTTCGTCCACTTCCAGTACTCACAGAAACGTGTTACTGTGAACCTGGAGGTTTTCATAACAAACAGCAAAATATCTGGACGTTTACTCAAATGTTCTATATCCAAATAAATAAAATAATACTCAAAGTTTTTACCTTCACAATCCGCCGCCACTTTTTCTTTCCTGCCGCATGGAACGAGAATTTCCGCCGTGGATTTCTACTTCCGCCGCAATCTCGTTCCCAGAGCCTTCGCCGACAGGATTGCTTCCGCCTGCAGCTTCTGGACACACACTTAGTGGTTTTTTAAATTTTGTATTAATAATTGGAGTCTACAGGCCTAGATCTTGAATACGACCCGAGGTCGTAATGACATTTTTGGGTCATATTTATGATTAAATAACTCAGGCGCGGGCCTCCCCCGTCCGCCGAGAGAGGGCGGGGAAGGCCCGCGCCTGCTGATCTGAGCCTGATACATTTTATAAAATAATCAATATTATACATAGATAGATATAGATTTGATATGGATTAGATTACTTAAAATTCATTAAATGAATAAATATTCCTATATTGTTTGTCTTTTTTAAACTAAAAACTAAATTGTTAATACTGGTAAGTCCTTGTCATATTTGTTTTTCCATAATTTTAAAATCAGTGCTAATGCTTTCTCTTTTTCTTCATACGTCTGCGCTATTAAACTCCAGCGGATTTCATCATCTGCGCATGTGTTGTCTTGTGCAATATTTCCCGCGCATGGGCCCTGTTGGTTCTCCCCAGTCCCTGGGCATTCCTGCGCAAACACGATGACGAAATTTTGAGTATTGAAACCGCGCAGTTCGATTCTCTTGATATGACTCCACGTGCGCAGATGCTCGACTTGATAACGCGAGCCCACTGGCAAACCCTTTACGAAAAGCGGTAATGGGAAATTAACATGATTTTCTAAGCACGTGCACAAAGCGTGGTTAAGAATCAAAAATGTTCGTGAAAGTTTCTTTCCGCTGACCACCTGAAACACGAGCAGATACATTAGAACATTGACGTCAGTCATATTTAAACAGCTACACTCGGAATTAATGGCAAACTCCAAAATGGCGTGTTTCAAAATCTCGATGGTATCGTCGCTTGGATACATGAAACGTGCAACACCGTAACGCTTCGATGACTGCTCGTCGTCGGCTTCCGTGTTCGAGTCAGTGTCGTAGATGCTCGGTGAGTCTGCCTCCGACGTTCGGGTGGCGCTGGACGGAGAAGTCTCAGGCTCAAGCTCTTCGAGGACATTCTTCAAGTTTTCAAGTATATAGCTGGTGACTTGATGAGCACGAGTAATAAACGTGAACGTACACTCGGGATCGGTCGTCTCCAATCGGAAGGTCTGATCAAAGAACCCGACACACACCTGACACAATGCGGACACAGGGAACCACGTGACGCAAAGCTCGGTACCAGGACCAAATATCACGTTTTCGCTAGCTCCGATTATAGCGCCATCTGCTAAATCTGCAATAAGATAAACTTTCAAAGTGCTAAGAATTAACCAAACGTGGATCTCCTGCGTGGGGCAGAGATACGCCAGGCAGCCCGTCCACGCGTAACACACGATGCTTTCGTCATCAACGAATGCAGCTGATCGCAGTTTCTCCGTGAAAAATTTCTCCAAGGATTCAGCACTTGCATTTCGAAGAGTCTGTAAAGATTTCTTCACCGTCTCATCGTGTTGGTTTGGATAGCATTGACCAGACGCATTTCGACAGTGTCCTTTACCCGACCGGCTCTTTGAAGGAGTGTGAGGAGGCGAAGATGCCGGGGAATCAATTTCTTGAAAAAATTGCGCAGGAACATCATGACGACTTGAATGACGTATTTTCTCAGCACGAAATGGTTTGGACTTTGTGATATGAAGGTTGCCATGGAAATTGTATGACCAAATTTGGGAGAGTGAACGTTGAAGTTGCTCGCGCTCTTCCTCAACCTTCAGAATCACGTGCCATATTCTCGTTTCCTGCGCGTGCGCAATGTCTTCATACAGTACAGACATACCGCTGGCACCGACATATACGCGGTCACCGATGACGTCAAAAATCTCTAGACCAATGATACACTTAACATTCTCAAACTTAGTAACCACCCACTGTGGTGCGGAGGGCGTGTCTCTGACGTAGCTCGGCATTGGCCAATGAACGTGGTCCTCTTCGCATAGGAAAAGACGCCAATTAGTCACAACTAACGTTCGCGTATGGCTCGTCACGTGTTCAACGGATGACGTCATATCCGGTACCTCGCGCACTATTGTGTACATTAATATGTATTCGTCATCTCTGAAAGCCTTCCCACAGGACTTTGCGATCTCTTGTTTAAGCCTGTCTAGTTTCTCTTCACTTGAATGAACAATAGTAAAAGGACATTCGTTCGTTAATCCATGGTCGTCAGGTGTGGATGGCGTGATCTGTGCCTTGGTAACCTTTCCAAGGGTTCGAACAAATGACTCGGTTGCCTTCGAGTCTCGCGTGAGAAACGTGAATGTCCCGCGAGACCCACGTTTTGAAAACTCCAGACGAAACCCGAGCTGGAAGAGACCGCAGACCAACACACATAACTGGCCAAGAGGAAGACAGCACAACAATGAAAGCCTTGAACCAATGTCGTCAACACTAGTTTGGGACGTCACATGATGTTGTACGCCGCCGTATTCTTTGAGGTGAAATAAATAAATATTGAAATTCGTCAGAAGAAGACAAACGGGCAGTTCATGTTCAGGTAAAGCGTAAGGAAGACAGCTCGTCCAAACAACTAAACTAACTTCTTCTTTTTCAAGTGGGACAGAATCGTGTCCAGGCTGATCCGTGAGCTCGCTTTCTGACGAACTTCGTCCTCGGAAGGTGCTGGTGAGAAACTGATGCAAGAGGTCAGCGGGTATCCTCGCTGGATTACATAACTCCGCTGTATGGTCACGTGATGTGTGACATTGCGTCGTATCATTTGTTACGCAGTGTGTCTTACTTGATTCTGATGGCTCGGGCAGCCTGTGTTCAAGAAAAATAAGATTTATAATTCAGAATTGATAGAACAAGCATGTTCGCTATTGTTCAATGTTGATCAACGTTACTATCATGGCTGAAGTACCAGGCTTGGACTGGGCCCAATTTAGGGGCCTTGCCATTTCAGCTGGGAAGGGGCCCGTCTATGCATATGAACAGGTAATATTTACAATTTGAGAACCGGATCGAGAACAACAAATAAGAAAAGAAAGAAATATTATTTCAGAACATTTTCAACATTTAGAACATAGCATTTTTAACATTTCAGAACATAAGAAGCTGTTTGACGCAAGTTTTTGATACACTGCCTCGTTGTCAATAGTCAATCGGAGGGTGAGCGCAGTTCGTAGACATTGGGTGTGTGACATTATGGGTGTGTCTGGCCAGGGGCCCATTTTGATGTCTCCGAAAGGGGCCCATGTGCCATGGCACAATTCCACATAGGGCAGTCCAAGCCTGGGCTGAATAACCTTGTTGATTCATGACAACAATGTCCACGCCTGCTGACAACTTCAACAGGTTCATGTTCGTTTTTACGCTCCGTGTAAGCCGATCACTTACCTTGCAGTGACAAAGTCGTTGACAAACTTGTGCAGCAGTACAAACAGTTCAGCAGCATCTTTCATTGACCTCATTTTATATCTAGCAACGTATTTGCAATTTGCATTCGATGGGGAATTACCGCTGTAGTGTAGAACATCCTGGTGACATTTTGACTGTATGGATCTCTCATCAAATAGATCGATGTAAAACGCATCTGGTGTTTCCAAAATGTCTACTGTCGTTATGCCATCTATGAAAGAAATAACAAACACAAAGTTACTAGCCATAGTTTAGTCTAACATTTTCTCTTCTTGTCGGGTTGATGATGGGCAAACGATAACCATCATGCAAATCCTACACATAGAATGAAGCTTCTAGGTCATTTAGGGGCCTGTGAAAGACCATAACTCCACCTTCCCCTGGGCCTATCTTGGCTCTCGGCGGCCCTGCCTAGTGCACGAGGTGTAAAACTAAAACACCATATAGGTTGTCTTACCCAGTTTGTATTTTGCAAAGGTTTTCCCAGTGTCTATCGCGATCTCCATTAAAACAGCTTTTTTTAGATCCAAGCCAACCATTCGTTCTTCGTCCATGGGTTTTTGTTTGCCATTTTCATTATTCCCAACCTCAACACTCACCATGAATGTTCCAGCAAAGCTAAAAGATAAAGCAAGATTGTTGTTCACCACTCTACGAAGCTCTTACAGCATATCTTGGGCTACTATTTTTAGCGATGCAAACATTTAACGACTTGAGAAATTTAACGATACGTTAAAACTTGTATATACACTGATGCAGTGAATGTAGAGAGAGCTTTGAGTAGACAGACGATACATGGAGGATCGTCAAGTTCAAATCCTCAGAAAATGTTTCTGAGTCCCGGACAGGAATCGAACCTGTAACCTTCTGATTGTCAGTGAGTCGCTCTAACCATTGAGCTACCAAGACTCAGATGGAGAGCGAAGGTTACAATGATGTATCTGTAACCTTCTGATTGCTGGTGAGACGCTCTAACCATTGAGCTACCAAGACTCAGATGGAGAGCGAAGGGTACAATGATGTATCTGTAACCTTCTGATTGCTGGTGAGTCGCTCTAACCATTGAGCTACCAAAACTCAGATGGAGAGCGAAGGTTACAATGATGTATCTGTAACCTTCTGATTGCTGGTGAGACGCTCTAACCATTGAGCTACCAAGACTCAGATGGAGAGCGAAGGTTACAATGATGTAACAAAATTTACGTGTTGTGTAAAAAATTAGTTATTACAAGAAATAGCATCCACAACGTATGTTAAAAGCATTATTACAACAAGAATAAAGCTTCTTTCTCTAAAATGTTACAATTATCTTACATGTCTTTGTTTTCCTTCATTTTCTCGTTCACAAGCTGTTCCAACGCAACAGAAAATCCAAATTGATGACATGAATTCCTCTCCTGAACACACGATCCCAAAAAATATAAAAGTAGTATGCTGTGTAGCAGTGTTGATATCCGAAATATTGGATTGGTGTAGTACGTCAAAAAATAGGTACGCAATGCGTACATGTGTCTGATTTATTGTTTGATTGCATGCAGTAAGTGCTATGAAAAATATATTATATGGTAAGACTTTGATAGTTAATTCTCATAAAGACATACCTGGTTACTTTTTTCCAAGGAGGTTGCGGAAGGACGATCGTTGTTTATGTTCATTTCCGATGTTGAGCTACATAAAGTCGTTACTGTATGCTTAGCAGAACGTGTTGGTAAGGAAGCTCCGCGAAGGTGTACAGCAGGTGGCTAAAAGATTAAATATTATGTAAAGTGTTGTGCTACGTAGGCAGTGTAGAAGTATACAAATCAAATACTCGAGTGTAGGAGGTCTAACGTTTTGAGTAATGTTGCGCGGGGGGTCAAGCATATTTTCAGCCCGGACCACTCAGTGCCACCGTTGAGACCAGCTCAGTGGTTTCACCATGAGCACAAAGGGAAATTGGACTTTTCTAAGAAGAAAGATATATAGGATTCAATTATCTTCCATTTTTCCTCGCTGCCTTAAAAAAAATCCCCTGCTTAAAAAGTCCCTCCATTAAAAAATCCGCGCTTACCGGGCCACGCATGTACTTGGGCCCCGTGCTCACGAAATTAAGATTGCGCAACGAGAAGGTGCGGGGCCACAGAAAGCGCGGGACCCCCGGCATCGAGGCCCACTTACTTGGGCCCCGTCCTTTCTCGAAAGAACGCATGAAATTAAAATTGCGTTTAGGGTTAATCCGGCATGTAAACGAGGCTATGGCAATGGTTTATATGCGCAGATGAAAAATGTAAAATAATAAAAACCTGTAGATTGTGTTCACTCTGTAATTCATTGAGCAAACCCAGCCAAGCGTCTCCTCCTAAATTACGGATATGTGCAACTTTGTTCTTGAATTCATCTTCTCTGTCCGTGAATTTGCCAGGCATTGACGCAGCTTAGAGACAGAAACATGACAGCAATGGTATAGCGTTACTGAGAGGACTATAGATGACTATATTTTAATACATAGTGTAACTCATTCTGACAGTACAGGTATTTATAATATGTACAACATATTATACCTTCTAGCGAATCACTATCCAATGGTTCAAAAGCTTTTATTTTATTTTTCCTATAACCAGTCTGAAATTAAAATTTATATATATTTTAATATACATTTTAAAATTTAAAAAAAATTAAAAATACATATATATATATACATATATTAATATATAATATGAAAATATGATTTGTACCCTAGCATCCTATACCATTTTACTCCTATCCAATGTTAACTTTTCCCATACTATTTTAGCATCAGATCCTACAGCATCCTACCTGGCCAGTCTAGTCCTAATGTAGTCCATCGTATCTGATACCAATACCATCCCATTTTATCCTTTCCTATCTAATTGTGTTATTGTACATATATATAAACTCTAGATTATCATTGTTTACCTTCTTCTGACCAGCTTTTCCCTTTGTGGGCGTCAAAGGTGTATTTGGATTTGGGTTTATTATCTCATAACTGTCCATGTCTGCTAGAAGGTACTTTATGTTTTTCTATAGTGCAGTAATTACAAATTACTATTAAAGTAGACATCAGTTGAGAAACATCACAGTCAAACTTTTCAAAACTTACAATTTCTGCTGGTGATGTTTTAATGTTATCAAGACATACCTTCAGAAAATAATACAGTATACATATGTGAGCAGATGTGTACTATAATGTTATCACAGAATACAAATCCTTATACCCATATGCTAATTAACAATTCATATCCCTACTTGTGAGCTGACTCTTTCTCCAGAATGCAAAGCTGTCAAAAGTTGAATTCTGTACATATCTTTCTCTCTTACTGGATTGCTTAACAAATTTAACACTTCAAGACAAGGCAAGTCTGCCAAGGCAAACACATCATCAACCTAACAAAACACACACAATATTGTAACAAAGCATCAGATTGTATTTTTACATGATTTTCATGTGAGAAGAGGTACTTAGAATGAGTGAGAAAGAGGCTCATAGTAAACTAACAAATTTAACACTTCAAGACAAGGCAAGTCTGCCAAGGCCAATTACACATCATCAACCTAACAAAATACACACCATATTGTAACAAAGCATCAGATTTTACATGATTTTCATGTGAGAAGAGGTACTTAGAAGGAGTGAGCAAGAGGCTCATAGTAAATTGTGCAGATGTCAAGACTGAGGGTGCATGCCACCATTAAGGTGAAGAAGCAGAATTATCATCATCAGCTTACATCATCAATAAAGTTCTCACTGAGATCAAGCTCCAAAAGAGAGTATATCTTTGGTGTGTCTAAAAGGGAATAATATAACTATGAATAATATAATATAATATAACTATGATAATAATATAACTATATGAGACACCACTATTTCCATGGTAATAATTTATGATTGTCCAATAAATGGAAATAATTAACTAATCATCACCTGAAAAACGTACTTACCTCCAACTAGTTTTAATCTGTTGGAAGCCAGCTTTAAAATTTGTATGTTTCCTAATTTTGTATTTATGTCAACAAGACATGCTACTTGATTATGAGATAAGTCCAATTCTCTCAGGTTGTGCAGATCCTGCAAATGTTCTACCTCTTTGATTTCATTGTAACTAAGGTTGAGTTTTTCCAGGACATGGAGTAATGTCTATAGAAGAAAAAGGATAAAAATCATGAATATGTTCAAACAAATTTATATATCAAAATTTTGGCAAGGATACTTTGACAAAATATTATTAATAATATTCAAATTACATGTACAGGCAAGTTTACATTAAAAATACATATAAACAAGAAAGCTGTTATAAGTTCTCAAAATAACTGGATCAGTATATATGGTATAAAAAAGAGGACTTCAATACAGTGTATGTTGAAAAAAAGGTAAGTAAAAGGTGTTTGTGTATTTCCATTTTCCATGATTGACATCATTTCACACAATGTCCTTGTAAAATGAATGACACTTTGTCGGAAAAAGTACTGTACTATTACTTAGATACATAATACATAAATACTGTACTATTATACATACTGAAAATACATATTAAGTACTAAAAATACATAAGTACTGATAAGTATTTTTCAACATATTGACGTTCTCTTATTTTTCTTTCTTTATTATATCCTGGCAAGTTTACATACCACAGATTCATCAATGTATGGGATGGAATTATGACTAAAATCAATCTCTATGAGGTTCTTCCAAATCATTGAAGATGCAGCATCATTGGGTAAGGTACAGGTATCAATGTTGACATCATAAGTCCAAACATCTTGGTCGACTAAGATATCCTGAAGATGGAGAAAAATATTTCTTTGACTGATGAATTAATATTTTAATGAATTTGTTACAAAGCTTCAGCTATCAGTCCATGTGTCTTAAATTATAAAACCATAATTATACCTTAAGCAAATGTAATGTTGAATGAATATGAAGTTTTTTAAGATTCTCTTGTAAGTGATGTATTGCTTGTAAAGAGTCAATTTTAGTATTCCACACCTATGGTATATAAAAATGAAACAATGTGTTAGGAGTATATTGTCGTATATGGCAGCGATGCCTGGACAGTATAAGAAGAGGACTTAGGATGACTGTACAGTAATATGTAATGTGACACTGAAGGATATGGAGTCTTCTGAGGAATCGAGAGATCGTCTAGGATTAGAAAGTATAAGAAAATGTGTACAAAGAGACAGGCTGAGGTGATTTGGTCAAGTTGAAAGGATGGGTAATGACAATTGGGTGAAGAGGTAAGGAAAAGGAGGCATGACCACAGAAGACATTGGAAGAAGTCATTGTGCATGATGATCTCAGCAATGGGAATACAGCATGACTTAGAGCTCAGGACAGTTAAATATTAAGTGGAAGAGTGCTATCAACCATCTAATCCAATTATCCAATTGCTATGGGAAAACAGACATATATAATGATGTTATTGGTACCATATAACATTTTCCAATATATTGTTGTACAGATCCAAAAGTTTAATTATAAAAAATGTATCTCATTTCACCATGGAAGTACATTACCTCTAATGATTCAAGATTCTTAAATAAAGACAGATCGAGAGACATTTCTTCATCAGACAGCCCTATCAACTTATGAATATCATCTTCAATGATCTGATACAAAAAAGATTAGAAATATAATATTAGAACTATAAATAGTTGTATGACTCAGTACTCAACTACAGTATGTGCTGAAGAAATGTCATCCAAAAATCAATGGAAATATGTCTCCTAACTTTTTGTAGGAGCAGTTTATCTTTAGTGATCATTTGCTTTATTCTCATTACCTCTATGTTTATTATATTGCTATATCAGCTTATTAGGAGAAGTTAGGTACTGATCATAAATGGCTAGGGTTAACATACCTTGAGATTCTTAACACAGTAAACAATATCATAAAGGTTACCCACATCATGAAGATAACCTTCAGCAGCTATATATAATAAAAGAAAATCTTAGGATAGCTGGTTTATTGTATTAGGTACGATGATCTAAAGAGACTATTAAGCCAGTCTTCCAATTACCACATGTTGGAATTGGTAGCTTGAGCCGTCTTGAAATGCAGAACAGTTGTAGGGATGTCACGACAAAAGGAGCTTCGATGCTAAGCAATATATCACCTGGAATAAAAAGTATATAAGCAAATCAACATATTGATACAAGTACAGCATACAAAAACATGCCACAACTAGCAGTGTACCTGTATTGAGCAGGAGATATAGCCGGGGCAACTGCCCTAGGGTCCAGGCCAAATAAGGGGCCCTAAATGATAACCATCATGCAAATCCTACACATAGAATGCTTCTAGGGCATTTAGGGGCCCATGAAAGACCATAACCCCACCTTCCCCTGGACCTATCTTGGCTCTCGGTGGCCCTGAGCTTTCTACAAAAAGTTTATTATACCAGTCTACATCTGAGGCCATGACATATCTAATGAGCTACATTCTTAGGTAACATGTTTAGGTATTTTAATATCATGCTGTGTAATTATTTGATGAACCTACCTACTTTAAAAAGTTTCTCTGCAAGAGTCTGAGTCACTGCAAGAATGTCCTTTAAATTAATAACATCAAAAGATATGTTACTGCAGGGACACAGTGATGGATCCAGCTTGATCAGGGACATACACAGATGCCGCACAACAATAGTCAAAATAGCAGCAACAAGTATAGAAATTAACCTATATGTTTCCTCCTATAATATATAATTAATAATTACTTACGGTATACTTACATATATATGAAATTCAAGAAAGACTTGCAACAGTCGGGGAATTTTCTCTAATAAACAAACTATTTCTTGAAGATAAGTCTGAAGGCATATCCTTCGATGCTCAATGAGTTCTGGTTTAAGATTACCAAGCAATTTCTTAGGAGGCAAAAGTTTGTTATTTAGTTTATATTTCCTTGTCAACTACATCAAAGAATAAATAAAAATGTAGTTATTTCCCACGTCTTTATAATATAGGCAGTGGCCAGTACACAGAGGGCCATAGTGAGGAGGTATTGACGGGGTGCCATTGGGGGTGCAGCCCCTTAGTAGCTTTTACAAAATTGCAATATTCAAAAAATTCACAGGTTTATTTGGAAAATTAGGACCTGTTTTCTTTAAGACTATTTTATAGTATGTCAGCATACCTTCATCTATGCCAATTTTTGTGAAAATTTTGGGGGAAATATTTCATTCAGAAATTTTGGGTTGTCACCCCCCCCCCCCCCCCCGCCCCCCCCCCCCCCACCCCCGCCCCCCCCCCCCCCCCCCCCCCCCCCCCCCCCCCCCCCCCCCCCCCCCAGTTATGATATGTATAATATAGGTCTATAAATATGTATATTATGTTGGTATATAAACCACTATGGTTTATAGTATTATACTAAATGGCAAATCTATAGCATATAGTACAACACATAGTATTAGCATATCCAAGAACATAATGCACAGCTAACCTTTTCATGAAGCTCAAAGAATTCTCGATATCTTCGTTTGACAAACCATGAATAATCAGAAAGAGACACTTCAATATGATAAATCTGTATAAAAGCATTTATTATAAAATAGATGCTGATATTTGATTGAATGTGAGTCTGTACCTTTATAGTTTATTGCGCGATTATGTAGAAAATGTCGACGAAAGCAATTTGTAAGACACTGCTAGTTTGTGTAAAACAAGTATATACAATGCAACAGCATTTCGCATTTCCACGAGCAGTGTTTTTTTTATAAAATACGTAACAATATAAAGCCATACCACATGATTATCTGCTATACTCGTTGAAGGAATAGAAAGACTTTTCAGGTGACCAGCACCAAAATTTATTTCCATTGATTGATCCATAATAGTAGAAATTTCATATTATATATATTCATTCGAGGATTTGCGAAGTATAAACAACACTGATTACTACTGCATTACTTAGCCATCATCAGGGGGGGTAAGACCATTATCAATGTTACGTTACGTCATGGAAATAAGCTCCTCACACATCTACGCAAAAGTTATATGGCCTTATACAAAGAACTCAGCCTCGTACCCATGCGGTTATGGTTTAGGTGAGCTCTACATATATATGGAGCTCACATGAGCTTGCTGGACCATCATAGGTTATCTGGGGTACTCTTGGGTTAGACATCTATCTGGGGTAATACATTCATTACGCACAGCCAGGGGCGGACGAAGCATGTACGGAAGCCCGTCTACCCCCTCCCTTGTTGACCCCCTTGTGTTGTAACCGTTCTCAACATCTTAATAAGCCCAAGCTACTTTTAAAGCCAAAATTCACCGAAAATAATCCCTCCGAAAATAAGTCCTCGAATAAATAAATAAGCCCACGAAAAAAATCCTTCATATTTTCGAAAGTTTATGGTGTACAACAGTCAGAATGGATTGAGCTTTTGATGGAAAGGAATGGAAATTAAAGGGAAGGGAAGTAAATGAAAAAAACACTGACCTGAATCATTCATTAAAAACCTGTTTATTTGTATATGAGGAATAGAGTTATACATAGATATTCTATTACATAAAATGACTATAGATCTTGTTCATAATGGCTGCCATTTTAAATATTTTATGTGCATGGAAATTAGCCTTTACAAGTCAACCGAGCCAGATTAAGGATGTATATATTGGGCCTGGAGCTAGCGGAGAACCAACAATGATTAATGAGAACTTCGCTCTTGTAATAGCTGTATTTAAGAGCTTAGGGTTAGACAGAAATCCCAAGTCTTTCCCTTCGTGTTGTCCTGAGCCTAACATGCGGAACGTACGAACAGTTGACATAAATAATACATCAAATTCAAGACCTAAAAACAAGCAATAAGATTATTGAACGCTTTAAATGTTTAACAGTCTTCCACTATCAGAAATTTAGTATCTTCACAGGGACCGCGCAGGGGGAGGGCCCCCACTTTTTGGACTAGCTTTAAAACGTTAAGCTGTCATGTGAACTACGTTTTATACTTTATGTTAGATGCACATAAGGGTTTGCATATATAAAATGCAGGTAATTATAATATATGGTAGTGCAGCTCTTCTAGCCCTATATAACATCCTAAACTCACCCAAACCTTATTAAGGCCTATATAGATAGTTTTCGATCGTTACAAAATATATATAAAGCTGTCTTTATGTTTCACAGATCAGTGTTGTAAACCTCTATGGAAAATTGTAATCGATACAAGACGTTTATGAAAGTACGCTTACTCGTTAAAACCTTATTTTTTAAGTAAAGGGCATATTTTTCTCCAGGGCCTAAAGCTGCCGTCCCATCCGTCCCGCCTTAACCCGGCTCTGTTAGGAAGCAAATATTCTTTTGGCTCTAAAGGCTAATTAAGTTGTTCATAAAGGAATATTAAAATTGGTCACCACTATACGAAAAATATCTATATGTAGTATGTGGTAAAGTCATGTCTTTTCTTAGAGTAATATTTTCAGTTTCCCATGGTGCACTGGTGCAGTAGTAGTACGGAGTTGTGCAATTGTGCAGACGTAATTTATGCTGCAAGACTCTTTACTGCTTTCTCTGCTGCGTCGTCAAGATTGTCAGCGGTCGTCACTGGAATACCACTGTTCTTCAATACTAATTTTGCTTTATCAACATTCGTCCCTGAAAGTTTAAAATTAAAATTGACAAATAATAAATATCTTGTAATTTGTTTCTCTAAAATTGCGAGATAGTACACATTGCCCTTCGTTCTCCATCTTAGTCCATGTAGTTCAATGGTTAGACCATCTCACTAGCGATCACTTGAAACTCAATAGTTAGAGCATCTCACTAGTCTACCCAAGTAGTACGTAAGTCACGTTACAAACCAGTACTCATCGTAACCTTCACTCTACCATCTTAGTCCATGTAGTTTAATGGTTAGACCATCTCACTAGCGATCACTAGGTTCTACAATCTTTGTCCGTGCAGCTCAATAGTTAGTCCTTATCGTAACCTTCACTCATGATCTTAGTCCATGTAGTTCAATGGCATGTCACGAACCAAGTCCATGTAGCTTAATAGTTAGAGCATCTCACTAGTCTACCGAAGTAGTACATATGTCACATTACGAACCGATACTTATCGTAACCTTCGCTCAATCATCTTAGTCATATAGCTCAATGGTTTTAGCATCTCACTAGTGATCAGAAGGTTCTATCATCTTCGTTCATGTAGTTCAATGGTTAAACTAGATATCCAAAAGTTACAGGTGACATATGCGCATATATAAATCTTGTAAAAACTAATTACCAATATTCTACTCGTTGTTACATTCCATCTTTCAAAATGACGTCTTTTCGAGGCTACTTACCTTCTAGACGTACAATTAAAGGCACATTAACATTAAGCTTCTCATAAGCAGAAGTAATACCATTGGCAACAATCTCGCAGTCGACGATACCACCAAAAATATTGACAAGAATTGCTTTAACCTGAAGGAAAATTATAATAAGTAATACCATGACATGAGGGATATTGACGATACATGGACGAGCTCTCCCACATTCACTACAGCAGTGTGTATATTAATACATGAGGGATATTAATGATTTAATATCCACTCCCAGAAAAAAACAAGACGAAGGAGCACAGAAATGGTAACGGTCTTATTAACAGACACAACAGACGTGTGTCTTTACAAATTGTTTAGCTCGAACGTGGCCGAGTCGAAGGTATGTCAAAGGTGCCACAGCCTGCCACCATACGACCCATGTCTGACCACGGAGCACAGCTAAGATCTAAACGTCGATTTTACTGCGGGAGGAAAACCGGAGACCCCGGAGGAAAACCTTCAAAGCACGGTAGAGAACAACTAATAACTCTAATCACATGAGTTCCAAGCTCGTGAATCAACACGAGGTTATTCCAAGATTGTCACCCATCCAAGTACTAACCCCGTCCGACCAGGCTTAATTTGGGCGGTGAGTGGCAGCGCCCTAAGAGCACATACCACCCGTGGAGACCCTCCAATAAAATAATCTCAATAACTTACACTTTCGTCTGATGTTATAATTTTGAACGCCTGATACACCCCCTCCTCCTGGATTCCACCTCCAAGGTCTAAAAAGTTTGCAGGCTCACCACCATATAGTTTAATAATATCCATTGTTCCCATGGCTAACCCGGCACCGTTCACTGTTAAAATCAATAATAATTCAATCAGTAATAATCACTGATCTCGAATGAAGACTGGATCGAGCAACTATTGTTCAGAAAATGAAGCCGGAAGTCCGCCATTACTAAGGGACCAACTGAGGATCCTATGAGGTTTTGTGTTGGATTATGTGCTCTTACCATTGACAAAATAAAATAATTTTACTATAAAGAGGACCAGAAGACATTTTTCAAATTATGAAACTATTAAACTATTCATGGCCTACCTACAGATTTACTGCGACTTTGGTCCCTTAGTAATGCCCGCCGTTGGCTCTAATTATCCAGTGAGAGAAGCCTAATATGAGACGTCAAATTAGCTTCAAGATTTTATGCATTTAATGTTAACAAAGAAACTATATTGGCTTGGCCAGACACTAAACCTATTTCGCGAGCGTCACAGTTTGACTAAGCCAGTCAAACTCGGAGCTTCTAATGATCTCTCGTCTATTTACATTAATCAAATATGCAAGGTTCAAAATCAGCTCATCAGATACAATAGAAAGCTCAAAGCAGTCCTATTTTTGAGATCGGTGATAATAATACCAAACTGTATTTAAGTGTTTTATTCTCAGCTCACCTATACATGCAATGTTTCCATCCATTCCAATATAGTTTAAATTATATTTCTCAGCCTCAACTTCCCTTGGATTCCTCTCCGTCTTGTCTTCCGATGCGAAAATTTCCTTTTGTCTAAACTTTGCGTTGTCATCGAAGTTGATTTTAGCATCAAAGCAAATGACTGAATTATGAAAAGAATAGATAAGGAAAGTGAAAGAAAAAATGAAATGAAAGTGAATGGTATAAAGTAGTGAATAATAAATTATATAATATGTGAGGTGTAGGATCACGTAGGATAGTGTAGGATCACGTAGGATAGAGTAGGAATGTGCGTTTAACAAATGAGCTGCGATTTATGTTGGAAGGTACCTCACCGTGCACAAATCCTTTGTTTTAGGTTTATTAATATTTAAACAGCACAGTTGAACGATTGAAGTCAAACGTTGCTATTGAATGGTTACATATTCACAATATTTGGGTCTTCCTGAGTAAAATCATAATATATCTTGTCAGCTGAAAACTTCATCTTCATGGACTATTTTGCTGTTTAAGTTATCGGATGTGATGTCACAAGAGGTATTTTTGTGGCAAGTAAAAAAAGAAAACTGATTTGGAATGACAACACATCCGGTGACTTTAACAGCGAAAAACTCCACGAAGATGACATTTTCAGCTGACAATATATATTATGATTTTACTCAGGAAGACCCAAATATTACGAATATGTATAAATCCCCAAACGTGAGAAAGACACTTTAAAAAAAGAATGTGTTCAGTAACCGTCACCGTGCAGAAATTTGTATAAACGTGAATAAAAACATAGAACAAAGACTTTCCTAGAGTTTCTAGACCATTCCTCCATTGACTATGATCATACTAGCCTGCGTAGCGGCTCTCGAAGGGGGGCGGGGGGAGACAGAGAGGGGGAAGAGCGAAAACGCGCGCGAGGGGACTATGATCACACCAACTTACCTCGTCCATCGTTAGTCTCTCCAAATGGATTAACTTCAACTTGAGTGGCGTCAAGATTAATAAAGAGTTGATATAATTTTTGGATTTGATTGGCAGCCTAAAGAAAAAGGAAAATTAGGCCGGGGTAGCTTGATCACGAATGTAAAAGTAAAATATACATACAACTTTTGCTCTATTTTGCTCTTCCACTTACGGCGGCACGATGGAGTTCAAACAGAACTCACGTGAAAACAACTAACTGTGACTAGGCTCTCGGCAACGGCCTCCGTAGCTCAGTGGTCAGAGCACTGCACTAGCATCGCAGGGTCGCGGGTTCAATTCCAGCCGGAAGGCCTTGAAGTTGCATTCTTCGCAACTGGTCCCGGTTTGGTCTTAAAATGTATATATTCCAACACTCGAAATTTTCCTTCGTCATAAATCCTTAGAACATGTAGTTTAATCGAGTGAAATGTCAACTATTAATTGTAATATACAGTGTAGCCGGTTCGGACTCGGAATAAGTGTTGCTTATGACCGGTGAGTTTGTCCGACTAATATCGTCGGATACCAATCACGAAAGACCGGTAATTTCTTTCCGCAATCTACAGTAGCTGTCAGATTTAGTTGAGTGGGGTTACAGCAGTGACTGAGAGTTTTCTAACCCTAACCATGCACTTTGCTAACTAGAGAAACAAGATCCCACTCGTTTTTGATCATTGTTTTGTTGCCAATAGTCAACGAAAGAGAATTGCATTTTTTATGGCGAGAATAGTATGATTTTGACTGGCAAAAAATCCTGCTTGGCCGGTAAACTTCGTCTCTTACCGGTCACGATGACCGGCGTATTTCCACGAGTTATTTCGAGGTCAATCATTACAACGTCATTGATAACATTTTCTCACCAAAGCACAAAAATAAAAGTTCTGTTGTCAATTAGAACAATGTATTAGAACAATGAGTCAACTGAAGTCAGGAAGTTCATTGTGAGAGGACAGTTATATGTTGTTAATGGAAGTTTTCTGGATGTTAGATCAATGGGAGTGATGAAACGTCAAGCAGGGAAAGTCAGAGAAAAGTCAGCAGGTGGAATTAATAATCATATTAGAGACATACCTGTAAGTCAAACATGAAACTTATTAATGGTCAAAGAGTAGAACGCAGAAGTGGTTGAAAAAATGTCCGTACCAACGCACGATTCAATTAAGTTAGCCCACAAAGTTGGTGCTGCATACTCTACTAAGACTGACCTAACTAGACTACAGTAGACTACAGTAGACTACAGTAGACTACAGTAGACTTGGATAAGATCATCATTCCTTAGCTCACTTTGATGGCGAAGAGGTGCTTGTTTGCCTTCCGGAATATATAATCGTAACGCATGTTCCCCCAGTGGGGGAGGGGGGGGGGGAGTTATGACGAGTTCGTCACGACGGCTGCGAAGGAGACTAGTTTCTATAACTGTTCCGTACAGGAAAATACTTGGCAGATCAAAGCTTATTGTGTAGGAAATCAACAATCATCTCCATGTACTTTATATCATTAAGGTGCATATCATGAGCATCATTCTCACATACTGCTGAGAGGATGCCGCACACGCAGGATGCGGCACACGCAAGCCAGACCTTTAATCAACACAAACACAACTTTTTACAAGCAACTGAGCTTACAATTAAAACTACTCTAGATAATCCTCTGACATTACAATGTCATTATCACTGAACCATATATTTAAGATCTTGTAGGGTTGGTGGGAAAACAGGTCAAGCCATTGCAAGGCAACAACAAAAAGTGGCCTTTACTGCTTCCCACTCTCCCTAGTCCTCCTGCAGCGTGTGATAAAAACATTTTCTGCTTCTTTCGTGCCTCAGCCAGCAGAAAATAACACTTGGCTATTTGAGAGTTTTTGCTTTCCAAGTATGGAACGTCTCAACCGTCATTTCCTCCTCGGCTTCCATGCTACACAAGTGCACCACCGGCACCGTGAATTTTAATCACTTCCAGTATCCCACAATGCATTATGTGCGTTCATTTTTTCATATGCGCAAACCGTTTATCCAGTCAGAGAGTCCTATTCATCAGTGGTTAGTTGACCAAGTGTGATGACCTACCAATGATTTTTTATTTTGAGTCGATCACGCAGGATAAAGTTACCCTATTTATCCGAGCCAGAGGCTCATGTTTTAAGCGTTCGACTATTCAGTTTATCACTCTTAGATGAACGGAAACCCAACTGATAGGGATTCCGAGGTCCTATACGATTTAAAGTCGTTTTCCGAGAAGACCCGAAAGTCTTACCATTTGTTGGTGATGTTGCAAAGGCAACACTTTCTCCTCAATTATTTGTAATACCCTGAGTGGTGGTCCAACCCAGGATTTGAACCTGTGTCTCCCAGCTCATATAGAGATGTGTGGTAACCACTAGACCATAACAGCTGGTATAAGAAAGGAAATTGTTCTCTCTACACTCTAAACTTCTACACAGGATATACATTTTCTCCAGCGAATATAACGGAAACCAAATATCCCCGGATATGGCGTTATTCAAGTTATGAACAACTGAACCCTCGCAAGTCAGCACGGGTATCCCCACGAGACGGTCACCCATCCAAGTACTAACCCCATCATGCAACAGGAAGGGGTTACTACTTGTTAAATTGAATAAATGGAGCCACGTGTATAGTTTTGGAGGGAAACGTAAAGAAGCTACGATTATTTTCAATGTTCCTGGACTGTTTATCCTCCTTTAACTGGTAAGCGAATGTCTATTGTCTAAATTGTGTAAATTGTTTATAAGAAGTTCTCCAAATAAGTAGTACTTTTATTTTAACGAGTTTTGCCACAGATAAGTTAGATGAGTACTTAAGGTGTACGTAGGTATATTAAATACAAATCGAATACACAAAAAGGTTGGTGTACAAAGGAATGACTTTTTGAAAGGAATCAGAGAAAAGTCAGTGACATATAACATCTTCCTTTGAAAACAATCATGTTATCTTCCAAAAATAACCTAATATTTACTTCTAATATAGCTGATTAGTCTGACTCCCACATTATCCTGTGATGAACCAAATATCTCACCTTAGTGAAGAAATGGATTATGTCCTGGAAGAAATAACACAGTATACTGTACTATACTGTAATTGTATACTTTACATTCTCTCAAAACTCAAAAGCCTTGCCAATTATATTGCAAAATTAATTGTAAGTGATTATTAGCGACAACTTTGTAACTTTAAAATCTATTGGGGCTTTCCAATTACACGGTCAGATCGGTTTGTCCAGCAATATTTTGCTAAATGGTACACGATACGTTTGAAGAGTGTGGCTGGTCTGCCCGGAAAATGTGGGCCCAATCAAAAGTCCATTCTGTCCGAACTAACTAGTCTGACCGTTTCCATTTGGAAAGCCCCCTAAATTAATTAAACATTTCATTTAAAAATACCACGTTTCAATTTCCTGATATATTTTCCCAACACAATGTCCCAGCGCCCTATTTGAACATTTAGGAAGTTTGCAAAGTATGACAATTCCGCTGGCATTTGAGGCAGAACTTCCCTTGTAACTCCTAGTAATAACTTCATAGTTGTCTTAAAGACAATCCAAACTGTCATTATACAAATCACTAATCGTTTTCAAATTATTAAATTCTAGAAATACCAAACATTATTGCATAATTTATTAACAACTATTGCATATATTACCACTAGTAAGAACTTTTTCAAACGAATCTAAAACATCAAAACCACACACACTAAGAAGGATAGACTTCGCGTCGTCAAAGTACATAATCAAAACAATGATATCTTGTTTTCCATTGCGCGATTTTCCAATGCTAACAAGTTTATATAAAAAGCTATTCAACCATACAATCAATTAGATTAAGTCTTTCTTTTGTCATGAATCCCACGCAACTATTCAAGTCACACGGAAGCAATTTACCCCCTTTAGTTAGCTTAGAATTCACCACGCGTCCAACACGTTCTTATTGACATTTTAGAGTTATCTTTGATAAAAGTTCAGGCAAAAATTAGAAGTGTTCAAGAGCAGAGGTATATCAGTTCTAAAGAAAAGGATTACTACAAGATGTTGCAGGGATTAGATAGTCTAACAGGCAGCTCTATCTTCCTTATTGGACTCTTCTTGTTTCTTCTTCTCATACTTTGGAAATACTTGAAATTACTCCGTTTAACAAGGCGCTTGAAACTCCCAGGTCCGTGGCCACCGTTACCAATATTTGGTCAGTTTCTTCACATGGTGTACCGTCGCAAAGATCTTCACGTGTGGCATCAAGAACTAGTCCAGAAATATGGCAATATTTTCCTCATGTTTTGGCTAGGACAACCTTACATCTGCGTCACAGATCCTGACGTCATCAAAACCATAACGGTGAAGAATTTTGGAAACTTCACTGACCGTGGAGCGTTTGGTTTCAATCTCCCTGAACCTTACAACGCTTCATTAAATCAAGCCACGGGCAAGAACTGGAAACGAATTAGGAATACTATTAACCCGGCGTTTGGTGCAACCAAGCTGAAACAAATGGTGACGTTTATGGATGACGCAATCGATACCTTATTAGGAAAAATTGAAATTTCCACGAAAAATAGGGAGACGATCGACATGTACCGCTGGTTTCAAGGCTTGACTTTGGAAATCGTCCTTACTACTTCGTTCGGCGTCAAAGCCGAGACCCAGACGAATGCCGACGATCCTTTGACGAACCATGCTCGGCTTGCCATTTCCCGCCTTTTTTCCGCACTCGCCATCGCCATGTTGCCGTTTGGTTCATACATCCTTTGCAAGATGAAGGATCCATTTCATTTCGACGACCTCATTAACATCGCTCGGAACATTATCAAGCAAAGAAAAAGCGGAAAAAATATTCGCCACGATTTACTACATCTCATGATGTGCCCTCGAAATAAGACGGCAACGGACTCCCCCCTGAGCGACGACGAAGTTCTTGTCCAATCCATCGCCTTCATTCTCGCCGGCTACGATACAACCAGTTCGGCTCTTGGCTTTCTTTTCTACGAATTGGCGTTTCACGACGATATCCAGGCGAAGATCATCCGAGAGGTAGACTCGTTATACGTCGACATCAAAGACACGCTCCCCCCGTACGAGACCATACTTTACAACACCCCCTACATCGATATGGTTATTGACGAGATCCTTCGACTTCACACGCCACCGTTCTTCTACGATCGACAATGCACCGAGAGCTGTACGATCAACGACGTCTTTTTCCCCAAAAATATCCACGTGTTCATCCCAATATACGCCATGCATATGGACCCGGACATCTGGCACGATCCCGGCAGGTTCGACCCCGAAAGATTCACCCGGGAGGAGAAGGCCAAACGACATGCGTATTCGTATATGCCGTTTGGTCACGGCCCGCGATGCTGTATTGGTATGCGGTTTGCGCTACTACAGATAAAACTTGTGTTAATTAAGATATTTAGAAGATATCACGTGGAACCAACGGAGAAAGCAATGCATCCAATCAGAAAGGATTTATCAATATTGTTGAACTGTCCATATGATGCTGTTATGCTAAGGTTTAGACCGCGCCAGAACCTGGGGATAGCACATCAGATCTAATGGCTTCTCTTAATTTTCCGACCGCATGGGCTTGAAACTACCGCATGAATTTTTCATTATCAAAGTAATTTTCATTATTGGTAGATTTTCCACATCAAGACTATCAAATATACTATTTATATCATTTGCACAACGTGTACACACTTTTTAATAGCGAAGCCTTCGATAATTTGTTCGACATCATTCGGAAATTCCCTTAACGACGATAGCGGTGTGCGTATCGCCGCGTGTTTCAAACCATGGTTTAACGCTGTTTTGCCTGCAATTTGGACATTGGACAAATATTGATTTGCCGCTAGCACTGACAAGGAGGTCCACAGATCGATTTCATTATATTTTCGGAGCAAATAATGAATATGAATATTCTCTTTATTCTTTTTATAATTCTTAATATTCTTTTTATTCTTGAATATTCCTTAAAGAGTGAGTGTCAGGGTAGTGCTGTGCGCGCTTGTTTTCTTCATGGCGGCCATTTTATGGGACGCCTATTTCAGTTCACAAACGAATCCGTCGATATTTGATCAATCCTTCTTATAAATTATCCATTTTCAAGTTTTCTAAGAGGTAAATATACCTGAGTGATCAATTATTGTGATATTTTTCGTAAAATTGATCATTTACTATAGTAATCTTTTCGATACATAGAAGCTGCTACGAGCGCTTCGCCTCCGAAGCGTGGAAGGCCGGGTATGCTGTTGAAACAGCGTGAATAAGTTTGCGAATGGAAGTGTTTGATGAGTGACTAGTAAAGAAATATATTTTGTTTCTTCTGATGTTTTGTTCATTTGAATTTGCAAAGATTCAGGAACTAAAGCCAGCCGGGCCAGCTTGTTCGTCAGAAACGGCGTTGCGCGCAGCCCGCAGTGGTTCACAAACAAGCGAACCGCAACTGTTCAAATCGTCTTGAATATTAACTTCATAACGCCCCGAAGTCAGGATCGGACTCCAATTTCAACATTTCCAAATAAATCTAGAGTTCACATGCAAATTATAGTTCTAACGATGCGATGCACTGCAATCAATTTGTATGAAAACAAAAACACAAGCGCGCAAAGCACTACCCTGACACTCACTCTTTAATATGAATATATTTTCGGAGCAAATAATGAATAATGAACAAAAGCCGCATCACATTTTGAACATTCTCGGACGGAAACGAAAATCTCAATTCCGTTGGCCTAAAGAGGAAACAAGTTTCAGGCAAATGGAAGTAATGGACACGTCAAGCGTTTTTCCCCTGTTTTTTTTGCTCCATTGAACTTTTGGAAATTGAAAGGGAAGAATTTGGTTGTTGGTTTCCAATTTGTGAACAGAAAATATCCGTCATATTCGTGGGCCTGCACGTTGTTTGATTTCTTGCCAAATAATTGATTGTTGATGGTGGAATTCGTGGCCACGTGGTAGTGGAATTCGTCGCCACGTGGTAGTGGAATTCGTGGCCACGTGGTAGTGGAATTCGTGGACATGTGGTTTGATTTCTTGCCAAAGAATTGATTGTTGATAATGATTCGTGGCCTCGTCGGATTGATTTTTAAATGACAAATAAGAAAGCCTTCCTGTCTTTGTCCCAACCACTTGTCTATTATTCGTAACAGTTATAATTATTATTCATATAATATTATTACTTATATTTATGATTTGTTTCATATATTGACATAAACATTCTCCTCATTTCATCTTTATACACTTCCTTCAAACGCAATTATATAATCTTTGATTACTCCTAGTCCTAGTATATAAAAACGTTTTTCTACGTAGGGCCGTCGTAGGCAGTATTGAAATACGAATGAAAAACCTTTAAAAGCTCTTATTTTCTTGTTTTCTTTGAAGATAAAGGTAGCAAATTTGTTTTGCAAACGCTCACTACAACTCTAAACACTCTTTCTCATGCTTAGGCAAAAAAGTATTATGTTGGTCAGTGGGTCGGTCCAGAATTGACGCGGCGATGCGGCTTTTTATTTACAATTTTTTTTCAAGGAAACGCTTTTTGCAGAAATGGTGAGTACTTTTCTAGTTTCTAGTTTTATGCTTTTAACAAAACAAACGTTTCAACACACATCAGTGGTCATCCATTGTTGTCTGCGAGGGTGTCCGTGTCCACAAACACGCAACTGATCAGAGGTTTTGATATAAAAAAACGTTGACGCGCACAGTCTAAGATGACGCGCGCGCTGACCAGAAACAGAATACTTTTTTTCGCCTTAAATTAAACTTTATTAAAGTGGATTTAGATTGTTTTAGTTATGTTTTCAATTTGAGATAAATTACATAAAACAAAAGTTTCTACCTCGATAAATTGCGGAGCGGTCTTTATTAAATAAATAAAGCTTTTTGCGCGAGGACTGCAGCCAATCAGAAAGCGTGATTTTATGAAGATACGGTACAGAAAAGTGACAATATGCGCGTTTTTTGGGTGGCATAATTTCTGAATGCAGGAAGATTTACGAATTGTTTACGACCGTTTTTTTCTGCGTCCTACAGTAGTAATCGCGTCCTACAGTAGTAATCGCGTCCTACAGTAGTAATCGCGTCCTACAGTAGTAATCGCAGCCTCAATGTGGTTTCAACCAATGTACTTACTTCATCTTTCAATTCTCCTTTAAATTCCAGTTTATCAGCCAAATCCATTGCTTCTTCTTCACTTATTCCTTCGTAAATATCAATTTGAGACTTCATACGAACAAAGACAAAAAAACCTTACTATATTGTCGAAGATATCAAGTCATTAAGTGACAACAAGAACAAGTTCCACAGCGCGACACAAACAAGATGGCAAGGGTGCACATTAAGATTTAGCAAATGTTTGCAATGAAGCCATGAACCCTGCTAGGGGGTCTGGGGCCCTCTTCAAAGGGAGGCAGTGGGTGGATCCGCTACTCCACACAATCATAACAGGTCTTAAGGGTTGTATTTGCTGCTAAAAAATTAAAATACTTCACAACTATTCATACTTTGAATATTCTTTCTGGCATATTCTCAGCAACATCCTCTATATCAACTCCTCCTTCAGGACTTGCTATAATTACCGGTCCTCGGGATGCACGGTCCATTAGGATAGCCAAATATGTCTCACGCTTAATGCTCAAAGCTTCAGCTATCATCACCTTTGAAGATAAATATACAGCAAGTCTAGCCATTGTGTAACATAATAATATATAAAAGACCTATATATATATATGTAGGGGGTATATATAGTGTGTTTTATTCTTTTCTTTCTATTTTCCTTTTCCCAACAGTTTGAGGTTGGCAGTGTGGGTCTTTTTTCTTGACATTTTCTTTCTTTTGTATCCTCCATTAAGCCCATTTCTTTCTTGTCTCTCTTCACAATATTCCTTGACCTTAGTTTCTGCATTTGTCTTGACATATTCTCTCCCACTGTAGTATATAGTGTATTTAATATAGTGTATTAGTTATAATACATATGGTGGAAGCATAAGACAGGAAAACTACCTTAGTTAAATGAAAATGATGATTTACCTGTGACATATTAACCTTTTTAATTGAGTTACCTTATTAACAAGAACTCCATTTTTCCCAGTTTGTTTTGTTACTAAGTGATGACCAATCATCTTGTCAATAATCGAGGGAACCTCAGGGAAACTAAATGTTGTGTGGTGAGATTAATTCAAAATAAAACAAAAACACAGAGGGAAGAAGGAAAGGAATGAAATGTATGGGAGGGTGATGGGTAAGCAAGGGCAAGATGTAAATAAGTTTAGGAAGGGAGGGAGAGAGGGGGGTACAGGAGAAGAATAAGGGAGTGAATAAGTGCAGTTTGATGACAAACAAGAAGTTGAAAGATAGACATAGAAAGGAATAATGGAACTAGGAGATAAAAAAGGGAAACCTTACTTTTTAGAAAGTTTAACTCCTCCCTGAAGACCACTACTAAATGTTCCTTTCCCTCGTCCTCCAGCCAACACTTGAGCTTTAATCACAACCTCATCAACATCTGAAAGGTGTTCACACATAAGGTACATTTTGGTATGACAGCCAGGGCTGTCAAGAGCTAAGATAGGCCCATGGGAAGGTAGGGTTATTGTCTTTCACAGGCCCCTAAATGCTCTAGAAGCTTCATTCTATGTATAGGATTTACATGATGGTTATCAATCTCGTTCCCAGACCCATACGTGTGGTCAGCGGTGCCACCCGATACTTGGCTACCTCCGTTTCATGGTGCAGTCCACAAGGAATGCAGGCTCTGTTGAACGAGATTGCTCCGACTAATCCACCCTCGGCAGGGCATAATGCTCCATGAAATTACATTCAAGGGTTAGAATTATTTCCATCTCTTTCTCAGAAGGATTCCATCTCTTTCTCAGAAAGAGGTGGAAGACTTTCTCCCTAACCCATTTTTGGACCATTTGTCCTCTCAATCCCTCCTCCTTTCAACCCCTCCTATTCCCAACCCCTCCTATTCTCAAACCTTCCTGTACCAAACCTATCTTCCCAACCCCACCTATTCTCATCTATCCTCTGGGTCCAACCCCACCTATTAATCACAACCCCTATATATTCTCAACCCACCCTCCTTTCAACCCCTCCTATCCTCAACCCACCTATTCCAAACCCACCCTCCTCTCAACCCCTCCTATCCTCAACCCACCTATTCCCAACCCACCCTCCTCTCAACCCCTTGACCTAACTAGTCCTGCTTCCACCTCTCAACCAATTTTCCTAGTTTCACCTTCCATTTTAACACCCTTCCTTCTCATATTCCTCTCAATCCTTTCCTCCTCCAACCTTCCCCCACAACCCCTTCATGTTGGAAACATAATTCTTCCTGCTAAAACCTTCACTTCGCCACCTTAAGTATATTCATGACTTACTCAGTTCTTTTATCAATTCTACAACGTCATTTTTGCCGTTTGCAACTCGAAAGTTTTGAACATTAACTCCATGACTTCCCATTAATTCCTTGCTCTGATACTCTTGAAGATCCAAGAAATTAGTGCCACTGATACTAAACAACCTTGCCTTTATTTTACAACAAGAAAATTGAGAGTAAACATTTGATTCAAAATTTTGTTGGCTTTACCGTAACAATTTTGTTTTGAATTTAAATTAAACTTTCACGGCAACAACGACATGAGAATAAAGCTGACTGCCTCAATACTCACCCGATTCTTTTTTGGCCATCCAAAGAGCAGATTTCGGCAAGACGTTTGACAAGCAGCTCCATATAATCTTGTCAAGCAAGTCGCCATCTTGGATCTTGCCAGGAGCGACCGCTGTACCAAAATCGTAAATTTAATCTAATTTGATTTCGAATTTTATATCTAAATATTGTTTTATTAATTGTTTTTATTTTTGTTTTAACACTTGATTTATTAAAAAAGGAGAAGAAATACATCTAATTTCTGCATAATAAATACCATTTCCACCCCTTTTCATAATTTACATTCAGTGTAGCAAAATATTGCTAAGAAAAGAGATTAAGGGTTATGGTTAGGATATTAGGGATAGTTTAAGGTTATTTTAGGGTGAATGTTAGGGTTTATTAGGGTTAGGGTTGGCTTTATAAGGTTCCTGATTGGCTGTGGTTAGAACAACCAATCAGATTAGGTGATCGAAATATTATTTATCCCTTTCGATCATTCAAATTTCCTAATTTGTCTCCATTGTTCATAGCTGTTCCCATATGTACTATTATTATTCTTCCGAGATAAATACGTATTTGAACACTTTTGCATAATGTCTTGTGACTTGACCGTAACTGCAAAATCACTATGGGGAAATTCTGACGTTAATACCAGAGCTTCGTTCAACTGGCAAAGTTATTTGGCGTGAAATTATACAAGTTGAGGCCTGACAGCTGTCCTATCATTTGATTTTATATTAGACATTAATATCTAAGGCTATAAGCCTTGCAATTTGAGCATGTATTCCAATGATGTGGACAGACCTTTATTCGGTGAAGCAAGGCCACAGGTAATTGCTGTAGTTAAAAAACTGATATCTCTTAAAATTGATTGTACTTTAGTCTTTATTGTTTATACTTTTCATATTACAATTGCCAATTGTGACATTTTAGTATTTAGAAATATTTGATGCACATATGAAACATATGAAATAACCAAATATTCTTACAAAATACAGTTATATTTTACAGTATATTGTCTAAATTTTCTATTTAAATAGGACCGATATTTGAATTATGCAATTGGTTTAATAACAAGTCTTCTTGTTTTGGTAAGATGCTCATTTCTAATTTATGTCATAATTATTATCATATATCATACATATAGTATCATTACATATCATATTATTCTGGAATGTGCTGCTCTGCTATACTGTACTTAATAAATATAAATCATGTCCTGTGCCTTTATCATGTTATATAGTCTGCAAAACTAGACTCTGTCAGGACAGTCTGCTTTCACAGGCTACATGTTATAGAGAGGTAGATGAAATAGTGTGAGAGAGAACCACATGAAACAAGATGATAGCCAAATATGTTGCTTATATACTTCTCAAGTGGTTTTTCAACAACTTATAGGCACTGGGACAAAGTTAATTTATATTTCTTTTATAAAATAAGGTCAAGAAATTAAAGAAAAAACAACTGACTACATATCATGTGGTGTCATTAATTCAGTTGTAAACAACTTAAAGGTCAACTATACCTTTTGAGGTTCTATTTTCCTCCGAAAGAGATATCATCTAACTTTGTAAAAGTGAAGATAAAAATGAATTTCATGATATAGTGCAGGATTTATTGAGGAGTATTTCTTCGAATCTCTTGTTGCACGACCGTGTTATGAGAAGAATGGCACTATTACCGGTATGATGTCATAGTGTCATACTGGTAATAGGTTTATTGAACAAAATAATATTCCAGTGCTTGATATTTGGTTTGTTACTTATCACTCACCCAAGAGTAAACAATATTCCAAATTTCACTAAAATAAAACCAAAATATACAGTATTTTCTCGCTGTATGACATCATTATGACATCACTTACCGGTAGTACCAGGCTTTCTTCCGACGCGGTCGTTGTTCAATTAAGTTTAGCAAAAGGGCTGAAAACTCGATCTTTAACAGATCATAAAAGTAGAACCGAGTAACCAATTTCAATTATTTCTTCGGTTTTGAATTGAACTTTTTGAATTCTAACGAAAAATAGAATAACCTCAAAAGGTATAGTTGACCTTTAAGTGAAAATAGTAAAAAAGTACAGTGCTGCATGCATAGACAGTGTTTTGGATATATAGCAAAGTGAAAAGTTGGTGAACTGCCAAGATTTTTAGGAACAAAATACTGATGTTTCGAGCAGAGCCCTTCATTAAGCCTGGTTTCCATATGGTCGCTACGCTGTCTTTACGGTCGCGGAAGTGAAGCAGTTGTCATAACAAAAGAAACACGCTTCACTGCTTCACTTCTGTGACCGTAAAGACAGCACAGCGACCATATGGAAACCGGGCTTAAGAGGCTCCGCTCGAAACGTCAGTATTTCGTAATTTTTAGTAATAGTTCACCACCTTTTCACTTTGAAGTGAAAATAAATTCCCTCAAGTGTTTCATGTTTAATTGTATAACCCTTGGAGGGTGTTTTATGTTGTTATTTTAAAAAATTAAAATGTGTCATGTCATATTGAATATCAACTGTTCTTTTTTATTTATACACAGGAGACCCTAGTGAGTGCATTTGTTTTTCCACTGCCTCCTAGAGGACTTCACATCTTCTTAGCTCTAGTCATTGTACTAGTTTGTTTGTCTGAACTTATATTGGTAAGTTATGATAATCAAAAGACAAATAATTACTTGGGCTACTGTGGTATAGCCAGAGTCTTAAAATGGGCTCTGTTTTCTTCCTTTTTATTTATGTTGAGGATTTACAAATCTTGATCTTATATATGCTCATAATGCTTACAATCGCACATGCCAATCACTTTCGAAACAGGTTGGTCTGCGATCTTGAGAACCGCATGCTAAAACGTGTACTTGATCAAATCTATGTTTCCATACTGCCTAGAAGTAACCTAACACTGCGGATGCACATAAGCCAGCTCGGATACTGAGCCAACCTCCAAGTAATCAAGGCCGTTGGCAAACACTATGTTATGTGTTTGTTACAGGTGTGCAGTTTGGCAATGTTGAATTTCAGTGCAAAATTTAACCACCCCTGCACTGACAGAGTTGTATCATTACAACTATATATATATTGAATTCAAATTGCTGAATTTGCCTACAATGTATCCCAAGTCATCTTGTTTAACCTTCAATCCACTCACATTGGGGAATTAATGGTATTGAAAATTTCACTTCATAATATCAGTAGATAATTAATCTTTGTAATCTTTAATCTTTGTAATCTTTAATCTTTGTAATTTCTAGTTATATTTTTATAGTATACTAGCGTGGGTTAAACTGTTAGAGTTTTTCTTATGTACTGTAGTGTATACTGGTTTTTATTGACATGGTTTCTTTTCAAATCTTGTTTGCAGATCTTCTGGTATCGACAAGGAGACTTAGAGCCAAAATTTAGACAATTAATATTTTACAATTCATTTACAATACTGTTGCTGTGTATTTGTGCAAACTTAATTTTCCATGCTTAGTATTTGTGAAGACACTGTTTGTCCAATTGTACAGATTAGATATATTTAGATGATAATGATATGTATTCAATTATCCAGCCATACAGTACATGCTTAGGTAAAATTAGTTATTTAAAAATGATAGGCAATTCATTAATTATTTAGAGTGTTGAAAAGTGAACAACAAAAATTAAGTTTGTCTAATATGAAAGAACTCGTAAAATGATAGAGTGACACCTTTTACAACTTTTTGGTATTTTAATTCGTTTTTGAAATATTTCAGTTTGTTTGATTATATCTCAGTGATTGCTAAGTTTATAACGTTCATTATCACGAGGAGTTATTACACGCACATTTTCAAGTAAGTTTGTGGAACAAACTTGAAGATGGAACAAATATTTTAATGAGTGAAAATTCTCTACCCTGTACCTGACGTCAGAAACCATCTCATTTACATATCAAACAAACTGAAATATTTCAAAAACGAAGTAAAATACGGAAAAGTTGTAAAAGGTGTTACTCCATCATTTTACGAGTTCTTTCGTATTAGACAAACTTAATTTTTGTTGCCAATGTCTTTAAAGTGCCTATAACGTCTGTGGGGATTTAACATATTTGTAATCTATGGATTCTCCTGAGATAAATTGTAATATATCTTGTCAGCTGAAAATTTCATCTTCATAGACTTTTTTGCTGTTAAAGTTGACGGAAATGACGTCATAGCGGGCATCTGTGAAGAGGTTTTTATGTAGACAGATGCCCGCTATGACATCACTTCCGTCAACTTTAACAGCACAAAAGTCTATGAAGATGAAATTTTCAGCTGACAAGATATATTACAATTTATCTCAGGATAATCCATAGATTACAAACATGTTAAATCCCCCATAGACGTTATAGGCACTTTAATGTATTGTTCTGTTTGTTTGTTTGTTCTGACCTACTTCTACGCACCAGTTGCTAAGGCATTGCATACATATTGCTGATTGGTAATCAGGCACATGTGATCTTCACAAATCATCAATAATTCATGAGGAAAACACAAAGGAAAATCATGACCGTATCATGTCTTTATATGTAATAAAGATTCGTCCTGATTTATATAAACTTTTCCTTCGATTTTCCCGGAGAAAACGGCTTGAATCTCTGAAATAGTTGGTATAAACATGGTTATTTAGATGCAGTCGTTTTTGAAGTCGTTCAAAACACTCACATCAGTATTTTATCAGGTCCAAAACACTCGGCTATCGCTTTGTGTTTTAAACCGCGATAAAACACTGTTGCTCCTGTTTTAAACTATAAAAAAAGAATTATTCATATCGTTTGATTATCAAATTTATTAGTGGCAAAAACATTGATAAAACAATACCTTTTATATAATAAATTAGATTAGAGTGTATATCTTCGTCATTACATCGTTTTAAAGTTGGTGAATATATAGGAACATACAATTCACGTAGATCAATACTCTTTAATATTTTCACTCCGCACCTTAGTAATTGTAAGATAAAACATAGTACGCGTTTAAAAGAACACCAAAAGGCTGTTTTCTTCTACAAAAAAATAAAATTCTGCTTTGTCGGAGCACGCGTGCGTAACCGACCTATTGCGTGGGAAAATTCCAAAATTATTACCACTAATCCGCGGTACCATCAGAGATGTTGTCTGGAGGCTTGGCATATCAATAGCGCCTACGCCCCATTGAATCGCAATGACGGTGGTTTATTACCAGAAGCTTATTTGCATCTTGTTAATAGATAACGTCATCTTCGGTTCTATGAGGATATATAAATAGGGATCCTAACCTTACAACGATCACCCCTGATGAAGACACTAGATTGGAGTGTCAAGCGTTGGGTCATGGACAGTAACTTTTAAAGTTACGTTCGAAAAACTTTTTAAAGCCAGAGTAGCGTCAAACTATGTTTGAAACATCAAATATTGAAAAAAAAGTTGAAAACTCAAAAATATATAGGACAAAACAGGACGAGAGAAATGGTAATATAGACATCCAATGAACTGAATATAATATGCAAAAGAGAAATAAGAGAACTTGAATGCGCAAAAATACTTAAGTAAGCTAAGTATACGTGATTTCTAGCTATAGCACCATATTGAAGCACGGTGTTTAAGTCAGGGGGCTTTCCATTTACACGGTCAGACTGGTTAGTCCGGCCAGAATGGACCTCTTCTTGATTTGGCACAACCCGCACTCCTCAAACGTATCGTTTTCCATTTAGCAAAATATTGCCGGACAGAAACAAAATGCAGAAAGTTGTGCTGAAGTGAATTAGCGAGAATAAAAATCGTTAATAATAATTCCTAATAGTAATACTTTTTAAATAACGCTCTTATAACTACTCGCCCTCGATTATAATTTTATTGGGCTGGCGGGAGTGGAGATAAGACCCTGGGTACGAGGTTGACGCGCGCGATGTGACACGTCTCTTAGGAACTTCCGGTCGGCCATCACATCAACGTCTTGGCTTCACTAGCACAATTTGCCCAAGAAAGCGGCTATGTCCCTCTGTATGCTTGTATAAAATACAAGCAAAAATAATACACGTTTTATCCACAGCTATATCTTTTCTGAAAAATGAGAGTTTCGAATAGTGCTGCAATAAGTTCTAGATCTTTAGTCGATCAGATTCATTTATTATTTGTACGCGTTAAAGACGATAGTTACAATAATACAGTATTATTAAATAATTAATATAGAATGTAAAATAAAAGAAAACGTTTATAGTAGCTAAATAGGTCGTGTGCACTAGTGGACAAAGTAGCGTATAAAGCTTTCGACTTCGTACCACGCCCGATAGGCGTTAGCTCGGGTTACTTTAGCCTACGCAGGCTAGGGAATGCAATAATAACACTTTCCAACGCAGAGTCTTCTTGCGCTTTTATATATAGTAATATACTATAGGTGGGCTATTCACTTGTAGTTGTATTGAGCTCACAGGGTGTTTTGGGGACGCGTGGAGAGAATGGGGATGCGGAATTGCAAGCGCGCGCGTGCTGAGCCCTCTGCGGCCGAGGAGAGTGTAATAATAATAATAATAACTTTATTTTAACTGTTAAGAATCTCTAACATGGAAACAGAAACGCTACCGAAAACCAGAGTAGCCCGAGTTATTATACATATGAACAGAGCAGTGTAAGAACAAGTTCAAGCCCAGCTCAAAATTTCACATAATTTACAGGAAAATTATTGAATTACAAGGTGATTACAAAAGGAATATAAGATTAAAATATTAAAAGAAATGAGCTATAATGAACTAATTGTTCATATTGTAATAAAAACTACTTGCTATTAAAAAAGAAGTTCTATCTTAAATTTGTTACATTACTAATGTCAATTCCTGTAACGTGTATTAAAACGTTTATTAGTGTAGTATAGCATTCAGTTTGGCCTTTGCTTTATCGATGACTTTCAAAATAGGCACAAGGTTTTCTTCAAGGCTTGTCGTAGCATTTTTGAGGGCTTCCAAGTCGCCCTTGCACTTCTTACTTTTATCCATACAGTCTTTAAACTCATTGTACAATTCTCTCATATCGTTTAACTTTGTTTCATTAAGATTCTCTGGACTCATGGCAGCCAGCTCATCCGCCAACAACACAGACCACACAGCCAGATCAGTATCGCTCATCATATTTGGGACATAGATAAAGTATTGCTTATTCACGTAGTTAATCTGAAATCTACGTCCTGCACTAGCTCGCCGAGCGATACCACTATGTAGAGACAGCATGATACCAACCTTGATTTCAAAAGAACTTTTAACATCATTTTCAAATTTCTCTATTTCCCTTGCTGGTACAGCCTTCTGGTAATGTTTCACCTCGATGAGATACTTGTACTCATTCGGACTCGGAGAGGTAACACGAATATCACCTTTCATATCCTTCTTGGATGCTACGTCCTGTATTGTGTGAGATGTAAGTTCTTGTAAAAGCTCCATCACTGCAGTTTCGCCGGCAATACCTTTTTTGGAGGGCTTGTTGTACATTGTATTAATCGCATCTAATTTGATTTCGCATCTCTTCAGGCTTTCCATAACGTTGAACTGCAGTACTTGCGTAACGGTCGCCACTTTAGTCGATACAATTTTTTCTACGCTATCGATCTTACTGTTTATGGATGCCAGCGGCGGTACCTTCTCAACGATATTTTGAACGCCTGAATTGAGGGAATTTCGTATCCCCTGAATTTCATTGACAACGCTGTGCTTCAGACCTTCTACTTGCTGGCCGATGTTCTGCCATTCCGTCTTGGTTTCCTTTGAAAGATCTGTGGCAAGAGTTTTGATGGTCGTAGACATTGGCTCAAATTTCTCGGTTAAAAGATCATCGATTTCCTTTTGTTTAAAGGTTACGTTTGACTCGACTGATTCTTTCACCATAACGCCAATCTTAAATATTTTGATCAACTCTTCAGCACTCGCTTCACCAACCCACGTAGGAAAGTCATCAAGATCAAGATCAATCCTTCGATATTTATTTCTTTGCTCATCTAATCGCGGTCTTTTCTCTGCGATATTAGAAGTCATATTGATTATTGCTTTTTCAGATCGCCCGGGATTCTTTCAATCGGCTGTACTGCAGTCTAGTTTCGATATTATTGACGTTTTAGATTGCGGAAGTCATTGTTAACTTTCGTTTTGGTTCTATTATCCTTTCGTTTTGGTCATACCAGTAGGATATGAGCTATCTCGCAATTTGATTGGCTCCTCTACTACTAGGCTACACCTCATATCTTAGCGGCAGAGGTATTATGCGAGTCAGAATCTGGGTGTATGCAAATCAACCACGGCGTACGCCAACCTCGTACCCAGGGTCTTACCTCCGCTCCACGCCCCCCACGCGGAGGTAAGACCCTGGGTACGAGGTTGGGCGTACGCATGTCCGGGAGTAAGCGCATGCGTGCAATAGTCAATTACTATCCCACATGCTTAGTCTCTCTAAACGTTCGTTAGGCGGGGAGTTGGGGTTGGATATTTGTTGTTTTGGGGATTGGGAACAATTACTTCCGTGGTTGGTTTGCATGGTTATATAAGAATTATACCTCCCCTAGCAGTAGAGAAAAAATAAGATGATGGTGGCATAAAGAGGAGACGGATAAAGAGGAGACGGTTATTGGAAGATGTTTTGAAAGGAAGATGTGGATTGAAACGAGGAAGAGTTAGATGGTCTGAAAAGAGGAAGTTACTCAAATATGAAGAGGTTGGCCCACGTACAGCATGGAAGAGTTGCAAAGATTGTTCAACTTATGAACCAAGACCTACCTTCGCGGTAGATCACTACCAATGATAATGATGAGTGCGATCAGGACTTGAGTAAGGGTATTAAGGCCCGGTCACACTACACAATGATACGATACATAAAAATGGTTCACCTACGAAATGTTCGTTGGTGTTATCGTTATAATAATAATAATAATATTTATTCAGGATACCTACGTCACCGAAGTGTTTTTCAGTGGGGTCCTGTAATACTTCACAAAATTACATTACATTACGTTACATTACATTACATTACGCAATTAATACCATGCATACACATAATATAATAAAACACAATACAATACAATTGGTTTCCCCCCAAAAGAGCAGAAGACTAGACACAAATCGTTATCTGTGTACTGTGACTGCTAACGTACATTTTATAGGTTAACGATTTTTGTGGATACCGCTGACCGCAGTACCATATATATAGTCACGATGATCTTGATTGAGGAGTTCAATCATGAAATTACAACTGCGCAACTCAGACTGTCGGAAATCATCGTCAAATACTCGCGCCCTTCGTGGGTCTGATAATATTCGCTTTTCCAGGCACTAAGTAAGTAAATATTATAATTATGCGGTACACACATGTACGCATCGCGAACCTATTTTTATGTATCGTTATCATTGTGTGCTGTGACCGGGCCTTAAAAATGACAATTAGGAAGAAGATGGAGAATTAAGGTTACGAGTGACTAAAAACCAGGTCAAAAAGTAACTCGAAGATTAATACACTTTTTTAATTTATTTGACTACCACAAATACTAATACAAGCCTCGTACCCAGGCTGTTGTGCGACTTCGGGGGCTGAGCTGTGAATTACTAACGTAATTTGAACTGACTTCCCTTTACTAAATATAATATGAAAAAGAGAAATAAGACATTTTTCCCTTATAAAAAAGTCTTGTAATGCAGATCTGAGCTTTCTTGCATAGCTCTAGCGGTGGTCTTGATTATTGAAACATTTCACACTTGTAACATTTGTGTATCTAGAGAAATTGTGTTTATGATAAGCGGCAGATTGTATGCAAATTATTTTTCTGGATTTATTGGAAACACGATTTCTTCACTCAGGTAAACTTTGAGGGTATAACACTTTTCAGTAAACAAGACCACCACTAGAGCTATGCAATGAACCACGATGAAGCTCAGATCTGCATTACAAACATTTTTATGACCTGAAGGAGGACACATCGTCCGAAACGTCGTCTTATTCTGATGAAGGGTTCCGCCTAAAAATCTTGGCAGTTCACCATCTTTTCACTAAATACATCGCGGTCAGACTAAACGTCAGTTTCGTACGCGTTTAAAAGAACACCAAAAGGCTGTTTTCTTTTCAAAAAAGGAAAATTCTGCTTTGTCGGAGCACGCGCGTGTAACCTACCATAAGATTGCATGGGAAAATTCCAAAATTATTACCACTAATCTGCGGTACCATCAGAGACATGGCATATTAATAGCGCCCACGCCCCATTGAATCGCAATGACGGTGGTTTATTACCAGAAGCTCATTGTTAATAGATAACGTCATCATTGGTTCTATGAGGGTATAAATACTAAATAGGGATCCTAACTTTACAATGATCACCCCTGATGAAGACACTATAGATTGGAGTGTCGAAACGTTGGGTTATGGACAGTAACTTTTAAGTTACGTTCAAAAAATGTTTTAAAGCCAGAGTAGCGTCAAACTATATGTCTGATTTATCACCTGGTTGTGTTGGGAAATTATTTGTTTACTCTTAAGTATTTTTCAACACATTGAAGTTCTCTTATTTCTCCTTTTCATATTATATCCAGTTCTTTTGAGAACTTAGCAGTTTTCATATTTATTCTTATTCCTCTCTGTACTGAGACAATGAAATATCAGTGAGACAATACTCATGGCATATTAACATCCATTAACATCCGACTCAGACGCGTCATTTGAAATCCAAAATTCATCTTCCATGACAAGACCAGTGGACGGATAGCATTAATAATGTCACTTCCCCCAAGACAGCCCGCAATAATTTATAACGAGCTGGCCACCTTATGTTGCCTGAGTCAGATAAAAAACGAGGGCTCATCTCCTTGTGACTGAAGTATGTGGTCAGGCAAGGTAGGCTGAGGAATGACAACTTCGTTTGTAATTATCTCGGATCTGGACGTCGAGACACTGGGAACTAATGATGGAGAGTAAATAACATTGTCCGTGGTGGGAAAGCTGATATCCAGAGACTGGGAAGCAGTGGATGATAAAGATGATGGAGATGATGATTGATCAGGCAACGATTGATCATGAGATTTTGGACTTTTTCTCTCGTTATCGCAAGTGGCTTCCGAGTTGTGAAATTCTTCAAGACTTCCTGAAAAATATAAAGAGATTAGAAACATCAATTAGGTACAGCAGCAATCAACTATGATGGTCATGATGGTGGTAATGATGGTAATGATGGTGAAAACTATACCTGTAAAACTATACCTGTATCAGGAGTTGTCAATATTTCCTGCTCTGCCAAACATTCCAAAGGCTGGTCGTCATCTTGCATCATCCTTGTAATTTGTTTGTCCACGTAAGATTCATTTCCTTCGTCAGAGTTTGCCCGAGTTTGATCAACGTCGTCTAACGTTTCCGTGGTTACGATCGAAGGAAGATCACCTTGGTTGACCTGAGCAAGTGTTCAGAGAATAACCGGAAGTAAGAATAGTGCAAACAAAATGGCGGACAAAACAAAATGGCGGACAAAACAAAATGGCGAACATAGAAATTGAGAATGTAGTGCTTTCCGCTACATTGTCGTGCTAGGAATAATAACACTAGGATGTGACAAAGGATCTTAACGCCTGTAATTCAGTGCTGACTGCAAGAGGTGTGAATAAATTATTATTATTATTATCACCATCATCGTCTGACTCGTACTCAGTAGTCTCTCTTTTCCTGTAGAGATAGAGAGATGACTGGGTACGAGTCATCATCATCTTACCTGCGCACTGTCTGCCTGGCGGAATGTCCCAGAATTCGTTGCGAGTTTCACTTGCAGAATATAGGAATGTGCTGGTCCAGTGATACCAAACGGTTCAATAATGTACGAGGTTGGTTGCAAGGGATCAGTGTTGGGTAAAGCACGTAATTGAACCATTTCAAACCCATTTAACCCATCTGATCCCTTGTTGTCCTCCCTGGTCATGAATACCTCGCCATCTATGTAGAAAGATAGATTAAAGTTATTGTAATGGAGCCGTAGATTGTGTTCTAAATTACGGGAAAACCTTCGAGAATTGATTCATTTTAGCATCCTATAGTAAAACTATATACTGTAGCGAAATATTCCCAGCTTCATAGTTACTGTGACAGGGTTATTGTAATGGAGCCGTAGTTTGTGTTCTAAATTACGGGGAAACCTTTTCGACAACTGATTCATTTTAGCATCTTAAAAGATCAGAGACAGATAGTCTCTGTCGCCTACAGTAAAACTATATAGCGTGGTCCATTCAAGATGGCCGCTGCGAAATATTCCCAGCTTCATAGTTACTGTCACAGGGTTATTGTAATGGAGCCGTAGTTTGTGTTCTAAATTACGGGGAAACCTTTTCGACAACTGATTCATTTTAGCATCTTAAAAGATCAGAGACAGATAGTCTCTGTCGCCTACAGTAAAACTATATAGCGTCAGGTCGCCGCGAAGTATTTCCGGCTTCATTTTTTCGCAGCAATATCAGACCTGGAAATAATTCCAACCTTTCTTGGATCCTACGCTATAAGGACCAAATAATTTCTTCGAAAACACGGTGGTCGCGATACGTTTCACAGGACTAAAAGTCTAAAACAATTGTTAATAAAGCTGTGCCTAGCAATTTGCTAGTAGCACTGTACCAAAATCCATTGAATTGAATAATATTTTATCTTTGAGTTACTTGTGTACAGTAGCTACCAGTATATAAGCGCCCTGGTAGCTACATAGACTGTCACATACACAGACTAACACTGCGGGACAGCCACAGGCCAGTACCCACAGGCCACATGTGCTCTAAGCCTGGGTCTTAAGTAGTTAAGTCCCAAGTAGGAGTTCTGACTTGTCAGCCCAAAACTTTCTTACTACTAAAATATTTTCTCGGAACGAGGATCCCAGGATCCACCACTATTTCCAGGTCTGCGCAGCATCCAAACTACTTACTCGACCCAGTCTTTATTTAGAGATCAGTGATATAGGAAGTCTAGCATTTCATGTAAACACCGTTTCACTCGACTGTGACGAAGGGCCTTCGCTCCTACATTTTGAAACCTATACCTTCCGTCCATACCTTCATGACCATATAGTCCAGTGTCCCTCACCTGGAATAGCGTGACCAACATTGGTCGAGAGAGCAGTACAAGTAGTCAGCGGTGACAGTGTTCCTGTTGTGCTGAGTATATTAGTTAAGGGGTATTGCTCTGTAGAGGTAGAGACCTGTAAGTATCTTGGATCGTGGTGGTCTAATCGGTGCCTCAGGTTTCTTGCATAGTGAGAATTAAGATAAGCAATGGTATCTAAATAGAGATAATGAAAGAAACACATAAAGATTCATCATCATCCCGTTTGTCCCTCAGCGGGTCATCTCTCCACTGTCTTCCATCAGCAACTCTACTCATATCCACCACTTTACCATCATCTCGAACACAATCCATCCATCGCTTTCTCGGTCTCCCTCTCTTCCTTGTTCCCGTCTCCCTTCGCTGACCATCTAACAAACTCGTCCTCTTCTTTTCTCGTTATGCGTCCGTACCACCTCAGTCTGCTTTCTCTTATATTCTCTCTCAGTTCAGCCACCTTCGTTTACTGCCTTATGTCTTCATTTCTCATTCGCTCCCGTCTTGTCACTCCTCGCTCACAGACATCTCATCTCCGCTACTTCCAGTTTCTTCACATGTTCTTCTTTCACCGCCCAAGTCTCTGCACCATATAAAACCACTGGTCTAACCATTGTCTTGTACACCTGTGCCTTCAGTCGTACCAGCATCCGTCTGTCATAGATTACTCCACTCACATTCCTCCATCCGTTTCCTATCCCATGCAGTCTTGGTTACACTTCTCTGTTACCAATTACACTGCTAAAGCCAACTCAAAAAGTCCACTCGAGCCCATGAAACAATAATTCACAAACTAACCTGGGAAGGACAAGCCTTGTATATCTGGTGCATGTTTCTTAATTGTCCACCATTTACTGCGAAGCCATTGAGGAGAACGCACGCTGAAACGACAGAATGGAGTATGTTGAAGAAGATGCATTAGCACTTTGTCCGTCCGTCCGTCCGTCCGTCAGTCAGTCCGTCCGTCCGTCAGTCAGCCAGCCAGTCCATCCGTGCCGCGCCAGCACTAGCAGGTCTCTGCACAGTTTGCTACCGCTGAATTTCAGCTTAGAAATCGGTTTGAAGTGAAGGTGTGTCAGGCCTTACCTCACCCAACCATTTGTCAGTGTAATCCAGTCTATATCGTTCTCATTTTCAACGCCAAGGTCATAGATTCTAGAGAAGAGATAAGATACTTAAATAATAGATAATTTCAAGACTTCATATTAATTTTAAACACTTCATATTAATAATAAAGACAAGCCCGCCAATCTCACACGATGCAGCAATTAATACCAGTGAACATACTTTTTAATGAGGTCTATTTCGTCCGTTTTATTCCATTCTTTTCCACCACATTCTTTCCAATTTAAATAGTTCAACCTAGAACATCGTAAAGTCATCGCTGGTAAAATAACCATGCAAGCCTCATATCAGACAGTTATCTAGGCTTCGTGAAACCAAGCACATGCTAAAAACAATCATTGTTTTGTTACCATTTTGATCTGCATTGTTTTTCCGATCTTGTTCCTACTATTTTGGCTACATCTGTCCATAATATTCCAGCAGTGACGCTCTCTCCAGGTTTTGTACATGTTAACTTACGGACAGCAGAAGAGAGGCACTGCTCTTCGTGTCCTGTCCATTTACCTGAAGAACAAACCCACAACTGTAGAACATGAGTATAGGAGGATTTTTAACCTCTTACCACCAGCAAGCTAGAAGTATAGAATGGGACATGTATGCATAGGTCTACAGTAATGCAGATATCTACCGTATCACAGGCTGTAAACCAATTGCCCAATTTCAAGAGCAACAACACCTGAAATGGTTGGGTCACTGTGTCAGAATGAATAACAACATACTCTTTATTGAAACAACGTCATGGGAAAAAATCGAGGAAAGAACCGTGTTGAACAAGACACATCTCCGAAACGAAATGATGAATAAGTCGAGTTTCAATTAATGGATCAGCACCTGCTATTCGTTGCACTCTCGTGGTTAACCTACGCTGGAGTAAATATATGTATGTACGTATGTTACCTGATGAACACTTCTCCTTTAATAAGCGACATCGGTCTTTCACTGATGATGCACTTCGTCCAAGAGCAAGCCCAATCGCCGTCCAATCATTGCCATGTATTTTCTTTAGTTCTTTCAGCCTCTGTACCTCATCTGAAGTGTATTTTCCAACATAGTTTCCTGATTCATACATCCTCAATACACGACGATAAATGGCAAACAACGGACGATGAATTCCTTTTGCTGTGAAATAAATAATACCGTTTCATATTATCTCGCGGTAAGCACTGTAATACAGAAACAACGCAATGTTTATATTCCAGTCTTTTAAAACATTACTCTACGAAGATGTTGCAAAGGTCGAACTAATTGACAAGATTGCTCACCAATTGTTCTGTAGAACGTTTTTCGTTCGTCTTTACTTTGTTTGAAGATGACATCATGAGGGTCTGGTATTCCGTGAACCTAAGAGTAAATAGTGTAGCAGAGTGCTATGCTCATTATGTGTCTGACCGACCGACCGTCAGTCAGTCCGACCAACCGTCAGTCAGTCCGTTCGACCAACCATCCGACCGTCCGTCCAACCATCCGACCGTCCGTCCAACTATCCGTCCGTCCGACCGTCAGTCCATCCGACCGTCAGTCAGTCAGTCCGTCCAACCGTCAGTCCGTCCGACCAACCATCCGACCGTCCGTCCAACCATCCGACCGTCCGTCCAACTATCCGTCCGTCCGACCGTCAGTCCATCCGTCCATCCATCCGACCGTCAGTCCGTCCAACCGTCCGATCGTCCGTCCGACCGTCCATCCATCCGTCTGTCTGTCTGTCTATCTGTCTGTCTGTCTGTCTGTCTGTCTGTCTGTCTGTCTGTCTGTCTGTCTGTCTGTCTGTCTGTCTGTCTGTCTGTCTGTCACACTAACTGTAAAGCTACTGCAAATTTGTTACCATAAAACATGTAGGAACTTGGATGTAGTGTTTAAAAGAAGATAAAATGCTTCATATTACCATTACCTTACAGTACTCCAAAATATTAGATTGAAGAATGTCACCTTCTTCTTTAGACCACATTCCTTGTTGCCATTTCGCACCTATATACAACAGGATATAGTAAATTTAATGAGGAAAATCATCAAGCTATACTTTCTGTCAAAGGGCCTTTACCATTCACTATTTTGGAAGAGAATGATTCTAGGGCATTTGGTGGCCCGTGAAAGACCATAACCCCACCTTTCCCTGGGCCTATCTTAGCTCTCGGCGGCCCTGCAGTCGACTAGAGTGCTGGTCTAGAGATCAACACTCCTTTACAGAGGGATGGGAGTGGGGCCAAGGGAGATTACAGTACGGTGTACGACAGGAAGAGAGAAAATGCTTTCTGGTATAGAGCTTGTAGCAAACAACACAGAAACCTCTGAGAAGGAGAGAGAGATACAGAGGTCCTGGGCTCAATTCTCACCCTTTGAAGAAAAAAAGGAGTCCCATCTTATATAATAAAGGAAAAGAGGGAACAGGAAATTGAACTCGGGTCACCATGATCACTAGTACACACATTAACCTTTTCCTTGTAAGCTGTTCTTGTCTTCTTTTGTTGTGAACCAAGCTTGGTTGATGTTGCTGCGTTCACCATGTGCTGCCGCCCTCTGAGAAAGATCAGATGTTGAACTCACAGCAATGGTGGTCAAGGTACTGGTAGATGATTCATCCATGGGTTCAACAGGACACATATTAACAGATTGCGAGAGAGTAGGCTGTACCAAAACTGGGGAAGAATATGTTGTTACAACTGTGCCCTATAACAATGCAATTAAAATGTGATTCTCTCTCTGATTCATACCTAATGTGACATCTACTAAAATTTTCTTTTTAGAGATAAAATAACTAATGTTCAACAACTATCTTATTTATAATTGGTGTACGCTGTTGCGGTCACCCAGCCACATTATAAGGCAAAATAATGAAACAAATTTGTCAAATGTGAATTTAAATGAATTAGACTTTGTAATGTTTTACCTGTGATGTCAGCATTGTTGAATGTTTGTCAGATAAATTACCACAGTCTGCAACTAAATCAAAATTACATACCAAAAAACAATGACTTTTGTGAAATAATATATACTATATTTTGTGACTTTTTGAACACTAAATTTTTGAACCAAAAATGGTTGTAAATGAAAAAGGTGGTTCCATGAACAACTTGGGATGATAATATACTATAAAATGCAATATATTGTATAACAAAATATATATAATAATTTCTATTCTACCTGATTGGACAGACTCAATGCCTCTTTCTTCATTTAGTTCAAGCTGTGATTGACTAGGAAGGCTAGAGTTGTCAATGGGGTTCATATCCTCAGCATTGGTACTCTCTGATATTGTCGTTACCCTCATTTCTTCATGACTACAGGTAGTATCTTCTTCCATTTTGAAGTTTAATGTTCTGCATTACAAAAGAAGATTACAAATTGGTTCCTTATTGGTCTCCAAACATTTCTTATAGTACTAGTTGGGAGAAGTTGTTTTAAAAACATGCCAGTTTACTGTTTGTCTTTGGTGATCATTTTCTTTATTCTCATTACCTCTTTGCTTGGTTAACCATTGATATTATTAGGAGAAGATAGATGTTGATCACCAGGGGTGCTGGAAACAATATGGATATATGTAATATGGATACATATGTAATATATATGCATGCCTCGATCTGTGTAACCAAATAATCACACAACCTATACTTTGTAAATCATCGGTGACGACGACCAGCGACTATTAGTTTGGACTTGTTCCTCCTCATTTTCCTCATTACGCATCTCGCTCGTAAATTTAAATGTTTTTTTGGGCAGTATAAATTTTAACTTAGAGTGATAAAATAAATTCAAAACAAAGTATAAGATGTTGTACCATACACCAAAGGGCAGGCTGCGCCATGGCTCTGGTGCCCCTGGTGCTCACCAACATGCTCTTGACTGGATCACATGATGGAACTCACCAGTAAGGCACTAAGGTGGAGCCAGGGGGGCATGTAGGGGTCATACATGCCGCCCCCCCCCCCCCCCCCCCCCCCTCTACAGGCCTGTATACACAGTATTTTTTTATTTGATAATGTATAAAGACCATTTAATTACTGATCTACATTAAATAAAATTATTGTCTCTGTAAATACCATCAGTCACAACCCACAACTCTGGTTAGAAGAGTTAGTATTATTCTGTCTCGTTCCTTTCACTATTATTAAGTCGCCATTTTGTACAACAAATATAAGCGTTTATGATACGTTTATTTTGGGTTTAATCAACACTATCATTGCGGCTTGAATGAATGCTAGCTTAGTTAGCTGTCTTTAATTCAATACTTAGGGTTAAATGCCGCCAAACACATCAGGGTAAACTAGAGTTTAAATTTTGGAGCGAAGAAATATAAACAACGTCCGGGAATCTTCACGTCGAACAGCCGCGAAAGACCCGTATATACGTGAAAGAATGCTTGCCAAATTTGGAGAAAATTGAACGAAAAGCACATAAAAAATAACAGGAAGACGCTACGTATATTTTATTAGTTTAAATATATTGATACTTACTAATACGAGTTTAAAATAAGGAGGAATTCCCTTTCTTTTGTTTCACATTTTATAACCCTTCGTGTGCGTGCGCAATGCATTATGGGGATAGCGCTAAAAACAAAAGTTGGAAATAAAATAGTGTGAAAAACAGTTGAAAGAAGGTTTAATAGTTTGAAAAATAAGTGGGTCATTGACATACTAGTTAGGCAGGGCCATCGAGAGCCATCTTTGGGTTTTATCACATATAATTCATATCTGGTAATAGCACTGTGTCTGGTTGCTATTAATAGCTCAAAATGCGGACAAACAAACCAAATTTGACTCACAAATTATTGCAAATGGCTATTTCTTTTGTTATGGCCGCAAGAATGATGGGTAAATGCAGACAAACATCTGACGTCGTCTGCAGATACTAGCACAACATGGCTTATTTAAATATTAATATATACAATACAGGCTTTATACAGCCATATATATTTAATACCTCAAGCCAGGGAAAGTAACTGGGTTCAAAAAACCTTTCTTGCTGAATCTTACTGGGCCCTGGGGTGAAAACAAATGGGTAAGGTCAGTCAAAGAATTATAGTTAAATAATACTTTCAAGTTCTATCTTTGACAAGAATGCACAGCAGAGAGAACCTCACTCAACTTTAGGAAGTCAACCTCACTTTAGAATTAATATTTCATGTGCATGATTTTCCTAGCCTCCTCCGCAGGCAACTCTGTGGCATCCGAAAATGTGATTATTTACACGCGCGCCGAGTTCACCGCAGGAGACAGCCAGGAAATTGCGCACTTTGTTTTTTCGCCCGAGGGTGAGAGCGAAAAGCCTGGGTACGAGGTTGGCGCAGTTTTCCCACAAAATTTAAAACAAATATAATAAGCTTTTAACTTTTGCAAAATATTAATTTACATCTTAGCTGCACCTAACGGCTGGTTAGGTCATTAATTAAACATGCTTCTTGGAATTTAACTTTCTTGAACTATTGTGATTCATTTCGTGGAAAATTGACTGATCTTTGATATAGAGAACAGTTGGTCTTTGGGCATTTTGATTGACATCAATTTTCAAGACAGTTCCCATTTGTCCATTGATGAGTCTATGTTTGACGAATGAATGATATCTACAGAATAAATTGCCTGTTCACTATGAATAAATATCATAAATTTTGGAGAAAAAGTCTATAAGATCAAGAAACCCTACACAAAACCAGAAGGTAAGATCAATGATTAATTGAATTTAGTATTAAAAACAGTTACTGTAGTCTGTAATAATATTAAAAACTATTAAAGCTGAGCCGGGACTAAACTAGTAATTATTTCATCATATGAACCGACTAACCGTTGTGTAAATACCAAATATTTAATAAGCTCTGTCTAATCATGTGAATCATGGTTTCTTTTCGATCTAGATTCAACGAAAGTTTTAAAAGGCCGCTTACTTCAACAGGTAATTTGTAAGTGAGCTGCTTTATACTTACTGTATATCTATATTGAAATAATTACCAAGCTGCAAGTCACACTTAATCTCGCACTTAATATAGTCTGATAAGATATACAGACATATCGGCCTGCATATCGAGACTGCCTTTGCTTTCAGCCATCTCAGTTCTGGTAGCTGGTGAATGGTTAGTGAGAGCGTCAGTCTAATCGGCTGAGATCATGAAGGTTGCGGGTTCGATTCCCGTCTGGGGCTCAGAAACATTTTACTACATTGAAATAACGAAGCTGCAAGTGACATTCAATTTTCAGTGAAAACCTAATTGTGTCAGCTGGTCAGTGCGTAATATATATCGCCGCCTTTCTTACTACAAGACAGAAATAGTATGTTTAATAATTCCTGTTGTGTTTAGTATTTTGAGATCACAGTTCGCGGGGATTGTTTACGTTTATGTGTTGAACACATTCGGTTTCTAATTTCAATAGAAGAGCTCTCAGTCTCAGCTCGACTACATATCTTTCACCTATGCTAAGAAAGAGATTTCTCCTCAGTTGTAAGGGATCAGTTCTCGCCGATCATGTACCGATAAAACGCGGCCGAAGCACACGAGTCCGCCGTGCTAAGCAAGAAACGTGCTAAGCAGTTCCTTCGACGCCATGCGGTCGAGTATCGTGACGTGCGGTCATACAAATATATTAGCATAAACATATTATCCTAATATGATTAACATACACTGTGAAGGATGGAATCGAGTGGACACGGGAACAGTGTGCTTATAATTTTATCCATTTATTTATTCTTTGAAAATAATGCGAAATCGAAAACGTAAGACTGTTGTTTGTTTTTAGGTGACTATGGAAGGCAACAATGTATTCTTGGAACTTTGTATTAAGCTCTCGCGTGGAATACAACCCAAGAAATTTAAACAGCTCAAGTTTCTGCTCAAAAAGACTGCGATACATTTTTGAAAGTAATCGCGGAACTTGAGAGTCTGGATATTTTGCAGCGTTATCATTTGAGAAGCCAATCTGGAAGACTGTTGTGCGAAATATTTGATGCCTTATCTTTGACAGAGTTTGCTAATGGAATTTGTCTAGATTTTGACATTAAAAGAGGTAACGTGCTCACAGCTAGGCGTCACCCACGGGAACTAATCGAATGAAAGAAACTATCAAATGTGCTTGGTCCCAGGGTCCCAGCTCCTTCATAAGATCAGCACCTCGCCAGTAAAGACTGGAACCGAGTAATGATCACGCACATACAAACGCTAGGTTAGCGTCACGCACATACAAACGCTAGGTGTGCATTTGATGCAAACGACAGTGGGGCATAGACTGGGTGTAGTGGTTAGTACACTTGCCTGCCTATCAGAGGCCCAAGTATGGTAAGACTTTTGTTTCTTCCCAGATAACGACGTTGGATCGTAGGCCCTCAGAGCCTTTAAGTAATTGGATATTCCAGTGTTGGGATGTCGAGAGTTTAAAACATGAGGGCAACCTTATCCTACGTTAGCAATAGTAGCTAACTTTTATTTCCTTTTTCTAGATTCGAGTTACCAGTCCGTCATTACGCCGTATACAAAACTTCTTGTAATACTCTCCGATAATTTGAACGAACCGCGCCATCTCGAAGGAATGGCTCGTTTCTTGAAAGACGCAGGTCATGATATTTTGCAAGACGCAGTTTCTTCCCTCGATGCGGTAGAAATATTTCAAGCGATGGAACAGGCTAAACTAATTTCTTCCGATAATTTGTCTTTGCTGAAGGAAATACTGAACTCTCTTTCAAGGCTAGATCTCGTTGAAAAGATCGAGAAGCTTAATAAAGGTTGCAGAGGTATGTAACTGTTTATTAATTACATTACATTACATTACTTATTACGTATTATAATGTTATATATGCTATAATGTTATTGATCGCCATCTTGAAATTTCAGATTTCGCGCAATTTTCGATCCTCGAATAGAATTCCTATGTTAACGCGGTTTGAATTCACGTTCAATCCGGAATGAAACTGAATCCGGATTCATGTAAACAGCCCCGTTTTTATAAAAGTGTTGATATAAAATTGTTTCAATAGTTCCGTTTCACTCATCGACGAAGGGTCTTCGCTGAAAACCTTATACCTCCTAAACAAATTAGCTTTTTAATAGTATTCGATGTGAAGTTAGTCACTCAGTCTTCTACTTTCTTATCAGTGACTTATTTGTTTTTCTTAGCCTATGGTTTGCGATATCTGCCTTCTGATATGATTCAGAGAAAAACTGAATTGGATGCTGTCGTTGATTTGCTGAATTCAGGAAAAACCACAGTTGGAGTGGTTGGCGTTCGTAGTCGTGAAATCGTTAGTATCCGTGGTATGGGAGGTATTGGGAAGACAGTGTTGGCCCAAGCCGTCGCCTGGAGTGTGTCTTCAAATCGGGAAGTAATTTGGTTGGATATAGGTCAGACACCAGATCGTTTGGCACTAGTTAACACTCTTGTCAAAGCTCTTGGAGGGACTCGCCCGTTCAGTGATTTAGCCGAAGCTCGATCTTGGATACGCAACAATACTGAAAAGAAGTCCTGCTTGGTTGTGCTGGATGACGTATGGAATGTGGCCGATGCTCACGTGTTCGATGACAGTTTGGCCGGAAAGTGTCAACTTTTGATCACAACACGTGACGCTGACGTCGTGCGCGGTCTGGGTCGCACATCCACGATCTACGAACTTGGAATTATGGGTAAGGAGGAGGCGCGAAAGCTGTTGTACCAAAGTGCGCAAGTTCAGGCCGCGGAGGAGTTGAGATTCGGAGAAGACTTCCAACGAGTTGTGGAAGGACTTTTGGAAGAATGTCGTGGCCTACCGCTAGCTCTTGCACTCGTCGGCTCAAGTTTGGTTGACACTCGCGATGTACAAGGCTGGCAGGATGTTCTTGACGACTTAAAAAACGCAGACTTGGAATCTGTTCGTTCGTTATTTCCCAAAGATGCTTACCCATATGATCACTTACTAGCTGCAATCGACGTGAGCTTTCAACGATTGGAGAAAAAACATCAAGAGAAATTCCTCGATTTTGGCATATTTCCAGAAGATACAGACATCCCGTCATCTATTCTCGAGACGTATTGGACTTCGACCTCCGGCGAGCATCGTCGCTGTTCGGGAAATGATGGTCGCAAAGCAAGAGACATTCTGAATGTCTTAGAGAGACGTTCAATGATCCAGAAAAGCCCATCTCAGGATGAAGGAAAGAAGAAGGCTTATCGTGTGCACGATTTGCTTTTGGATTTCACGCGTGGGAAACTACGACAAATGGGTCACAGAATGAGTGACGTCCAAGCTAAGTTCCTGGAAATGTTCCGCCACCGATGCGAGAACGGTGATTGGTCAAGATTCCCGGAGGACAATGAGTACTTCTTTACGTATTTACCGTATCACTTATGTCATGCAGAGAATCTCGAAAGTCTTCTAGGTTTGTTTTTCAACTTTGAATGGCTTCAGCGAAAGGTGAAAGTTACCAGCCTAGCTTCTTTGATATCAGATTTCCGCTTTTTGGATTGCACATTAGGTGAATTAAAGATCCTGAAGTCATCCTTAATGCTATCTGCTGATGTTCTGGATAAGAGATCTGTCGAGATGGGCGCACAACTGCTGGGAAGACTTCAATCGTGTTCAGAAGAAAACACAATGCTGATGAAGCTACTTGATCAAGTTCGAGAACACAGCTCCAAGAAATGTCTTTTGATTCCATTACATTCCTGCCTTACGGAGCCCGAGGGGCCACTCGTTAAAATATTTAACAGACACAGTGGTACAGTTTATTCACTTGCAACTGCCGATAGAGTCAGCGGAACCATCGTGATCTCTGCTTCATCTGACCTTTTGATTAAAGTAAATGAACTTGAAACTGGGAAAGAACTGAAAGTGCTCGAGGGTCACAAAATGGCTGTCTGTTGCTTGGCTTTATCTCACGGCAAAACAATGCTCGCGTCTGGATCGCATGATACGACGGCGAGAATCTGGAACCTCGATAGCTATGCGGAAGTACACGTGCTGGAAGGTGGTGGAGGTTATGTGGATGCTTTAGACTTCAGTGTAAAGGATGAACATCTATTTACTGGTTCCAATGATGGTAAGTTTACAAGTAATATAAAAATTAAACAAACGTTGTGTATGGAGAGTAACTCATTTTCTTTTACCTTGTAAACGTTATGTGTGACAGTCAGTTCTTGAGAAATAAGGTAGGATAGTCATCGCCAAACTTTTGGACCAAATTTTCACCTTTTGGTTCGTTCTATATGTTATAGGTAGTTTAAAGATGTGGGATGTTGTTACAGGTGACCTCCTTCAATCTCACGCTGCCCATGTACCTCAGATTCGTGGTCTTTGTACGACTATGGATGGTTACTTAGTGGCGACAGCTTCTTATGACCACGAGATCAAACTGTGGAATGCCGAAACCTTACACCATGTCGCAACCCTTTCGGGTCACACCGCTCCAGTTTACGCTGTTGTGTCAACTAGCGATAGCACAGTTCTTGTTTCTGCTTCAGGAGACAAGACTGTTAAGGTTTGGGATATGAAAAACTACAAAGAGCTTCGCAGTCTGTGTGGTCACCAAGAAGAAGTCTATAGTGTGGGTGTAACTAAAGATGATCAGAGAGTTGTCTCAGGTGGTATGGACATGGTGGTTAGATTATGGTGCTTGGTGACAGGGGAGCTTTTGTTTTGTTTCAGAGGGCATAGTCAGTCTATTAGGTTTGTCACGATTATCTCGGATGGTTCCAAAGCACTGTCGGGTTCGCAAGATACGACGTTCAGAGTGTGGGACCTGGATACGAGAAATCTAAAGGAGAGTCAGATATCTGGGCACACCAAGGATGTCACGGATATCTCCATCAACGACAATGGCTTGGTTTGTGCATCATCATCGATGGACGGGACAGTGAAGATTTGGTGCTGTAAGACTGGGAAAGAGATGCATACTCTACAGGGTCACACAAGGAGAGCGGTTAGCTTAGCTATGTCAAGTGATGGAGCTTATGTTGTATCACTAGCTAAGGATTCATTTGTCAAGGTGTGGGATCTTGAACATGGCCAGATGCTTGCGTCGGTGAAAATGCCTGAGCTCCGATTGGTTCGATTTAACCAAACGCATGATTTAGTGCTGGTTGGCTGTGAAGGCAATAAGTTGTTCATCTGGGAATGGCGCAACGTAGAAATACCTTATAGGTAAGAAAGTAAACATAAATAATTAATTATCAGAGAATGTTATATCTTTGCGTTCATCAAATAAAAACACTAAAGTGTGAATAACACGTGTGCGTGTTTCTCCAACCATACCAAACTTCTCGATTTTAAAGGATTTCGTTCGAGAATGAAAGAGATATACACATTTCTCCAATAAGTCATAATGACTTATGGCATCTGTGACGTAAATTCAGGAATTTGCATATCAAACAAACTGATATATCTCAAAAAGAAAGCGAAGAAACGAAAATCTTCAAAAGAAGTTACTTTATCATTTTAAAAGTTCTTCCAAATAAGACAATAAAAAATGTTGAGGTTAGAGGCACTTTAAGAATCTTTTTTCTCATAAACTCAAAATCCTTCTTTGGCTTTATATAGGTCTATCTCCTTGCCCGCATTCACCACGATGGAAATGGCGATAGATGAGGACATTGTCTACACATGCAGCTCAAATGCCGAGGTCTGTAAGGTTGATCTTACCAATAATAATGTTTTGATGTTGTGTCGTGGACCTTGCACCCGTTATAAATCAGTGATGATTATGCCAGATGGCGAAGGGATCCTCTCCGGCATACAGACAAAGAGTTCTTTCTTTTACTGGGAATGGTCGTCTAAGCGAGAAATCTTATACAACACTGGCTACCCTGCGGAGACGCTCGTAACAGCCATTGATATCACCAACGATGAAAACCGAGTAATCTCAGGTAGTAGTATTGGAACTCTTTCCCAGATCCATCTCAAATATTCCAATATTATCCGGAGTTACGAGAATGCAAGAGTGGGTGAAGGCATTCGTTTTGTTGCCGTTCTCAAGAACGATCATCATTTTGTGTTTGTTGATGAAACAAATACTGTCGAATTAAGAAGTTTGGATGATAAAGAGAAAGTTGTCCTTGGGAAACCTGATAGTCAAGTCACAAGTGTTTGTCCACTTGGTTTGCTCTTTCTTCTTGTTGGCTGTGAGAACGGAGAAATTGTGTTTTTTGACACAGTCAATGCTCGTGACAACCACCAAGCTCACGATGGTGCTGTCACTCGTCTAGCAAGCAACACAAAAGAAGGTTTCCTGTATTATTTTGTCTCCGGTTCCGAGAATGGATCAGTGAAATTTTGGTTTCTCACCAACACAACCCCACGCGCGTGGATTAATATGTGGTCTCATGAAAACGTCCACGCATTTGCTGTGACCGCACTTGCGTTTGTCCCTGGTTCGGAAGACATCATTTCAGCCTCTTATGATAACGTAGTGAAACGAATAAATCCCAGTGGAATCGTCCGCGAATACTCCTTCCAATGCTACGATGTTCCCGCGGTCCGTGTTGTCGACAACTCACTTATTGCGACGTTCGTCCGAAGTCTGAGTTTCGTAAAGTGGTCGGTGGACGATGGCCGTTTGGTGAAAAGAATTCACGGGGGAGCTGGGAGAGAGCAAGTTGCCCGGATTTTCCTACCATCTGGTCACGTGGTCTCCAAAGGATCCCATCACAGTCTCGTGTACTGGGATCTAAATTCCGGGAAGAGGATCCGAACACTCCGTGGCCACACGCATGACATTCGAGCGTTGGCATTTGTCCCAGGCGGGGCTTTCCTACTATCAGGATCACGTGATAAAGTACTGAAACTGTGGAGTCTAGAGACGGGGGATCTTGTTGATGAGTTTCATTTTGAGAGTTTTGTTTTAGCCATTTCTTGTGCCTCAAATGGCGTCGTTTGTGTTGGGTTACAAGGTGGACAAGTCTGTTTTATGCGTGTAAATAACTTGATAAAACCTGCATCTAGTTGAAAAACACTAACACTAAACATTTATACTTTTCAAACGGAAATAAAGTACTATTTTTATTGAATATATATATTTGTAATTAAAGTAGATTAATAATTAAAGCCGACCTACCTGAATCCCTGGTACCACCTCCCGCCCCAGATGAGGCAGCTCCACAGCGCACTTCATCAAGAAGCGACTGAGATCTCTGCTTAGTCAACACCATTTACAAGCAGTGATGATTTGTTCTGTAGAAGTTCATTAGGCTGTTGATAATGAAGCAATGTATCAAAAACTTGTATCAAAAACTTCCTCAGAAATGGAACAGCTTCTTATGTTCTGAAATGTTAAAAATGTTATGTTCTAGATGTTGAAAATGTTCCGAAATAAAATTTTCTTTCTTTTCTTATTTGTTGTTCCGGTTCTCAAATTGCAAATATTACCTGTTCACGTGCATATAGACGGGTCCCTTCCCGGCTGAAATGGCAAGGCCCCTTGCCCCCAGTCCAATGCTGGATACTAATGCAAAAGCGGGGATACACATTGACAAGTCATAGACACTCTACATGGTTTATGAAAATTTTATTTCATAAGCTTATTACATCGGAAAATTCGATTCAATTATATCTACTGTCTACAGTACTGTGATTTAAAAAATATTCCACCAAGAAATTGAGTCTGCTGTTGAAGAAATCACGCTGAGACGGCCAGCGGTAAGGAGTAATGCTCCGAGATAAGACCGTGTTGTTCGGCAGTGTTGCAATGTGCCTGACACTCGCAGGCATTACTGCACACAGGCCAGACAAACGGCAGGCCATTCTCTTTCCAAATATTCACCAATGACGTCACCAACTCGTCCATCATCTCATCGGTATGATGAGGAGTGGGTGCAATCCGCAGACGTTCTTCACCGCGGGCCACGGTGGGATAGTTGATGGACTGTATGTAGATGTTGTGTTGTCTCATAAGGTCGTTGGATATCTGAGTACACTTCTCTGGATCACCAACCTTGAAAACCAGGAGAAAAAACAGAATGATTATTGAACAGATTGCTTTTTGGTATCTTAAAATAGCAAAGACACATATTGCGTTTCACTCTCTACACACTAATTTGGCAGTACACCAACCTTTCAGAGGTATTTCTACACACTGCCTACTAGGGATGAGCCGATCAAACCGATAAATTCCAATACGATTTACGTACGACCTATCAGCCGATTTATCAGCAATCTCGTTACGAGATTGATTTACAAGTGGTAGTGGGTACTAGGATTCAGGTTAAGATCCAACCAGGTGGTATCTTGAGCTGAACACCCCTCGGAACAGGTTACACCTTCACACCAATAAATTGGTGGAAATTGTAGATTTGATTAAAGGGCGGGATGGTGGGTTTGCAATTTCGTGGAGCTCTTGAGATTGCGTGACACCGCTAAGGTCCGCTATTCGAGCAAGTGCGCTAATGGCAGTGCGAGGAGGTCTGGAGACTGGCACGAACCCACCGCGTGCTTGCCTCAATCGTGTGCGGCACGCGGTTACCTATCTGTTAACGTTGGTTGTTGTATAACCTCACTTAATTTCCGATTATCGGCTCATCCTTATTGCCTACGAAGCACAACACGTTGATGTAACTTATCTGAAAGAAATGTATTTACTCACATGTACTGGAATGATGTGGCTTGGAGCATAGATGACTGGTATTCCAGCTTGGATGATCTTATTCCGTAACATCTTGGCATTTCTTTGATGTAACTCTCTCAGCTTCACTCCTTCTTCGCTTGCAAGCACGTCAATTGACGTCATCGCTCCCGTGACAACCATCGGAGGTAGTGACGTGGTGAAGATAAATCCCGAGCCGTAACTTCGGACTGTGTCGATCAACTTCGCTGAACTCACGATGTAACCGCCGAGCAATCCAAACGCTTTTCCCAAAGTGCCGCTTATGATGTCCATTTTGTCGAGCAGTCCCCGTTCCTCCCCGACACCAGCTCCATGACGACCATACATACCAACAGCATGCACCTAACGACAACGACATCAAATAATAAGTTCAACTTCCTCCCAGGGAGAATTATTATTTTTTCAATTCACGTAGACTTGTAAAATGAATTTTATACTATTAACGACATCGTGAAATTCGGAAAACTCTGACTATCTGTCCGCGCTTGACAGAGGATATTCTACTTATTGGGACCTAAAAAATCCAGCCTTAACTTACATGTACCTGTCATCTAACAATAAACAATTATTGGATGAGGCAGGTCAATGTTATCTACCGAAGCCGAAGGCGGATAACATTGACCGAGGTCTGGATAATTCTTGATATCATGTGTAAGCCTAATCCAATAATTGTTTTATTATGCAATTATAAATGTAGAAGCCTTTAGGGAGTTTAGGAAGTAAGCCACGCAAAGACAATTATGTCACCTACAGACAATTTTTGATATTTTGTAGGTGGCAAGACATCAAGAATTGTCTGTAGGTTTTTTAGCCAATCACAATCGAGATTGTATGAGCATTGTATAATATTAAGATTTAGACGACTTATTATTACCAATATATCACTGTAACCTTCGCTGATCTCCATCTGAAAAGACTTATCTGTAGCTCAGTCGTTCTAACCGGTGGGACGCGTTTGTTTTTAAGTTCTTGTGTCTTAATATAACCTTAGTAAATAACTTTATAAAATATTTGTGGCGAAACCAAATAAATAAATGAGAATCATACCTCATCGACAAACGTCAACGCTCCATACTTATGAGCCACGTGACAAAGTTCCTCAAGAGGACAAATCGATCCATCCATCGAATGAACAGTTTCAAATGCGACAATCTTGGGAGAGTTTGGATCAGCTTTCTTCAACAGTTCTTCCAAATGTTCTGGATCGTTGTGACGGAACACAAACTTCTTAGCGTCGCTGTTACGAATACCTTGGATCATGGAGGCGTGGTTACCGGCATCAGAAAAGATAAGACAATCTATGAAAGAGAGGATGATCTCCTAAAATCAGTACTATACTAGAAATACGTGTACCCAACAACCCCTCGCCCGCTTACTGTTTGAGGCCAATTTTTGATTGCCAATCTGAACAGATTTTCAAACTTTTGGGTGCAATTTGTGGGTAGTACACTGAACAGAACACAAGTCTGCCAACACTAAGTTGTCTCGCAGACAGGGTTAGAAAGCAATTGTGTAACTCTTGATTATTGAAATTAATAATTAATTTTATTAATATGCAAATAAGTTTCGGGTAATAAACCACCGTCATCGCGATTCAATGGGGCTTGGACGCTATTGATATGCCAAACCTCCAGACAACATCTCTGATGGTACCGCGGATTGGTGGTAATAATTTTGGAATTTTCCCACGCAATCTCATGGTAGGTTACGCACACGTGCTCCGACAAAGCAGAATTTTCCTTTTTTGAAAAGAAAACAGCCTTTTGGTGTTCTTTTAAACGCGTACGAAACTGACGTTTAGTCCAACCGATGTACTCCTGATGACAGTCATTGCACGGAATGGAATAAATAGCGTTTTTCCTCTGTTCCTTTGCAATATGATCCTTAGGTTTTGCAAAAATATGACCCAACGTCAAGAAAGGTTTTTGAGCAACTTTTACGTTGAAACTACCTAAGATTCTTTTAATTGATTCCGTAATCCCTTGAATATGCGGAACAACCGCAAAACCCACACCGAACTTTCGTTCTCAGAGTTTGTACGTGGTGGTGTAACTGCAGGTTTTAAACAGTTTTTTAGAAAATCATTAGGATAGTCAGTATTTGCCTTTAAAGCGTTGAATACATGTTTTCGCGCTCACTTTCCCTTGAATCGGAACTAGATGGTTATGCCTTGAGCTCTCAAAAACCAAGTTCTAGGAGTAGGAACGGACTTCTTATGGTATATAGGGTGGTGGGGATAAAATGAAAGATATTTATTTTGTCAGTGTGTGTTGGTTTTTGGTATACAGCAGTTATGAAAATACGGCGTTATGTTAAAGAATTACGACGTTATATTACCTGGCAACAGTTTTCCTAAAGTATACAAAGTTGTATCATTGGCCACATAGCATGAGGTGAACACTAGACCACCTTCTTTTTGGTGAAGTTTTGCCAAACGTTCTTCCAACATTCCATGAAATTTGCTATTTCCTGAAATATTTCTAGTTCCACCTGCCCCAACGCCATACACTTCTATTGTTTCTCTAAACAGAGGAGAAAATGAAAAATTCATATATATATAGTAACAGTACATGAATTGTAATTGTACATTTACAGGAAATATAGAGTGAAACTCAGAGTAGCAACAGCATTCGACCTCAACTACATGATTCTGCTCTATCTACAATGGTATTGAGCACTCTATGCTGACTTAGTGATTTTATTGCCAATACGATTTAAAAAAAAATAATACTTATCATTTAGACACTCCGCTCGGAGAATTTGACAACATATTACCCTGAGGGATATATCATCCCGAGGAGGGATATATCATCCCGAGGAGGGATATATCATCCCGAGGGGTAATATTTCAACAAATTCCCTGAGCGGAGGGTCTATAAATTATATATTACACCAAAACAATCTTGAATGCTGTCTTGAAACATCTAGAAACGTCTTGAAATGTCTTGTTGTTCCTCCATTACTATTTGTGATCAGTGGGTGTATTTGTGATCACCGGGTGATTTGAGGTCAAATATCATGCCCCGGAGAACTAGCGGGTAATTTGAGTTTAAATTGACTGGTCACATGGTACAAATCTAGCTCTTTGATTGGACAATTTATAGTTGAGGTATAATATTGAAATAGAACAATTCCAGCTTAGCATAACCATAACTCCTGATAGATATACAATGAATAAAAAAGACAAAATTAGGGAACCCAACAATGCCTACCTCACAGTTTGCAGCACCTTGGGATGATGGCCAATACCAAGATAATCATTACTGCACCACACAGAAATCTCATCTCCATCCTTACCATGACTGAATGACTCGCCATAAGGAAAATTTTTTGCATACCGATTCACCTTGTTGAAAATACGGTAAGATTGATCCTTCTTCTTCTCATCAATTTTCTTCCCAAAAAACTGCTCATAATCAAATGATGAAGCTTAAAGATGCAGAATGATAATTATAATCAATGAACTCCACAAAACTATTTTTATTCATAATGATAGATTTATGTATTGTCTGTCTACTTCAAGCTCACACACTCACTAAATAGCAATGCATATATAGCAAAGGCCGGGAAGGTCTTGAAGTTGCATTTTTGGTCTTAAAATGTATATATTCCAACACTTGTAATTTTCCTTCACCATAAATCCTTGTAATAAGAACATGTAGTTTGATCGAGTGAAATGCCAAATATTACTTGTAATACCACCACTATATATACAGAACTCGTGACTAGGCTCTCGGCAACGGCCTCCGTAGCTCAGTGGTCAGAACACTGCACTAGCATCGCAGCACTAGCATCACAGGGTCGAGGGTTCAATTCCAGCCGGAAGGCCTTGAAGTTGCATTTTGTGCAACTGGTTGCGGTTTGGTCTTAAAATGTATATACAGTATACAGTATTCCAACACTTGAAATTTTCCTTCACCATAAATCCTTGTAACATAATAATCAGTTTGGAATGTTCACCTGGCATTGAATGAGAAGATACACTGTCACCAGTGCTGCCTTTTGGTTCAGGAGAAAAGGGACATTTCTTTGGATTTTCTAAGATGAATGATAATTTTCAGTGATATAATTTTGCGGTAATCAACAATTAATATCTAGTACCTGTGTAGTTATAAAATTATAAATCTACCTTCACTGGGCTGTTTGGCCACAGATGATTGAAAGACTCCATCATCACGTTTCTCAACAACAACGTCCTGTAAAACATTCTGGTCAGCTTTCTGAATCTTGACACCAGACTCAGCCAAAAATGGACATTTCTCCCAATTAGTTCCTAAATATAGACCTTTCAAAATTAGCCTCCTGCAAACTTTGTCTTGGATACAGTGTTTGGCATATTGCTAAGAGGAACAATAAATATAATTTATGATGTGATTAAGAACCTTTCAAGTAATTATTTTCTCAAATTAAGAACCTCTCAAGTAATTATTTGAAGGGGAGCTACAAGGTGTGTGTGTGTGTGTGTGTGTGTGTGTGTGTGTGGGGGGGGGTGACAACCCCCAAAAATATTTTACAAGTTTCAGTTGGCAGAAGTTATATTTTAGTTGGCAGAAGTTATATTTTAGTCAGCAGAAGTTATATTTTAGATGTGTTCGATTTAACGCGGACAAGTAGAATCATTAACTTTTAGCACTTATCAGTTTAAATTAATTTCAAAGTACCAAACTTAAGACTCACAAATCTAATGTTGATGTTAAATGTTTTGTTTATATGTAAATGTAATCAATGAGAGAACACCAAAGACATAAATTTATTAAAATGTCATCATGTTTTCATTTTGTATTGAGAGTGTGTTATTAACGTAGGGCTAATTAATCATTTCACCAGCTGACCAGTGTCATTTTAGTAGGCATCCAACGGAAAGACAATATTTTAACAAGCTTCGGTCGATAGGATTTAGTTGGCATAAGCTTGTGCGTCAGTCGGTTGAAGTGAGCTTACACCCCCTGTAAATTTCAAATCTTACACCCCCGGTTATTGTGAGCTTACACCCCTGTGAGATTACACCCCCAGTTGATTTATAAATTACAAAAACCTTTGTTCAAATGTATATTTGACTTTTATGGGCACACAGGTTAAGTTAGACAACACAAAAAGATGGGATTTACTCAAGGAAATAACCACTTTTAATAATTTGCTCTCCCAGGGTTGAATATTTTACATGGTTAGTGCTGAAAAAAATATGAATACTTATTATTACACATTTACAACTGTGGATATTTTCTTGAATAGTACACTGTAATTGAAAATATTTTTCATTTACTTTGTTTTTATAAATCCAACCAGACACTCAGAGCTGTATTTTGATTTTTAAAAATGAAACAAAGCCCTTTATACTTAATATTGTCATGACAATGAATACCTCTTAAATATAAACAGGAATTAAAATCCTCAACCAGACATGAATCCCCCAAAATAACAAAACCCTTTAAAGACTGATAAAATCATACAACAATGCACTAATGGTTTTGAAAGATGATCCTTAGACATTATTGTGATGTAAATGCTTGAACAATTTCTTTACAACCCTTCATGGATCATTAAATCCTTGAAATTTTGTACAGATAGATGAAATTTTGTACATATAGATAGATTTATCCTAACCTAATTGAACGTTACCCTAACCTAATAAAAATAAAGACCATACAAAACAGGAAGATCATTTGGAGTCCTCCCTTTTAGGTATTTCTGATAATTTCAAAGATACTTTGTGTAATTTATACAGTTTACCACCCAGTAAGAATCATTAATTCGTCTTAGTTCATTTTGAGGACAACTCTCTTTGATATATTTTGACTTAATATGGCTTAATGCCTCGGTTCTTAGTAATTAAATCTTGATTATGCATAATATATGCAATAGTAATGACACGTACTGACCATAGTTAATATATAACCCCAATGTTTATAGCAACAACAAAGTACATTACTACAGAAGTTATCAGTTATGTAACAGACTTCCTGAGTAAAAATATTAATAAACGAAAGATATTATTACACGAGAAATCAACTGAAAATATGTTTTTTTATTAATGTACAGCTGTATTCTATATATATGTAACCATACGCCTGGTCAATATTTCAAAACATTGAAGTGAATAACTCAACTTAATCTTTAAAGACTAGGTAATCAACTACACATTTACTCACCATTTCCTTCAGAGCTAGAAGCTGAGGTTTTGACGCCTAAAGGGAATACATGAAAGCTCAATATGAGATCAAGGCTTACGATTTAAAAAGATTGTGTAGTAAAATTTTCACTCTTCGCTTCCCGTATCTGATGACTGATCTGCCGTGACTGTAGTACAGCCATACCAAACTAGAAACACTTTCTACAACATTTACAATAACAAAAACTCTCAAAAACATAAAACTTAACATATTAACGATAAATATGTCTCGTATAAAGGCATCGCGATAGAAAAAATCAAAGAGAAAGAATGCGATCAAGAAGTACCTGAGGTGTGAACTTGAGCAGCCGGCTGTATGGAGTTGAGAACCTTCGACATAACGGGGCATTTTTTAGCAAAATTAGCCCAACTAGTACTCTGTTTACGGATTAAAGACATTGGCTGACGAGCCAAGAACGGACATCTTAATATACTCATGTTTTCTGCCGATATAAACCAAGAAAAAAGCAAGACTTTTGAGCAGGATGTCTCTCGTCTAAATGAAAACACAGTAATGATCGCTGTATATTAATTTTCGCATAATTATATTAATTACTTGTACCCAGACCTTTTGGTTTGAACAACGGCCCAAAATAATTATATAACACTTTCAGATAATTTCACGCAGTAAACAGTGGCGGCTCTAAGGGAGGGGCAAGGGGTGGGGGCATTTGCCCCCCAATAATTTTTCTGCCCCCCCATTTTGCCCACCCACCAGCTGGAATGTGTAGACTTTTTTATTATTTTTAATACGTTATAACATAGATAACTAAAATGTAAAGTAAAAATAACTGGTGGAAACCTAGTGCAAATGAAGCAAACTGAATAGCAGAATAAGTATTGAAGAAATCGAAAGCGCTTACAACCAAGCTCTGGTGTGACAGTGTTTTGCGTTTGTTTTAATACGTGTTAATACGTTTGAATTTTGCACGTTGCGGGGGTCATTCTAAAAAGTAACGTGTTCTGGCATGACTTGTCAACTGTTGTCAACTCGCAGTCTAATGTAACTGGTCTTACATATACATTTATAATATTTATGTGAAAAAAGGTTTTGCCCCCCCCCCCCCCCTCAATTCCCTCCCCCGCAAAGTCTCCCCCGTAAAGTTTGAGGCCTGGCGCCAACGAGCATGTAGACACTGCAGCATGTAATAAATATTAATATTTATCCTGTCATTGGTAGTGCTGTGGTACATCTTGTGCTAATAAGAATAAATAAAAATAAAAATATTTGAATTTTTATTTTTATACTAGCTATATCTTAGTCTCAGTCTGCAGTCCTGCACATCAGAATAAGTAGCTTACAGCTCACTGTACACATGCTGTACATTACATAACGAAACAAAAAAATAACGACATACTAAAAACAAAGACCTAATTTGACCTTTTGACCGCATAATATTGGATCAAATATGCAATTATTAAATACCAGAGATGTTAAAGTGAATGATAAAGGGTTATGAGTTAAAATGAACGATAAATGGTTATGAAATAATATGAAAGAATTATTGGTCGACTGTTTTAAAATTCTCTTTAATTTTAATGTACTGTTGACATTAATTCAAACTATGCGCAACGCACCAATCATGTAGTGCCATTTTGATCACATGATCCTTTAAACCTCAGCGGGAATATTGAAGACGTTCTTGGTTCTTCCCATAGTTCTTCGACATTCAAAAAATATACAGCTGACATTTCCATGTTTTTCTTGAATTATCTCCGCTAAAATGGACGAAATTCAAGTGGATACTTCTTCAGGTTAGTATTGTATAACTTGCGATGTAAAACACTGTGTTTAAAAAGTCGTTTGAGTGTCGCCAAGTGTCATTGAATAATTTTACTGTTACAGTGTGTGTGCTAAAGAGTCTTGTTGTTCATTCATAAAATGTTAATTTATGAATTCAATGTTGATGCTAACACTCTTGTATCTTTTCTATAATATGACAATATTTAAACAGTAGAAAACTCGGTCATTCCTAAGAATATAAATGGTTGATTTATAGCTTTTAAAGATAAAATATCGATCGTAGTTGCTTTGCTACTAGAGACGGTATAAAAGTACAGTACTTGTATATTTACTATTAGCTTCTTGGAACAGTTCACCTGTAAAATAAAATTCGGTATACAGGTATACAGAAGCTTGTTAATATTAATGAAATCTCTGTATCTGTGAACCTCTTAAAGGTGCCGTCAAGTCCGTTCTGCGCATGTCCACGTTTCTGTTTACATCGTTTGTTTACATTGCATTATATAAACATTGAACATGAAGTATTGCGGATTTGTTTCCCACGCTTGAGCTTTTCCGCCTAAAAAGCGTGTTATAAGAAGCTGTTCTGTTCCTAAATGTTGATAATATATCAAACTACCACTCGCGCCTTCGCTACCTTTAACAAATACTCGCTTCCGAACTGTCACAAATCTATTCCGTTAAAGTTTGTTTACATCTGGAGGCCCTCACGCTTGAAATATCGCACATGCGCAGAACGGACTTGACGGCACCTTTAACTACTTTCTCATTTTGATATTTAATATTAATGATTTTTTTTCATCCCACTAGACATCCATTTTCTTGAAAATGAAAAATTTGACTTTGACTTACCATATTCACCAACACTTCCTCAAGTCAAGTAAGTTCAAGATAACAGCTGATTGAGGTCAGAGGATAATATTAAATGTCACTTGCAGCTTGGTTAATTCAATATAGTAAATCATTTGCTACTCAATCTTTAACACAAACTCAATGGTTAGAGCATCTAACCAGAGATCTGAAGGTTGTGGGTTCGATTCCCGTCTGTGGCTCAGAAACATTTATCTGAGTTTGTGTTAAAGCTTGAGTAGCAAACAATTCACTAGATTGAGGATGTTATAAAAATGTTTTTATATTCCATAGAAACAGCTTATTAATACCAATTTCAAAGTGACCAATCAGAAAAGTTTTAGAGTTTCTCCCTGGCTGAAGTATGAAAGAAGCGAGAAACTGGGGCGAGGCACTATGCCCTTATTTAGGCATGTGTCTCAGTGAAATAGCATCTTTTGTCTTTTTGCTGCCAGTGTGTCCCACCTGCGGCTAGGGACAATGGGTGCTATGTTATGTATTACAGTAGCATTGATGTATTTGATATTTTGTTAGAAATATGTTAATAAAAGGCGCTATGCTATGTCCTTATAGGCATGCATCCCAGTGAGATAGCATCTACGGTCTTACACGGCAACCCAGCGTGAGAACTAAATTTTACTGTATTTTTATAAACTATAAATTTTTATAATTAATTGTTTTCTGATACATTCCCCATTAGGATTGATAAAAATGACGATGATGACGAAGTATTTTTTGGTCCAGTTGGTTTTACAGAACAATGTATATCAACTCAAGTGACACATCTACAGGATGACATGGCTATTAAACCACTAAATAGTCCTTTAAGTGGCGAACAGGTTGTGGAAGTTTTTACTGAAGCAACAAAAATAGCATTGCATTTTGAAAGACTTTCCACAAGAACGTCAGACACCAGCCTCAATCAATCGCACGCCAGCTCAGGAAATTTAAGCTCATTGTCAAACTCGTACCTTAAACACTCCAACTGCTCCTCCTCGTCCTCTAGTGTGTTACAGTTTTCATTTGAAAAATTATCAAGCGGCAGTTCAGATGGGAAACCATCACAGTCAGACATACTTGATATGGATAAGGAGAATACTCAACCTAGGGCGACAAAAAGAAGTGACGGGAACAGTAATGAGAAAGGAAGTAGCAAAGTTGAAACCACATTGTTTTCAAAACAAAATAACACTCCAGTTGTAAAAAATAAAAGAAGTTTACCAAAACCAAGGTCAACTAGAGGATCAAGACTTCCAAAATCAAAGAATACTGAAAAATCATGCAGTGCTTTTAACTCTGTAAGTTGCCTACATATGTCTCCCAAAATATATGGGCTGATAATAATAAGCAATATGTAAGAGATAAAGCCCGAGAAGGACATATAGCATAAAGCCCGACGTTCGAGGGCTTTATCTGACTTATTTCACGAGTGAGGAGGTTTTCCAACAAAAGTCCATTTTATCCACCTTGGACAAAGATTTCCCTTAGTTTTTCCTTCATTTCTTATCTAATTAGTATTCATGGTCTTTATGCTAGATAAAGCCTGCGGTACATCAAAGAAAACCGAGTCAATCGTGTAATAAGAGTATATACACACTTCCTTCAAACACACTTCACTACTTCTAGTTTTAATTTATTTTCAGCCTATCAAGGTACCTGACATGGCCAAAACTGACAATTCAGAAACACGTAAACTTGTCCAAAGGAAAACTCAAAGTATTAGTAAAAATGCAATAAGGAAGTCAGAACAATATAACGTGGTATGCGCTGTCATTGACAACTTTAAATTTAATTAGTTTAATTCCAACTCTAATAGTTCCAACAGTTCAAACTCCAAAGTTGTGATTTCTAAGTTAACGTGGTAAACATCTTTTAGTTTCACTCCTGGCTAAGTATTGTTTTCTCTTTTCAGCAAAAGAGTGTCCCTTCTAAAGCAACGCCCAACACCAGAAAAACATCGTTGACCACTTTAGCAAAACGGTATACACAAAGCTAGAATTTCTATAATGAAAAGCAAATTTATACCGGACTTATCAAAAGTATATCTATCACCATTACAGGTTTTACAGTTTTTAAAACAATGCGCAATGTCTCATAACTTAGCGCAATGTTTCATAACTTAGCGCAATGTTTCATAACTTAGTGCGATGTCTCATAACTTAGCGCAACATCTTACAACGTAGCGCAATGTCTCATAACTTAGCGCAACATCTTACAACGTAGCGCAACATCTTACAACGTAGCGCAATGTCTCATAACTTAGCGCAACATCTTACAACGTAGCGCAATGTCTCATAACTTAGCGCAACATCTTACAACGTAGCGCAATGTCTCATAACTTAGCGCAACATCTTACAACGTAGCGCAATGTCTCATAACTTAGCGCAACATCTTACAACGTAGCGCAATGTCTCGGCACAACGTAGCGCAATGTCTCGGCATAACTTAGCGCGACATCTTACAACGTAGCGCAATGTCTCATAACTTAGCGCAATGTCTCATAACTTAGCGCACTGTCTCACAACTTAGCGCACTGTCTTACAACTTTACAACTTTGCGCAACATCTCATAACTTAACGCAACATCTTACAACTTAGCGCAATGTCTCATGACTTAGCGCAATGCCTTACAACTTAGCGCAATGCCTTGCAACTTAGCGCAATGTCTCATAACTTAGCGCCACATCTCATAACTTAGCGCAATGTTTCATAACTTAGCGCAATGTTTCATAACTTAGCGCAACATCTCACAACTTAGCGCAATGTCTCACAACTTAGCGCACTGTCTCGTAACTTAGCGCACTGTCTCGTAACTTAGCGCACTGTCTCATAACTTAGCGCAGTGTCTCATAACTTAGCCCAACATCTCACAACTTAGCGCACTGTCTCGTAACTTAGCGCAACATCTCATAACTTAACGCAACATCTTACAACTTAGTGCAATGTCTCACAACTTAGCGCAATGCTTTACAACTTAGCGCAATGTCTCATAACTTAGCGCCACATCTCATAACTTTGCGCAATGTTTCATAACTTAGCGCAACATCTAGCGCAATGTCTCATAACGTAGCGCAGCGTCTCACAACTTAGCGCACTGTCTCGTAACTTAGCGCAGCGTCTCGTAACGTAGCCGATCTATTTAGTCGGTCCCTTTGTCAACTTGAGTTGAAATTTTGCTTTTAGGAATATTTTCCGTTCAACAGAATCACTAACTGAAGATGGAACAAAGGACACCAAATCACGCAAGGTAACGACTTGGAGTACAACGAAATATTTCTAATATGAAATTAATTGATCCGATATCAATATGTCGCAGGTTCTGTGGGCGCGATGCTGAAGCAAACCCTAACCTAAGTTACCAAATATACCCTAAAGCGTCCCTGAACTCCAACCGGTCTAGGGGCCCGCCCACCGTAAATGCAGCCCGGCTGCAACTCGTGACCAAGCTCGTGGCAACGACTTCGGTTAGAGGTCGTGGATTCGATTCTCGGACGAAGGCTTGCATGGAGGTGCATTTTTGAAATAAGTCCTGGTTGGGTCATCCTGACATCACCACCTACCGTTGTGTTAATCTGTAATTATCATTTCTAGTTACCAGTACCTGAGCAGAGTAAAATCACCGGACCTCGTCGAAGAAGAAGAAGTAGTTCATCGTCTTCGATCTCGTCCCAGTCCTCCACATCCTCCTCGAAATCCCAGTCTGCCTTGAAGGAAACTCAAACTACATCCACAAGGTACAAGCCTGGTGGGAAAAGTCTAAAAGTGGTTGGGCCACTGAGATAAATTTTGCAATCCACTTCTATTTCCCCAAATAGATTCTACTTAAACAATAGAATACGTTTGCCCGGGTCTCTATAACGTTATCGAAACCCGAATGACGTAATAAAAACACGAGAGAAGTGTAGGGAGAAGCACGAGCCGCCGAGGCGCGTATTCTATTATTTTTATAAAATAATTTAGAAACAATTTCTTATACTTTGGATAATTACGATATATAACGCTTTTGATTTTGATTTAATGCAAATTCTAATTAGTTACTGACGTCATTCCGGTCTCCGTAGCCTGATCGAGACCGGCAAGCTGACCAATCACAGCGTGCGTAGCGTAAAATTATTTTATAAAGAGGGATCGAACATGTGTCAGAGGTTACAGGTTCGACCCCTGTCCGGGACTCAACTTGACAATCGTCCATGTATCGTGCGTCTACTCCAATCTCACCCCTTATTAGGGTATTCTGTTCACCCAAAAGAGTGATAAATCTAATAAACTAAAGTAAACATTCGCGTCAGAGATTGAGATCCGATACAACATGGACGCGAAAAACATTATAAAGAGCATGTGATACGAATGCATGCAAACGTTCATATTCATCGAAAATCTAGCGAAAATCCTAAAGATATTAAATGATTTTGGCTAAGAAAATCGCGCTAATCTAGAATACCCGTCCACTTTCGCTATTTGCATCTGTTGACAGTTAGTAAAAGGGTCAAATTACGGAAAGTTCATCATATACAATTGCTTCGTTCTATTTTAAAACCCCGTTTAATTTGATAACTATCAACAAGTACACACAACATAAACCTTCGACATTATATTTAAAGAGATTTTAGAGCAACCTGGTTTCTATTTCTGCCTTTAAATGCGATTTCAAAAGTTGACGGGTATTCTAGAATTGCTCCGAAAATCGAACGAAAAGTTTATGTAAATCAGCAGAATTTTGTATTAGATAACTGATTTCTTTTGTCTTTTCTTCGTGAATATATAAATATATACAACACACTACTATAGATTTCTTGACAATGAATGATTAATCGTTCCAAGTTTCAGAGGATTATGATAACTAACGATTCCTTAAAAGTTTTGACCAACTGTTTTATAATAATCCAAAATTCACTAGTACCTTTTTCTTGAAGGAAAACTAAAGCGGTACCTGCCACGAAGGTTATTCTTGCATCCTCTCTACCTCTTGGTTTAATCAGAAGGTCAAAAACACAAGAAAGTTGCAATGATAAAAAAACAGAACCTATGAAGGCGCTCGCGAGATTTAATACCACGAATAAAACCAGTGATACTCGTGATCAAACTTCTTTACAATCCCCAAGAACAACGGTGAGTGTGGGTGAGTGTTGGTGAGTGTGGGTAAGTGTTGGTGTGGTGAATATGTGAGTGAGTGTTGGTGTGGTGAATATATGGGTGAGTGCAGTTGGTGTGGTGAATATGGGTGAGTGTGGTGAATATTCGTGAGTGTTGGTTACCCCTTTGCATCTTCGTTCTCCAATTTCTATTGCGCAGGTGCCACCGTCGAGTGATGAAACGAAAAATGATAAAATTCCTTTACCAGCTACATCGCAGTTGCAGACGTCATTACCAGTTGCTAGGCGACGATCAAGTATCAGACGTCCGTCTTCATCATCAAGTACAAGGTTTAGTGATGGCCGTTCGCCTCAACGAAATTCCAGTTCTAAAATAACTAACAGTCAAACCCCGCAAAGCAAGACAGGTACTATATAGATTGTGTTCCTAGTAATACGATCTCCATCTATTACCACCTCCATCGTCACTATCACCACCTCCATCGTCACTATCACCACCTCCACGTCGCTATCACCACCTCCATCATCACTATCACTACCTCCACGTCGCTATCACCACCTCTATCATCACTATCACCACCTCCATCATCACTATCACCACCTCCATCATCACTATCACCACCTCCATCATCACTATCACCACCTCCATGTCGCTATCACCACCTCCATCATCACTATCACCACCTCTATCATCACTATCACCACCTCCATCATCACTATCACCACCTCCATCATCACTATCACCACCTCCATCATCACTATCACCACCTCCATCATCACTATCACCACCTCCATCATCACTATCACCACCTCCACGTCGCTATCACCACCTCCATCATCGCTGTTACCACCTCCATCATCACTAACACTACATTCATCATCCTAATCACCACATCCATCATCACTAATACCACATCCACCATCCTAATCACCACATCCATCATCCTAATCACCGTCACCATCATCACTATCACCATCATGCATGATAATTATTAGTTACTATCATTTCTAGAACAAACTAAGAAAAAGGAGTCGTCCTTGGTCTGTGCTAAACGAAGATCCTTCATACCAACCCCTGGACGCATTACTCGAACTAATAGTACAAGGACTTCAAGAAGTACCTCTGATAAACTATTATCTTTTTCTCCAGCTGTCAATATCAAGGTACAACAACAACAACCACACATTTACTTCACCGTATTTCTTGTCACTAGCGATAAAGTGGAAAGCATATCATGAATTTTCTTCTCCTCAGATAAAGAAAGACAGCGGGAAAGCCGAAAAGGTGAAAGAATGTGATGATAATAATGATATCAACAACACAGATGTAATGTCGTCTTCTCAATCTGTTGATGACTTACTCCAATTGGACAACGCCGTAACCCTGGTGTCTGACGTCATCCCTCTTCAACCAAATCCAGTAGCACAAGTAAGTACAACCTCTGGCTTAAAACGTTTTTGATGTTTCGACACTTCCTTATTTAACAAATAATTTCCCAACGCAACCAGGTGATAAATCAGACATAGTTTGACGCTACTCTGGCTTTAATAAGTTTTTTGAACGTAACTTTAAAAGTTACTGTCGATCATGACCCAACGTTTCGACACTCCAATCTAGTGTCTTCATCAGGGGTGATCATTGTAAGGTTAGGATCCCTATTTATACTCTCATAGAACCGAAGATGACGTTATCTATTAACAAGATGCAAATAAGCTTCTGGTAATAAACCACCGTCATCGCGATTCAATGGGGCGTAACGTCTCTGATGGTATCTCATGGTAGGTTACGCAGGATGGACTGCGTCAAACTGTCTGATTTATCACCTGGTTTCCATGACCCAACGTTTCGACACTTCCTTATTTGATCTCATGGTATATTATTCTAGAAAAATATTTTTATATTTTTAGGTTGATCTTATCGATTTATCTGGCATTTAAAAGGTACCAACGTACACTAATGTGTTTTAGTTACAAACTATATTTTGCGATGGTTTAATTCTAGAGACGAATGCTCCGGTATATACATATATATATATATATATATGTATCAATATAATTATATGATGGTTTTATCTTGGATCAAAAATCATTGGAGAAACGGGATTTCTGATGACGAGAATCCAAATCAACTATGCATATCAGCGGCGGACTTACAAAATGTGGTGAATCTTGTGAATTATTCAGCAAGTATAATGGTTGCGTTTACACACTGATCTAGAAAGAAGACCGGATCGAGCAATCTATTGTCCTCCAATGCCAGAAAATGAAGCCCGAAAAATTTGACAGGCGCCATTACTAAGGGACCAAAGTCGCAGTAAATCTGTAGGCAGGTCATGGAATCGTTTTGCCCAGCAATTTGAAAGATGTCTTCTGGTCCTCTTTATAGTAAAATTATTTTATTTTGTCAATGGTAAAAGCACAATACAACAAAAAACCTTGTAGGATCCTCAGTTGTTCTCAAGTCAAATTTAAAGGTTTAATTTGCAAAAAAACCTTTCTCTGCGCGTTCCAATATGCTTGTACTTCTTATTCACCTTTTTTCATGGCGTTGGTCAAATTATGACAATTTACTCTGGATTTTTTCTTTCCGTTTTTCTCTTGCTAGTCAAATTATAAGCCACTCTTGGTTTTGATTTCTGGACAGTTTCCAAAGTGTATCAAATTATTCCACTGTACGGGGAATTATAGTGAATTGCAATATAGACTGCATCTGTTCGTTAAGCCACCGAGATGACACATCAACATCACTGAATTATAGACACTATAAACTATCGTTTGAATACGATTCGAATATTATAGATATATTAGCTTCACAATTATATATTATGACATATATTTGCATCATAATTATATATACATACTGTAAAAGGCTAAAAAGATTTAAACTTTAAAATGTTACAAAGATCGAATGTTTATGACTTATTAACCGAAAACGTTCAGTCTTTTTAGCTTTTTAAAAAGTTTTAATCTTTTTTGCCTTTTATGTATATATTAATATATTAAACAATGTCATATCTAAAAAAACACAGTTGGTTTTATAAATCATTATTTCTTACTAATGTATTTTACAAGTCAATAACTTCTACAAAAGTTTAAATCATGGTCAAAGAGACGAAGTTTCCGTGATAGTTTGCGTTTTTGGCTCTGTAGTTTCAGCTGTAGTTTCTTTCAATGTTAAGTAGTATATTTGTCCCCATACTGTACAAAGCAGTCAAAATGCATCAACAATGTTACGTTTATATTAACAAGAATAATTTGTGGAAACATCTGTGTTTCTAAGATTTCTTAGAAATCATGGAAATATTAAAAACTTTGAATCTTAAAAACATTGATGTTTCCACAAATTATTCTTATTAATATAAAGTGACTCCATGCAAAACTTCAAACAACATAATATTAAGTTTGCTTTGCGTTTTGGGCATAAATTCAAGCAGCAAATTTTCTTCATTTAGTGCTTTCATTCCAGTTGTTTAAAACCGATTTACTTCGTAGCTTCTTGTTCAATTCCCTTGTTGATATCACTGACACATATCCAACCATCGACTGTCTCTCTCCACAACGTAACCTAAGGATAAAATAATAAAATCAAACACAATAATATAGTTGCTAAAAATCTTGGCAGTTTACCACCTTTTCACTTTGCACAATAATTTCTAGTAGTCCAAAGGATCATCGTAAGTACAGTGTAAGTATCCTCACCATATTATCTCCTCCAGAAACGGCCAGAATATGTCCTGAGAAAGACCAACTTAAGTGCCAGACGACGTCATTAAATTTGCGAAGGCGCTAACAAAAAAATAAAACGAATGAGTGCACTACACTACCATCTACAACTTCAACGACAATGTCATTAAAAATATCACAATTCTTCATGTCAAAGAAAGAGAATGAATAATTTTTATTTCCAAGAGTAATCTCAACACCGCCCTCGTTTTGTTTACAACATCACTCTGAGCATTTTACGTCTTCAACACGATGGTAACTCACGGAGAAATGAAGATGTTTCCCTAAAGTGCTACTGGGATGAAAATACGTGGAAAAAAAAGTTGTAACTTTCTAATTTTAATGCCTAAGTAGCCGCGGGTACTTACATACTCAAAATATTTTTCCAATTCAAATTGGAAATACTATCTTTTTGCAATTCTTTTTACGTTTGCCATTGAGCGCTCATCGCCAGTTAGTACTTGGAGAGTAATGGGTTGAGTATGAGTTGTGACGTCATCCAATCAACAGGGAGACTTCTAGATACGGTTTTAGATATTGTAGATATTATCACTGTCACTTGATGACATTTATAAGTCTTGCAGTGTACAAAGGTCAAGAAAGCAAAGCAAATTCAGCTAGCATGCAACAAGAACAAGGTTGATATGCAACAAGAACAAGATTGATTGGATGACTTCACAAAAGCAGACTGCTGGTCAGTGATCACTCTTGAGATATGGAAGTTTGTTTGCTATAAAAAAGGTTTAAAATCTTACCACAGGTTCCCACTGTCCTGGTTTGGTCTCATCTTTTGTCCAAACAATCACATGACAGTCCTTGAAGAAGACAAATTAAGAAATAATTGTTGGCAAAATTTATATAAAATCTACCTCCAATGTCAAACCCTTCATCACATACATTTGCCTTGTAAACCTACCTGAGAACAACTTGCTATTTTACTTGTTGGTAAACCAATGTTTGGTGCCCAGGCCACATCACGGACCCAATCACTATGTGCTTCTAGTTTTTCTTCCTCCTTCCACTCCCCATCACCATCCCTAAGAATAAGAAAAAATATCAATGAAATTCACTCAAAACATTTAGACCTTCTGCACATCTCATCAACTTACCTCATTTTCCAGATCTTTACTAAATTATCACATCCTCCAGTTACGAGCCGTTTCTCAACTTTACCTCGCTTCTGTCCTGCACTCTAAAAAAAGAAAGATTACCGTATTAAAAATTACCAAACAAAACCTCACAGTGTGTTACTTGGTTCAGCATTCAATTTTCTCCTCTCACTCTGCTTTCTGTAAGCTAAATGTTAGCCACAATTTCATTGAGTTGTAATGGAAATTTTCCATGTTGGCATGGGTTAGCCAGCTTTTACATGATAACAACATTCATGCAAACCCTTCTTCACCAAATCTGTTTTGATCAATGTCTTTCTAGGTCTCCCTCTACCCCTTGTTCCAATCTTTCAAGCTCAATTATCTTGATCCAATATCCTCTGCAGTCTACTCCTACATACAGTATAATAACCCCCCCCCCCCCCCCCCCCCCCCATGTTAACCAGTTCCAAATGATCTTTTACCTGTGCATTGTTCATGTATTTTTTTTATTGCATTTATATCCTCCCAGTTTTTACTAATGGACTTACATCAAATAGTGATCCAGGATGGACAGCAGGTGCCCAACTTACTGCATTACAGCCAATCTAAAATAAGTGTTGCAATTATAAATACAGTATGAGACGTTGCACCACAGATACTTCCGTGAAGTGATCAGTCACTTCTTCAAAGTGGTCAAACTCTTCAAAAAGACTATAACTCTTCGATGCCAACAAATGCAAACAGCGTGGCAGACATCTCCCTACATTATTTCAATAAGTTTCGAAGCTGCGCGATCAGACGGAACAGCAAACAATCCAAGCAGCACTAAATAGAGAATGCTACAACTAGGATAATAGCCCTGTGGCTGTGAATCGAATTTAATATGAGAAGTAGTAAACCAAAGGAATGAATGAACTGCTGTTAGAGTACATTAAATTTGGAATCTATTTAAAAAAGAATGTTTCAACAAATTCAAACATCCTATAGCATTTCTACCATATCCAATTGAAAATATATCCAAAGTAAATTGTTTAAAATCATGCATAAGATGTTTCATACTAGATTACTTATTACTCTTTGTAATTGTGTCCTTATTAAGAGAACTATAGTAGAAGATATTCACTTAGAGCATCTGATTCTCTGGTGGTACCACGTTTTAATACCCGTTCCATGCATCACTCTGTAGCATACAGAGGGTCGGTTTTATAGTACTGTATATATAAATTGTAATTAGTATAGTTGTAAGAGTATTTATAACACAACCCCAAAAGCTTTAACAACTATCATATATTAAGGCAATCTATCTATAAGTAAATAACATGATCTTCCTTCAGTTGTATGTTACATTACAGTACACTGTAAAAGATTATGCTAGAGTAGTAAGTAGTAATGTTCCTGCTAGTTACAACACACTTGACCACTGGAAGAACATCAAGCATGAGAACAGTAACAGGATTTTATTTTACTCAAGATCCACTAAGGTACAAATATCATTGAAGAACATAATTCTTCTAAATATCTACCAGAGGAATGAGTACAAATCAAATATTTAAAAAGGGTTGGTGTGCTGCCAAAATAGTGTGTAAGTTGCCTAATGTTTCGAGCAAAGGCCTTTCGTCAGAAAGTGAAATGTAAAGTGAGAGGAATGAGTATATGTTTAACGCCCAAGTATCAGCATACAGATTCTCCTTATTGGTCTCCAAACATTTCTTATAGTACTGAGAGACTGTGCCTTTTCTCGCAGTTTGACAACAACCTGTTAACCTGCATTATATTGATGTGTGAAGTTGATCGCTCAGGTTGTTGTAGTAGTCTTGAGAAAGACTATTGTTGGTGAATGACGCTTTGACGGCCTCAGCGGCAGTCATCTTCAGAGTCCAGTAAAAAGCGTGTTTGTCTGGATTTGCCTATATATATATACGTCTGCTTTACTTGACTCTGAAGATGACCGCCGCTGAGGCCGTTGAAATGTCAGTCACCAACAATAGTCTTTCTCAATACTACAACAAACCATTTACTTTGCATTATATAAACAAAATGTTCATCTGCAACTTACTGTGTGAGCATTATTTATTTTTTTAACTTCCCATTGCCCATCACCTGTAAAGGAGGTGAGAGAAAAGCATTACTTGGTATGGTTAATAGCAAAAATCAGCACAATTTATATCACCATGGTACCTTATTTTGCGTGCAATTTTAGCTATTAATAATTACTAGGGTTAGACCATATTTTCCCCAAATCTTCCTTGTTTCAAGTCAAGACATGATACAAGCTAGTACCATTACTAACCTTCACTTGAAATTATTGAAACTGCACCATCAGATGATCCACAAGCTAGCATCAAACCAAATGCCTCGGGGGCCCAACAAACAGAGTTAACTAAAAACACAACCATAAATCAATTTCCAACCGTTCTGGTTTATTAATATTATTTCTCGATGCGAATCACACTCGTGAGTCATCTGACTTCATTGTTACCTGATGAATCGTGGTTTGAAAATTCTTGCAGTTTTACCCAACCATTATTAGTTTCTTTCCAAAGGATTACCTTTTACGATGTAAAACAAGAATCAAGACAATGACATTTTCAATATGAGAAACTTGTTATTCTGAACAGTAATTTGAATTGTACAAACCAGGCACATATTGTCGACTTGAAACAACCAAATATAACCTCCAAAGACCGAAAACATTACATCACAGGCGTAGAGGGTGAGCACGCCATTTATCCCAGTCATTGGCAAGCAATCGTCTTCTGGACGATCCTTTTATTAGTAATTATTCCTGTATCACGGGGGTTAGGGTTAGAAAACCCATTGGGCAGGGGGTTCGGATCTAAGTTGTTTTGGGGTTAGCATGCAGTTCTATGATGTATATCATAATATAGGCATCTCTTGCTGATACTAAAAAAGATCGTCCAGAAAACGATTGCTTGCTGCTGACCAGGATAAATGGCGTGCTCACTCTCCCCCTGTGATCTAATGTTTCCCTCTAAAGACAAGATAAAGGACACTATACTTAACCTTGCACCCACACCCCTCCCCTACCCATGCAAGGGGGTGGAAGCAGAGATAACACCCTGGGTACGAGGTTACACTATACTATGCTCTATTTCTTAGTGACTCCCATTACCTTTCTATCATATGAACAGGAAGCTAAGAGACCGCCAAACATAGGATGTGCCCATGACAACTGCCAAACTGGTCCTTCATGGCTACAAATAGCAAAGAATTAACACAAACCAATGATAAAATTAATACATAAATATGTGCAATTTTATATCACTCATTTGGGTGCAACGTTAAACTTACCCTCGTAGTGTAGCTACTGGAGTCTGTGTTGTCCCGTTTACTTCAAACACTCGAACACTACGGTCAGAAGAGCAAGTGGCTAACTTACGACCATAATAATCCATTTGGGCATCATGCTAATATGAACAAATCAAATAACACAGTCATTCTTCGGCAATTACAATTTCCACACAGGCATAGTAGAAAATGTTGCATTTTGAATTAATCCAACGATACAAATGGTTATTAATTAAACAATATATTAGTGTACATGTGTTGCATATATTATAATTATATAATATTGTGTCTCTGGACAGTGACATATTTGTGTGAAATATAGTGTGATCTAGTTGCTATAAGAAACGTTAAATTTGATGCCACAAATCACTCAAGATTAATCTAAAACTCATCCCTGGGTTAAAAAATATTGGTTATAACCCACATCAATTTACGGTAAAGCTAGGACAAACAAGGTTTAGTCTTCTAACCATATAGATTATAGTCCTAGAGTTAATGTTTTCCTCAAACCACTACTTACAATCATGTCCTCATGAGCCGTATCAACAGTACTTGTCACAGAAACCTGCATAACGAACAAGATATCAATACAAAGGTTATTATTCTACAAATTTTGTCCGCGTTTTAGAAACACGAGCAGTAGTTTCTCATTACCATTTTACATGTATTTGCTGATCATAAAAATCCAAACGTGGCACAATGGGATTGAGCCTTTACCTACCTCGTTGCCATGTCACTGTCCAGCGGACTATCCAAAAAGTGAATAAATTATAGTAGAAATCTAGAATTCGAGTGTTTTGGAAAATGATTTTTGTAAGGCAATGACTAATCCAAGTAATGAATTGCGATTTGGGCAAAGCGCATTAAGAAATAAAAATAAATAAATAGCAGAATTAACGTTTCTCATAGTCTCATACCATAAACCAGTGCAGAAAAAGAACAGAAAATGAAATACATTTTGACACATTTTTGTTCGAAATTAAACAAGCTAGTCTTTTTTAATATGTATATATGTATATATGTATATTTGTGTATACGCGTGAAACGCAATAAGACTGGCACTAGACTCAGGCTACGCGCAAATAAATTAAAATAAATAAATTTAAAATTAAAATAAAATAAATTTAAAATTTCCCAAACAAACCTGCAAATGGCAACAAAGAGGAAGAAGAAGCTTTTCGGGACGCCAGAAGTGGATATTTTCCATCGTTTATCGGGAGAAAATGAGTCCATTGCTAAAACTCCTGTTACTCTGAGAAGATATACACCATATACAAAGTTTAATCAACGTTCAAGAGTTGTATCAAGGACGCCATTGCCTGCTTCGCGACAGAAAAAACAAACAACTGAAAAACGACGACAACAACCGTTACGGATAACAAACGGTAGTAAAGAATCAAGTGAAGGTCTTTCTTCCGTTATTGTCAATAAAACATGGAGAGTTTATCGTGCTTCGCCTTTTTATCGCTTAAAGTTTGATAAAAAATCGTTACAGACTTACGAAAGACGGTTGAATGCATGGCTTTTGGCGGCTGAGCAGCCTGAACGTGGAACAGGGAATCAGACGAAGAGGATAAAAACATCATTTCGAAAAGTAGAGGGTGATTCAGTTGATGAATATGGTGTTGAAATTAAAGTTTTTTCTGCCAAGGATAAAGAAAACGCGCAAAAGGACTCGACTCCGGATTTGATTGCAGTGTTGTGTACATGTGGAAGAATCGATAAAGAAATTGTTACACCAGATGAGAAGGGAAGTAAACGAAGGAATGTATCAAGTATTGTCTATGACAGTTGCGAGTTGATATCATTACCTGTTGTTTTAATCAAGAGTTCTGTTTTGCTAAAAGACAGTTTTCTGCAGTGGCTACAGGGTCAATTTGGTTGCAAGGTTTCACCGTTTATGTTTTCACCAATGGATCTGGCATGGTTGGTGTCATTGTGTTCTGGTATTGGTGACCCAACCCACCCCACGGAACTAACATACCATGTACCATCAGTTGTACCAGGGTTGGACACCATATGTTTTAACATTGCTGCAAAAGATGCGAAACTGATATGGGATGCTGTTCACAACTCTAGCACAGAGTTTTTCACAAATGAAGAAGCATTGAACTTCCTGAAATCATTAGAGTCTCATTTTTACCATCATTTTAAGATCCATCTAGATCAAATGCAGTTGACTACAATCGGGACATCTCTTGCATTCATCGGAAAGGAAGGGAGGGTCAAGATTCTTCAGAAGAACTATGTCTGTTATATTCTGCATCAGTTTGCACAGCTTACAGACCTCTCATTTACTGAGACATTTAAGTCATATTAAGTGAGGGCTTTTCCTACCATTTATCAAGCTTAGTCGTGTGATCCACAAAGATGTGTGTTGATAAAAATGGCAATGACTTCTCATATTTTGGGTCAAGTTTTACCTAAGTGTTCATTTTAATTGACTGGAAAGATTGTGCACAAATAAATTTCCAATGTTGCAATTTTCAAGATGTAAGAACATGCAAAAAACAATGGAAATTTGACTGGAACTTTTCTACAAATCTTTTCGGTCGTGGTTGTGAAGGAATTGTCACTTTCTCCATAGTCCTTTTTAATTAAATTCCAGTTTTTATAATAATTATCTAGTCAACTATACTATGTCACAAACCATGTATTATTAGGGATTGAAATTGTTTTGTAAAGAATATATTTTATATAAATTGAAAGCTATTAAAGACTGATCAATATAGAATAAGATTATCACTGCTACATTTTGTAGTTGTGACATTTTATTTAGCCTGCAAATACAGCTGTTATTTCCAGCGGCCGTGAGCGACGAAATAGCGGCTGTATTCGCAGTATACATTTTGTGTTAATATACACACTGCTGTAGTGAATGTGGGAGAGCTTGGAGTAGACAGACGATACATGGGTGATCGTCAAGCTCGTATCCTCAGAAAAATGATTCTGAGTCCCAGACAGGAATCGAACCTGTAACCTTCTGATTGCCGGTAAGATGCTCTAACCATTGAGCCACCAAGACTCAGATGGAGAGCGAAGGTTACAATGATGTGCTGGTTCAATTCCATCTGAGTCTCGGTGGCTCAATGGTTAGAGTGTCTCACCGGCAATCAGAAGGTTAGTTCTGAGGATATGAGCTTGATGATCGCCCATGTATCGGCAATGGGATTACTCTAGGCTGGAGGAATGGCAATTGAACTGTGAAGCATTAGCAGCAAGCAAGAAGAGTGAATAATCCCTGAACTTTCTCCTAGAGAGATGGACTTGATCAATGTCTGCTGGTTAGAAAAAAAGTAGAGTTACGTGCTGCATAGACAGTGTTTTGGATATATAGCAAAGTGAAAAGGTGGCAAACTGCCAAGAGTTTTAGTTCAAATGGAGCCCTTCATCAGAGTAAGACGAGATGAAATAAATAGGGCTTATATGGATAACTCGCGATCTGTTGGATAAATTATGTCTGTCGCCATAGCACATCTATCTGTATTTGGATAAGACTTCTCTATTTGGACTGGATAAGTTATCCAGGAATATAATTTCAGGATTTTAAGTTATTCTTTAAATGCTAATGAGTTCATTAAGTTCATCAGGTGTAATATTTGACCCAGTTATGAAAACAACAATTTGTGATCCTTGTGTGATGTTGGGAACCTTTTTAGCAAGAATAGCAGCAAAGGCAGCAGCACCTGATGGTTCAACCACTAAACCACCTTCATAAAGGACTCTCATTGCTCTAAGGGAACAAGAAAAATAACATCACTGTATTTATATTTAGATCATCATCAGTGACCTAAAGAAGGGCACATTATCCAATACATTGTCTATGGAAATACAAAAGTACTAGTACATGCATTGTAATATGAAATTCAATGTAAAGTGAATGAAACATACTTTTTTATTTCATCATCTGACACTAAAAGGATATCTTCAACAAATTCATTTATAACTTCAAATGTCTTTTCTCCTGAAGGATAAAATCAGAAATACTTGCATGTTTGTACAGCATATAAATACAATACATTCTTATTTTTAAATTGCTTATATTTTTAATTGATCTCTTGATTCCAGTAATATGAAAGTATTGTGATCATGCACAAGCAGTGTAAATACAAATCAATTAACTCTAAAAGGCAGGGGTGGCGTGGCCTATCAGGACACTGGGAGATTTCCCGGTGGGCCCCCGAAAATCTGGTGATGGTGGGCCCATCTAAGCAGGCCCCAAACAATAACACTCCCTGCTCTCCCACTGTGAGCAGTGGGCCCTTATCGAATAGTTTCCCGGGCCCTATTTTTGAGCCACACTGCCCCTGCTAAAAAGTTGGTGTATGATATTGCTGGAAATAGTGTGTAGGATGGTCCAATGTTTGAGCTAATTATCTAAATATCTAAGATTGATTATGTATTTTGCATGGAGTTTGTTCCATAGTTCTGTTACTGTTGCATTAACACTTTTTCAACATTTTTTTTCAACATTTTAACACTTTTTCAACATTTTTTCAACAAACCTGCCATAGGTGGGGCAAGGCCAACAGCTATTGTGTTCATTGTCTCCAAAGTTACTGCTTTTCCAGTTTGCTTGCTTCTGAACATTTTAGGGGCTGTAATTCCAAAAGAATTGTACAGTACCGGTATATGTAAATATCAGTTAAATAAAATAATGTAACTTTAACAGGAGTAATAACTTGAAACAATGAAAAGAACATTATATTAATGATCTTGAAGCACTCAAAACAACAACTTGTCACTCAGACCTCCTTCTGGTTCAGCTCCAAAGATTCTTGTATTTTTCCTTGAATGAACTTTCATGGCTGCTGCAACACCAGCTAACAAGCCACCACCTCCACAACAAACAATAACAATGTCAGGATTTGGGATGTCATCCAATACTTCTAAACCAGCACTAAAATAAATAGTGGATAATATATTTATAGATGAATAGGCTTGATTTCTGTGTGATATGCTCAGCAGAGGGAGGGTTATTTAGAACAGAAAAGTTCAATTTTGATGGCAGTTTATCTTTGGTGATCATTTCCTTTATTCTCATTACCTCTCAACTTGGTTAACCATTGATATTATTAGGAGAAGATAGATGCTGATCACTGCTGAGGCGTAAAGGGTTAAAGGTGAATAACAATATAACATTACCTTTCAACTAAAAACAAACATTTTCCCCCATTATATATGCAGTGGGACTCCTCCCTCCATAACATAAAAATACTGGTTTCAAGTTTCACTCACGCACAGGTTCAACAATGAACATCAACAAAGAAATGTAAACAAATTCTGCAAATACACGAGCTTGACAAACCTGGCAGTTCCACAAATCAAGTCAGTATCATCAAAGGCATGCAAAAAATACATCCCATCATTGACAATATGATTATCAATAGTTTGCTTTAGTTTGTTTGATGGAACTCTCTCCACATTAGCATTGTATCCCTGTAAAGGAATTAAATCAATAAAATTCAATATTTATCACCATGCTACTACCAGACTATCAGTAAACAGACAATGGTGTCAGCACTCATACACTGTACCTGAATAACTTTGACTTTACTTGCAGGAGCTGTATCTGGCATACACACAGTGGCTGGTATACCAAGCTGATTTGCTGCAAACGCAAATGCTTTTCCGTAGTTCCCTGCAGACATGGCCACCAATCTTTGCTTCTCTTTCAATACTTTTGCTGGTAAATGAGCAAGCTGATTTGCAAGGCCTCGTGTTTTAAAAGAACCTAAGGATATTAGTTAATAAAGCAAAGCTGGGCGTCAGCAACTTGCCTTACCACATTGCTTAATAATATTATACATAAATGACTTGCCAATATGCCTTACTTACAGCAAATCAGTTTTATATGCCATTAATGAGTCTCTATTGTATTATTCTGCCAAAACAGCATCATCACTTCAATTAACATTTAAAATTATTAAAAACACACTATGGTGACATGGGTATCCCGAATAAATATAATTATTAAAATTATGCAAAGGAAAATTAAGGAATTGCTAGATCATCATATGAATACAAATGACATGCTTAAACATAGGGGACAGATCTGTATCTCTGGCCTTGATTTTTAAGGTGTCACCCCTGACCCCACCTGCATTCACACCTACTGGAGCATAGAATACAACCACATTAAAGGCAGAAATACAAACCAGGTTACTCTAAAATATCTTTAAAAATAAAAACTCTAGTCCTAACACTGAAATAAAAAATACTACTTCTAAACCTGGCACTCTGTCCTGAGTGGGTTTGTCATGGGTGGGTCAATGCCGGGTGTGAATTGGTGCATGTGAATAGGTATTGGGTATATAATTATAGAATACCCATTCACTTGGGGTTTTTGTCCCCGTAAAGCTTCTGAATCCTGAGAAAACAACCTTGGTGGGTCTCTCATTCCCTCTACCTCCACCCCCTCCACATGCACACAGGCTCACCAGTTTTTTTGCAGGCTTTCCAGCTTGAAGTGAACTTGATATAAAAGATCATCCAAACCAAAATTTTCTCCCACATTTTTAAGAAGCGGTGTTCTCACAACTAGAGGGCTTTCATCAACAACTAATCTCGCTTCTTCTATTCTTTCCTTACTTATTCCCAGAACGCTCATGTTCGTAGAATAGTGCGTCTAAATAACCGTACGGCGATACGCTGCCCGCTGCCCGCAGCCACACAACACCACCACCCACTGTTATGGCACGTCAACCGTGTCAATAATGTATTATGTTCCCTCCTCTAGTCTTTCTACAACGAACTACGATTTTGTGGTTGTGTTTTGACACTTGACTAAGGTATTAGTAATAAACTATTAGTTTCTACATTATTTAATTATAAATATTGCATTATATATCGTTGTCCTGTATTCGGTATTTTCACTGCAGACATAGAATATATCCAGTATTAGTATAAATTGTCCAATATTATAATTTATGGCGGCAAGCTAGAAGGTATAATTTGATTATTGATGAAGTGATCGTAGCCTGTGGTGTCAAATTTGGTTTCGTTTTAAAATAATTGTTGTGGGAAGACCAGACTCAGATCTCAATACACCATGTCAACATTCAGGCAAAGCTCAAATTTGTTGTTCAAATTCCAAAGCATATCGATAGACTTTATAGTCGGTACTCGGTAAATCAATGAATTGAATCGTGATTCATAATACATCTTTAACTAAATTGAGAGGTGAAATAGATAGTTCTAACTCAAAGTCTATTTATGAGGCATTGCGTATATTTACAAGTGGGAATAAGGGAATTCCCATGGAATAATTGGGAATTTCCCATGAAGAATTGGGAATTCCCGTGAGGAATTGGGAATTCCCGTGAGGAATTGGGAATTCCCGTGAGGAATTGGGAATTCCCGTGAGGAATTGGGAATTCCCGTGAGGAATTGGGAATTCCCGTGAGGAATTGGGAATTCCCGTGAGGAATTGGGAATTCCCGTGAGGAATTGGGAATTCCCTGAGGAATTGGGATTGGGAATTCCCATGAGGAATATTTGTTTATTGATTTAGATATTTTTGTAGTTGTTATTATACTGTATTTGTTGTTATTACTATATGTTGCCTTGTTATCAAGGGGTGTAATAGGGCTGGCAAATGTTTAAATAAATAAATAAATAAATTCTTCCCTTCAGAGGTTTGAATATTTGAATCCATCTGAATTAAGCTTGTAAAATGCTTTGGTTATGGCCTAGCTTGTACTCAGGCACATATGCAGACTTGCAATTTGTTATATCATACATATAATTATGTTAATAACATCAACTCATCATGCACTTAATATTATTGCTTTCACTCCAGTGTTGAGTTAATACTAAAGACAAAAAGTTTCTATTATGGAAATGAGTGACAAAAAATCTAAAAAGGTAGAATGGGATGATTTGAACGAAGAGGGAAGGAATTGTTTACTTTGGCCAGATTTTCTTGAGTGGGGAGCAGAGAAAGAGCTTGTCCTTGAGAAAAAAAGTAAAGATGAGGACCTGGGTATTACTGCAGTTGTTGTTGAGGTTAGTCTCAATAGATAATTATATCTTGGTAAAAAAGCTTTTATTATTTTGTGTTACCTTCACAGTAAAGTTGGTTGATTGAACTTAATGGCATGCATTATTGAATTTCATTTCGTTATAGTGTCCTGAAACTGGAACTTGTTTTAACGTAATAAAACAAATTATTGAAGGAACGCCTGCCACGGAAAGTGTAGAACAATTTGATTGGATTACTGCCGTTGATGAAAATCCAACGACGAGAGTTAAAGAAAGTGAAGATCTTGTAAAGTTGACAAAAAATGGCAAATGTTCTGTGCATTTGTCAATCCGGAAGGCCATTGATCCTCTGGTAAACATTAAAGTATGGGGTAAAGAAAAGGAAATGACATTAGAAATTGATTCAAAAAATCTTGGATTTCGTCTTGCACATTTCTATTCAAAGGTAATTTCATGGAATCAAAATCTTACAGCATAATAGAGAGACAACCAACATAGATAGATGCTGATTCGGCCTCTAGTAAATGCATGCTAATATTATGCTGACAAAGAAAAAAATTTGCATATACCTGTACGTATCTGTACATAAAATAAAAAAATATATTTTAGATTAGAGTATTTTATTTTAGAGTACTTGTATTTAATTTGTATTTCTACATTGCCTACATAGCACATTACACTTTTGTATCACTAATTTTTATTTTGTTGAAAGACAAACTAAATGGTATAGCCAACAACTATTGATAAAGTAAATGGTATAGCCAACAACTAATACATGTTACTCAAGCAAGTCAGACTGATATGCCAATAATATATATGACTGCTGCCGAAGCTGTCTAAACAGCACCATGAGTACTGACCTACTCTTTCTCAACTAGACCACTTCACACTTCTAATGATAAATGGTTTGAAAAAATTGTTTGAACCTAGGAGTATCATTAGATGTGTGAAGTTGATCATCCAGGTTGTTGTATAGTCTTGAGAAAGACTATTGTTGGTGACTGACATTTCAACGCCCTCAGTGGCGGTCAACTTCAGAGTCAAGTAAAACTTCTAATGATATTGATAAATTGTATTTTTTTATTGACTTAGGTAAAGAGTGAGATTATTGACCACATTCTTATCTTTGAAGTTAAGTCAGGAAAGGATGGGAAATCAAAAATCCACAAACAGTTAAACAGGGGAGATGAATTATTGTCCATCGATGGACAAGATTTGAAAGGAAAAAAACTGAATGATATCTACAGTCTCTTCTTTAAATCACCCAAGGTTGATATACAAGTCAAAAGGATTGTACCTAGGGAAGAATATTACCAAGGTAATAAATTTTTTTTTTAATTTTTATGTTTTATTACCAAAATACATGAAAACCTACTGAAAAGTTCAACTTGAAAACATGTTCTTGCTTACGTTTTTCAATGGCTGACTGGTAGAAGTCTTAAGGACAATTGCTTTGAAACACCCAGACCAAATTTACTGGAGGCAGGAAAAGAAGAAAGTTGTGTTTGGAGCAAGTCTGGACACGACCCTTGGATTAATGTTTAACAGTTCTCCAGTAAGTCATGATTGACAATGTTGTTATTACTGCACTCTACTCTACTCTACTCTACTCTACTCTGCTCTACTCTACCCTACCCTACCCATTATTAATTTATATAATTTTTTTTAAATTATTTTTCTCAAAGAAAAGCAACTCAGAGAAGGAGTTCTTTCACATTGTAAGCAAAGTCATTGATGGTACACCAGCATCTCGGGAGAATGTGTGTGTTGGGTCTCGTCTACTCTCAGTAAATGATTGCAACATAACTTATTTGAAAAAAGATGAAGCTGCAAAATTGATGAGAAATACAAGAGATGAATTCAGGCTTGTAATGGCTGCACCTGGAGGCATCAAACAACAACCATCGAGAAAGAAAAGGCATTCCTTGATAAGAAAGCACAGTCACGGTAATACTTCAAGTTCAACCATCACCACCATGAATAGTACTTCAAATCCAGAAAATGGGTGTAAATCTGAAAATGGTTTTATTGGTTGTGAAGTTTCAAGTCCTAAGTCGTCTTTACTGGCAGGGACTAATGAAAATAAAAGTGCAGCTTCCTCGAAAAAGAAGCTAGGACAATCAGTTTCGATGATAATAGAACAAAATAACAGTGCTTATAATGAATCCAGTGGCAGCAATGAAGACAGCAATGAAGACACCAATAAACACAGCAATAACAATTTGTGCAAAAAATGCGAGAAAGAAGTGAACGAGAAAACATGCAAAATACTACCTAATGATAAACTAACATGGTCTATAAATAATATTGACCCTGTAAGTCGTAACAGGATTTGCAGAAACTTAGACATAGAAGTCGAAGGTACTGATATTAACAAAAGGTATTTTGCTGGTCACTTAGAATTGTCATATGAAGAAATCGAGTCAATCATTCAAAAACATTCTTCGCATGGTGGATCAGGAGCAGCTAAGGATTTCTTACAGATTTGGATGGAAAGGGATACAGCTCGAAATGTTGGAAAATTGCTTGACATTTTAAAAATAATTGAAAGAAAATCAGCTGTTAAACTGATTGAGGAATGGATTGTTAAAGATACATGTCATGGGTGTGGAGCATTGATTGAGAGAGCCACTCAGAGTCTTAAGATCACATAAATTATGAATGCTCTTAGTAGGAACTTATTCAATAGTTTTGTATAACTTTGGTTGTCAGTTTTACAGTAATTATCAGGCAATAACTATTGTAAGAAATCAAAAACTTTATAACTACTGTTTATAACTTTTTATGACCATAATTATGGCCTAACCACAACAAGTTCATAAGAGCTGTATTTAAGATGCTGTATTTAACCAATGTAGAATTTTTATTTAGTAATTTTGTATATAATTGTAATTTTCTAGCAATTTGTAATTAACTTTGAAGTTGAAAAAGTGAAAAACTGTATAATTACAACACAAAAAAGTGTGACCAAATGTGTATAATGCACTTGTCACTGGAAACTTCCCACCCCCCCCACCTCGGGGAAGTATATGGGGCATAGGTGGGGGATGAGTGGGGTTTAGATTATCATATGTGCCCCATGGGATGGTGTCAATCTCAAATAACGAGAGAGACTGGGACGAATCTCGACCACATGACTGGTCAAGCTTAAAATGGTGGATGTCCACTCCGAAGTAGGGTGCGGGCAAGAGGCTGCGCAGTCTCCTATCGCACGGCAGACTAACTCCAAAGGGGTCAAAGATGAGTCTTTAAATCTATATAATATACATGCCTTGTAGGTGGGGGTTTAGGATGTTTAGTCAGTATTGTTTGCCCCTATAGGTGGGGCATTTTCTTATGTTTGTTTCTTGAGAAGTCTAATCTCCCATACTTCCCTGGGGTGGGGTAGGGGTTTCCAGTGACAAGTGTATAATATTCCCACATCTTAATTCCCTTCAGTTTTCATAATTGAGTAGCTAAAAAACTTATGCCTGGACTCAGGGCTACAAATATCTGGAGATTAAGTGTAATATATCGCAATACTGAACATAAAAAACACCCTATAATATTTATTTTATAACATAAAAAACAGACTTTAAAAAGGCGCGAAAATACTGCGAGCCAAATAGCCTGCGAACGAATGTTGATATTCTACAAAAGACAAAGTGCAAAGATGAAGAAACTTGGACAAGTCCCTGAACAACGGCGCAAATTGTAAGTGCATTTGTCTAAAACGTTGTTCTTCATGTATTAATACGTTAGAGCAGTTGTTTCTAGTGAGTTTTTCGAAAAACATATATCCGGTAAACACTGAAAAACGCCGCAAGTCGTTTGCGTGAAAAGGCATTTTTATTTGCCGGTTATGTCTCAGGTTTCCGAGCAAACGAACTGCAAAAAGTTTTGTCCAAAAGTACTGAAGAAAAATACATTTCCGAGGAAGCTATAAATAAGAAATTTATCGTATGGTTTTTGCTTGGTACCGGTGTTTTGAACTTTTCGTACACTTTGCGGAGTTTGTTGACTTCGCCTTTTAGCCGGAGACTGTGTTTGACAGGGTCACTTTAGCTTTGCTCTGTAGTGAAGTACTTTTCAAATCGATGTGAGGTATTCATTTCCCGAAGTTTTACAATATAGGTCAATATATAATATTTATGTAAAGCAAATACCATATTGTTCGCGATTTTTCCCTTTTCAAAAACCCAAGGAAATTTTCCCGCCAAAACAGGGCGCATTCCCCGGGAACAAATATCGTACAACGGCCGGCCAGAATCCAATCAGCGTGCATTATGTTGCTTTCCAGGAAAATGCGTCCAAACATAATATTAAAATAATAATATAATATAAAAATTCATATTTATCACAAAGTCCAGTTGGTACAGATAAGAATATTAGATTGACATCTTATTCAATATAGCCTGTGATATTGTTATGCTTGTACAGTAAGTATCACATGATAAACTGCCACAACCAAACAAGAATTTTAAATCTAATTAAAAAAAAAGAAAAACAGGACCCTACTGAAAATTGCTTCAGCAGTAGGCACCTGGTTAAATATTAAATAAAAACTAGAAATTTTAAAGTTTTTAAAATTTTTTTTAAAAAACACTGAAATTAAAAATATTTTAAATTCTCACCAGCAACTTGAAAAATTAACAATTAAAAGTACATAATCTTTCAATGTGTATGTGTTAGCCAATTGGTCCACAACAAACAATGCCACAGCATGTCTTGATATTTCTCTTCCTTGCCAGTGCTGGAGCATCATTTTCATTTATGGGTAACTGGAAAACTAATGAAAAATGATAATGAAAGTCTGCTGCATAATTGCACCAAGCATTTCCTATACCACCTACCTTTATATTTCAGTCCTCTACCAAAATTCTTGACCACAACATACAATGCACGCATCAGTAAGACTCGTATGATAATTGCACAGACAGCTACAAAGTAATGAGAAATTGAGCAGTAATATCTAATCCCTGTATCAAACATATATTACCATACAAGTTGCTATTGGTTCAGTATATACTGTACCTATTGCAATGAAAGAATATGTTGACTTGGCCATATCTTTTGAAGTATAATGGTGCCATCTTTCAGCAAAACTAAAAACAACATCTAAATTTTAAAATTCACTTTAAAAACTGTGTATCTATATATATCAATTGTAATGAATTAATTTTTTACTGATAAGTGAGCACGGGTGATACGTGGGGACATGGGTGGCACGTGGGAAGTACTGAGGTAAGCGCATTGCCCCTCACCACTGAGGTTTGAAGTTAAGCCTTGTTGGATGGGGTTAGTACTTGGATATTAGTAAACAACACATACCTGTGATATTCTGACAGCAATATAGACAGGCTCAGCAATATATAATGGTAGAATGAGCCAAACTAGCACCAACTGTTCAGTCCTCATCTATAGTAATCAAACAATTAACATTCTGTCATCAGACATCATCAGAAAACAATAGAGATTAGAAAGCAAATTAGCCAGCATAGTGGTTATACTGTAGAAGCTTCATTCTATGTGTGTAGGATTTGCATGACGGATACAGTTTCAGGCCGCTTATTTGGCCTAGGCCTTGGTGCAGTTGTCCCGGTTATAACCCCCTCTCTCATCAGGGCTGGATGCCTCAACTCCGTCTGAGAATCAGCTGGCTCTTATCAACTTTAAAAAAGTTATATTCTATACTATGTTTAATAATATTGATTAATATTCATGTAATCTCAAAAGGCTTACTGAAATCCATCCTATCAGAGCTGCCAACAATTGTAATGGAATACCAGTTGCTATAGTACACTTTGCAAAATATGATACATCATTGCATTTTACAATTGTAAGAGTAATCAGGATTACCTGTAAAAGATGAAATGAAAGAAAATAAATCTACTGTAAGTTATGTCTTAGAAATTACTCAACTGAAGACATGTATGCAGTACTCACCACAAGTTGAAAGTCAAATTTGAGTAATCCTGAAAATCTAATGGCAGCTCGGTACATTGCTAAAATCAAAGGAGTTAGTAAATAATAGATGTGTGAAGTTGATCATCCAGGTTGTTGTAGTATTGAGAAAGACTATTGTTGGTGACTGATGTTTCGACGGCCTCAGATTTCACTCTGAAGATGACTGCCGCTGAGGTTGTCGAAAACGTCAGTCACCAACAATAGTCTTTCTCAAGACTATAACAACTTGAACGATCAAGTTCAAACCATTTACTTTAGTACAGAATATTAAACAATACTGCAATTATATTTATAATAATAATAAAGTTACTTTTTAGCATTTTTGACATTCCATTTCATCATCATCTCATTCTCTCTACTCATGTATGTTTGATATTGATTTGTCAAACTTACCTTGTACTTCTGTCCCAGCACCTACAGTTCTGAACTCCAAATAACCAAAACCTTGCCCAACTACCCATGCAAAACCAATGATAAATGGCACGAAAACAACAACAAGAATGATACGAATCTAAAATAATAGACATTATTCAGTATTTCCAATTACCATTCTTGAGGTATACAAAAAAAAATGCACTAACTGCTGACACAGTTACTGTATGCAAACTACTGCTATCCCATACCTTTTTAATAATACTTGAAGAAGTTGTCAGTAATACATAATTGACAATTACATAAACAGACACAAAAAGGATGGCAACAATGAGGCAATAAAGTTCATATTCTCTTTCTCTTAAAACACCATGAACAGCATAGAATAGACAAAAGCCTGGCAAGATTAAAAAGCACAATATTATCAAAAAAAAATTCCTTCTAAAGGCATTGTTACACTATGAATGCAACTTGTCGTGCAATAGCTCAATCTACAGTTCTTGCATTTGCATAAAAATAGGGTTTTACACTAGGCACACATTTTGTCAGAGCTATAGATTAAGGATATGTTGGGCCTGGAGCTGGCAGAGACACTAGGGCCTATATAGATAATTTTCGATCGTTATGGTAACACATACATAAAGCTATCTTTTTTTCATGTTTCACACATTAGTGTTGTAAACATCTGTCAACAATTGCAATTGATACAAGACTTATGAAAGTTAATGCTTACTCACTAAGACCTTATTTTTTAAAGGCCTTGAGCTGCCGTCCCATCCAGCAAGACAAGTTGCAGATGGTGGTGTTACATTTTGCAAAGCTGAAAAACGTTGCTGCAATCATTGCATAAAGTAGAACTCGATTCTACTTTCTCCAACGATTGCAGCAACTTTTGTTGCAACAATTTCTGCCGTTGCAAGATATGTTACACTATGCAATGGTTTTAATTATTTTACCTGCATTGATGAGTAATAATATTGCAAAGAGATAATCTGATGAATCTTTTTGTAAAGTTGTTAACCTTTCAATGGTTAGGCCAATTATGGTTAATATACATGATACAGAAAGTATTAAAAAGATCCACTCGGTTCGTTGGAGACCAGCCAATGTTCGTGTCTAAATGATGAATGAAAAATAACCATAATAATAATAATAAAAGACATATTAGGAGCATTATACAATAGTCTCAATGCTCTTACAACAAATATTCTTAATTTTACTTATAAAACTAATTACAGTTTCATTATAAGATAAAGCCTACTACATATATTACCACTACGAACAAAAAACTATTAATTTAAAAAAAGAAAAGTCTTAAGTGCTGACTTAAAAACTACTTAAGGTGTGATGCTGTGGATCATAATAATAATTTAATCATTTATATTGTGCAAATATGCATTACAGAGTTATATGTATACTAAACTAATTACAGGCTTTAAGTAGTAAGTAAATCACTGGAATTAACCTGAATCCAAGCAACTAAACAACTGCTAGAAAACTTGGAAACACACAGGTTTACACCTGTAACCATCCACACAGTGTGCTTTATCATACAAAGAAAAACTAACAGATCGTTGATGGCTATAGTATAATACAATAAGGAATTTACTATTGTATGTCATGCAGATGCAGTGCCAGAGTGCTTTACTGTTAGCTGTTATGCTCAAATTAATACAGCTCCTAGAATAACAACTGGGAATTTTGTTATAATTCTTGGATATCACACCCACTTCCGGTTATCACAGACATGTCACACAATTTCTATTTAAAATCATTCACGACGCAACCGGCGGAATAAAGAAAGAAAGTCCTTAAGAGATACAGTTTTCAATATAGTATTAACAAATACGTCGTCTTCGCGTTAAACGTATTATATTAAATTGTAAAGAAACAAATCATGAATCTCTAATACTCGATCATCAGACATCACAATCATCAGATCTAGCATGCATCTGTTTTTATTGAAAATCTGTAAGATTTTATTTACAGCGTTCAATGCAAATATAGTTTCAACGCGCCGTAAACAAACGAAGTTGATATAGAACAGTAATATCCATAACGAAAAGCAGACAAAAGCTTACCTCTCCTAGCACAGTAACTGTCACCTTGTCAAATGGTTTGTCAATGTGCGACGAAGGCCTGCGACAATTGTTGCACATATCATCTTCACTGGCGTTAACTGAGCAGCTCGACTCAGCAGTGTTAGAATAATTCATAACAAGCAAGAAAAATTAAAAAGGCACAATATGCGGAAAAAATAAAGCAACAATAAAAACATGTGATGTCGCATTCAAAGGTCATGTGTATGATAGTGTCTTATTTCCGCTCCCGCCAACAACAGACATCGTGAGCGCGCGATATTTGACACTTTATAGATTGTGTGTGATCGACTATTGATTGAGTGATCGACTAAATATTTCAATTGAGCGATCGACGGATTCAGTTATTCAAGTAATCGTGAGACGCGAATGATCGATTCAGCCGATTCAAGTCATCGCGCGCGAATTATACAGGAAGGAAAGCTTCTACCGCGCAACTGAACGGAATGGAAATGGCCGACTTTATTAGTGAACAACTCTTTCGTATAAAACCAGATACCAGTTGTATTACGATTTACGTGTGTAGTGATGTCAAACACCATGCGACGTTCAGTAAAGCAAATAAAATCTTAGAAACATATGGATGTTTCCTGGATTCCGCTGAACTGTAGCTTGGCTGAATAAACTAGAAGTTACTATACTCTGCATAGTGACGTATTGTTTACAACGGAAGTAAATGAAACATTCTATTTGGAGATGACGTCATTTCAAAGTAAACCACGCATGCGCCCAGTAAAATAACTGGAGGATTACTGTGGAAAGAAGAAGGAAGTGTTGTCGTCGGCAAAATTAACATACTCTTGGCCGGAGCGTGTTGCGGCGATTTTAACTGCGATAATTTTACGATGTCAACGTTTTTACTAACATTAGTACGACAGTAAGTAATTCACAATATCCCTATTGTTATTTTCTTCAAGCAGTTATAGTTTTCTTGTCTATTTTTGGCATTTTATAATATTTCACCAATGTTGACCACCATATATACGTTTTGCAATTTGCAGTGGCACAACTGATGTCAAACGAAGAATATCTAAGGCAGTTGGTAAGTTGTAGATTGATATTTTTTAAGGTAGAATTATTAAGTTAGCTTGGAGGTTGCATCTTTTGATCTTTATGTATTATATATATATATATATAAAGTTTATGTCGGAGCCTACCCAACCCTGGTTCACGGAGTCATAATATAAAATTGGCTGTTTCTCGATGAACAAGCGAAATTGAAACGTATCAACCCAAGTCACTTATTGGATTATTATTAGCGTTCGTAAAAGGGTTAGTATTTAGGATTGTACTCGATATTATTCATATAATTTCACAATATGAGAAGCGAACGACGCCTCTCGATCTATCTGCCATCTGGGTCTTTTGTCGTTTTGATATTTTTGTTGTTGTTGTTGTTGTTTAGATAGTATAGTATAATAGTCCCTACAAAAGTGCTTCGAGTAACCTCAAATGTTGGAGGATTTTGAACATTGATTAAAACGAAAAATCATTGAATAGAAAATTAATATTCTTGCACGTACGATTTTCGATATGTTGCTTGGCCTGATCACGTTCTGTCCACGTGATGTCACACAGGAGGCATATATGATGACTATGGAATTTGAAACATCTCCTTGAAAACTTAAGTTCTTCCGAGAATTCCTCCTAAAATTTAACTTTTCTTTTTCCTTCTGTACTACGCTTACTATATCTTGATAATCATGATCACAGAGCTAAGGTCAATGTCATTATTGAAATATCACCTGCCCTTCATTTACATTTAAAATTTTTAATATCTGCTGATAATATTGGTTGAACTTGATAAAACAACACTTAATTGCAAGAGGATAGGGTTAAATATTTTTTTATAGACTTCGGAACTGCTGCTTAAAACATTTAATGTACTCTTTAAACTGAGATTCTTTTAATACGAACATGCAGTAATTTATGCAACGTGTTTGAATCAAATAATATGTCTGGTATTAAAGAGAAAGTGATTTGAATCTTGGCCACGCTTTCCGCTCAGCTAGAATTCAAATGACATGCTGTGTGGTCACAAGTTCTTAGCTTGATGGCACTTTTTGAAGATGAGAACAAATTCTATTGTTTAAGAGATCTAAATACCAAAGCTCAACAAAATATACATAAAGAGACATAATATAATTTATTATAATTATAGATGGGAGTGTTTTACTAAGAAATATGCAGTGACATATTTTCTATATGATATAGGTCATGTGATTAAACATTAAGATAAAATTCATATCTTTGCACCACAGTGTGATATCCTCTATTTATATTCTCAGTCCTCGCAATTTTGATAAATCCTCGTAGGCAAAAAATTGCCATCGATATTTCCAAGTTCGGAAGCAATTTTTTTTGTCTCTAAATGACAATTTGAAGATGCATTAAAATTGCCGTCGATAATTTTCATCTTCGACAGCATTATCGGTGGCGATTGCCTTTTGCCGCCGAAAATTGAGAGGACTGTATTCTTTTTCTGATGATATTGCAGAAGCAACTTAAGATTTTTCATTGAATATTTTTATAATTATGTATGGCTCTTTTATGTATATATTGCTGGGCTTTAATATTCCTATTAAGATTACAATTCCCACCTGGTAGTATCAACATATAAATTCTCCTTATTGGTCTCCAATCATTTCTTATAGTACTAGTTGGGAGAATTGTTTTAAAAACATGTCAGTTTATCTTTGGTGATCATTTCCTTTATTCTCATTACCTCTATACTTGGTTAACCATTGATATTATTAGGAGAAGATAGATGTTGATCACTCCTGGGTGCATTCCATGTAAACTATATGCCGGAGTTACGCCGAATACTTCCGAACGCCAAGATTACGCAATATAAAAATAAGGGTCTGGGGATAGTGACATTCACGCCGAGGCATTTGAAAACTGAGGAAATAACATGCCTTCTTGCGGCTTATTTTCAAAACACGCAAGACCCTGAGGACGAGGTTGAAACCAATGTTGATATGCCTAAACAAGTAACAACATAAAGCAGAAATTTTTGGTGTACGCGCCGGTACACCAAGCACTTATAGTTTGACGATCTTATGCCTACACGCCAACCATTTTCTCGAGTCCACGCCGCAGATCTCCGGCGTTGCAGTACATGGAATGTACACTGGTCCAGTGGTATAAAGGGTTAATAGATATTGTTGAGGTTTCTGTTGTGATCAGATTCCTTATGTTCCCTATTATGTGTTACAATACCTTTTTTTTAACCTTATTCTTTTAATTTATCATTTTTAGGAGGTAAAGGGAACACATTATCTCGTAAAGGCTACTGCCAAGCAGACTTATTAGGAAAGAGATTACAATGTGAAAACTTCACTCATATTTATTGTAGTGACATAAGCAAAGCAAAAGAGGTGGGTTTCTTGTGTTGAGTTAAATATAATATTATTTGGTAATACACCAATCTTTTAGTGTTTCCAATTTGTATTGCCTACACAGAACAATGCTTTTTCAATGCTCATTTGTTTTTTCTATTTGGCAGACGGCAATAGTGATTGCAAATCACAACAGGTCTTGTTCACAGTTAACCATTCACGAGGACCCAAGACTGGAAGAAACTGTAAGTTCATTTTCTGACCTTCGGTCTTGAAGTATTTGTTTAATCCATCAAATGTTTTCAATTGTAGAAAATCCCTGGAATCTGTGGTCTGACCATGTGATTTTCTGAGGCTGTGCTTGCCTTCTCTTATTTTTGGGAGAGCAAGACATCATTCATTCCTGAGTGTTTACTTGTGTTCTTGCTATCTACCTTTGGTGCGGTATCAAACTTATTCTAATTTGTTATCACTCCAAATTTTATTGAATGCTATAAAAGATTGGTGTACTGCCGAAATTTTTAGTGTGTAGGAGGTTTAATGTTCTCCCAAATATCTCTCAGATGAGATGGAACATATCCAGAAGCAGGCTATGCATACAATCTTTCCAGACATATGTTATAAATATAGTGATGCAATTCAGAAAGTTGGAATCCCTACTCTTTTTGACAGATGCGAAGTTCTATCCAATAACCATAAGCTTGCAAAACTATTGCCACCAAAGGCCAGCTCTTATACTAATCGTCTGCAATCAAAAAGAACTTTTACGGTGCCCAAATGTAAAACAAATCGGTTTAGGGACTCATTATTTTATTGTTCATTATGCAAGCAGTCATTCTTTGTAAATAGTCTTTTTAATCACTTAAAATCTTCTGAAATTTTATATAATTTTAAGGTTATAGTAAATTATTTAATCAGCAATTTGTATAACTATAATAAACGATTTATCTATCTTGAGTGAAGGCCTTAGTCAGATAATTAAATGTGGTGTTCACTTGACTTTTCACTCTCTGATGAAGGGCATTCTCTCTCTGATGAAGGGCATTCACTCAAAACGTTAACCTCTTACACACTATTTTGTCAGTACACCAACCTTTTAGAGTATTTAATTTGTATTTCTACATTACACAACACTTTTATCAAATCTTTATTGTTGCTTCATTTAATATTAAAATCTATTATTTTCCATTCTTTTTAGAGATCACTTGAGGAAAACCAAGAAAAACAAAATCTAGAAAATATAAATAACTCTTTACTTGATAAACTTGAAACACTGGATGACATACGCCACAGGGCTGAGAACTTTTTCCAAGAAATATGTGATACAATTATATTGGAGAACAACGATTCTGGGAAACCTAACATCCTTGTGGTTAGCCACAAGGGTTTAATTCGTGAAATGCTGAGGTATTTTTATTCAGAACTTGGGTGTCCTTTACCACGGCGATCTGGGAGAAGGATGAACTGGAATTCACCATACGCAGGGGTGTCTGTGTTTCGGGTGACTATTGATAGGACAGAGGATCTTCATGGTGATATCAATGTGGAGTGTCTGGTGTTAAATGATAATTCACACTTGGATAGAAAATCAAGTGTACATGCATCTAGTGATTGTGGTGATAAGGACGATCATGTGGTGACTTCACCATAGGATAATATGAAGGATTGGAGGTCTGATGGATACACTAGTGGAGAAGTCGACTTTGGTCATAGTGGAACAAGGAATTCGTTTTTAAAATGAATGCTCTCTATTGGTAGTTCTTGTTGTCGTCGTCGTCACGAAATGGTGCCGTCGGGATTCAGTGCTGGAGGTTTCAGGAAGAATCCGTGGTCCAACTGTCTGCTGAGCACAAAGAGTACCTTTATGATTTCCTGGTGAAAGTGTTTGATAGAATAATCAGATTAGGCCAAGAAAAAATATACCTGGGTTTCCTATTTCATGCTGGGAAAAATTAGGTAGGGTAGGTAGGTTTTTCCCAAATATTGCATACCATGCTGATCTTGAGGATGCTACCTGGATCGACAGCCATGTTTACTATCCCAGGATGCAAATTAAGCTGCAACTCGTACCAAGGCTTTTCAAAATTTCATTAAAAAGATTAGGGTCGGTATTTTACTGGCCAAAAACTAGGTAGGGTCCGGAAACCAAGGTATTTTTTTATTTTGGCCTTACCCTTCGTATAAGACTGTAAACACAAAAGGCCAGTTTTGGGTGAAAACCATATTATACATACAACTACAAGCATATTAAGAAGAAACAAGAGCTGGTAAAAATCAAAACCGGACAACTACGCAATCTTACAATAACGTTATAATTTATTTTCATAGTGCACTAAGGCTGTTTAAAACTATTTAGGAAATATGCAAAGAGAAACTTGTGTTGTGATTGTTATAAACGTATATTTATAACGAAGTATTTGTACATGTCGACGTTGTCGTTGGTGTTACTTCAGTATTTAGTGCGGAAATCGTAGAAATTGTATAATATAAAACCGCAACTACTGAATGAAATGTTGAGAAAATTAATGCGTTCCTAGATTTGTAAATATTTATTTAGAAACACTGTCTAATTGAACAGAGGGAAATAATATAATATTTTCATATATGTGTTTGTCTTTTCGTGTTCTATTAAACTGCAATTCCGCTGTCGCGTAAATTTGTACGTACGCGAGCAAAAAATAAAACGTGCGAAAAAAAATCGACGCGTGTAAACTTTACACGCGTCGATTTTTGTAAACCATTCATTATTCCATTCTTAGTCATTCCCAACATGGTTATTCTTGGTGTTCCTCTTAGAGATAAAGGGGGTTAACTACGTTTATCTATTCAAAGTCCTTCATTTGCCTTATATAGATGTTAGATAACGATTTGTCGTAAATATAGCTTTATAATCTTCATTCAATCACAAAAGTGGTATATAAGCTGTACAAAGTCAAAGAACAAAAACATTACAACAAAATATACAAAAACTATGTAGAAGTACAAAGATATAATAAAAATCTAAAACTAGTTCATATAACTTTTTCAAATGTACAAGAGACTTGAAGATATTAGCTGTAACTAGCTATTCTGATGCTAGATTTGAGGGATAAATCAATTTTTTGTATGTCTTGCATGAATTGCGGACGAATGTTGTATAATAGTTCTTACAAGAAGTTTCTAAAATATATAAAGCCTAATAATAAGTACGATGTATTTCGGTAGACTACTTATTAAGTAGGTCTATCATGTGTTAAAATATAACACAACATATAACATGCAATACAGTAAAAACCCGCGTATAAGAACCTAGATTTTTCCATGTTAGCCTAAAAAGGTTCTTATATAAATGGTGTTTACTGCAAAATTAGGCTATTTAGGTTCTTAAACAGGTTCTTATTTTCTTAAGAAAAAAGCGACTTGGTTTTGGTAAGTGTGGTCTATTATTTATATAAATTATGCATATATTTTCTCCAAATGACTGCAATCTAAGCAAATACAAACCCTATATGCACTTTATAGCTACACTGTATGTAATTTACAGCTTACTGTGTGTAAATTCAATGGAACAAAACAACGTATACAACTGTAGACATATATACACTATTATATACACTAGTCAAGGTCCTCAGAACCTGCTTTCAAATTTTAGCCTAAAACAGGTTCTTATGTAAAGAAGTCTAAATGTAAAATCTTAGCCTAACAGGTTCTTAAAATCTAGGTTCTTATATGCGGGTTTTTACTGTATGATAATGTATCAACTTATTCTAAGACAAAAATATCCATATAATTTCCCTATGAAGGATTAATCGTTCAAAAGTTTACAGTCGACTCTAAGTTTTTCTCGAAATTTTAAAACCGAGGTTCTTCGTACTCGTTTCTGCTCTTTTTGAGAATGCCATTAGGCACATACGACACAGTATTTGGGATGTCTATGATACTTTTCCATTTTTCTTTCGATGGCGAAGCAAGTTTGGCTGTTTCAACGTCAGACAATTCTTTCGCGGCGATTTCTGCGGCCAAAAGTTCTTGATTTTTCTGGTTTTCCAACTGCGCGATGAGAAGTTCTTTCTCTCCAACAACCTAAGACCATATAATACATTAGCTTGGACATAGTTTGACGCTACTCGGGCTTTAAAAAGTTTTTTGAACATAACTTTAAAAGTTACTATCCATGACGTTTCGACACTCCAATCTAGTGTCTTCATCAGGGCAGATCAGGGGTGATCGTTATAAAGTTAGGATCCCTATTTATACCCTCATAGAATCCGATGATGACGTTATCTATTAACACGATTCAATGCGTTGGGAAATTATTTCTTAAATGAAATAAAAGAATATTTAATTTGGGTGTTGTGACACGTGATCAACACACGTGATCAGTCACCGTGTAATTAGCTAAGGCCTGGTCAAACGTAGCCTGCGTACAGACGCTCGCGGGCGGAAAAAGGCGGCGCACAGACTATGATGTAGGCTAGGTCAAACGTCGATCATCACATGTGCCGAACCAACCTCGTACCCAGGGCGGGAACGAGGTTGGTGCCGAACTCAATGTAAATGAGCTTAAACAAAAGACTACTCTCATTTGCATTGCGTAGGCCTTAGTGAGTATATCCGATGACGAAATAAACAGTCTATAAAAGTACTAGTTGTAATCATTACAGCTGCCATTATGAAAGAGGTCTATAGTAGACTCGGTGAATTAGGATCGACGTTTGAATAAAAAAATCGTTAAAGAGTGAGTGTCAGAACGTTTAATGAAAGGATTGCAAAGATATCGACGGATTCGGTCCCACAAAATGGCCGGCGAGAAAAACGCAAGCGCGCAATGCATTACCCTATACCCAGTGTATGGTAATTACCTCTTTTAGTTCTGGCGTCATTGCGAACTGCATTCTAAAAGCCTTGGTAAATTTCTTGGGCATAATAGGTTCATCCATGATCTCTCTGTTAAAATCCGCCCATAACTTCTCATAATCACTCTCCTGTTCACAACTAATCATCTTCACCATCAACGATCGGAAATTCCTCGACGTCTTCTCGTGGATTTGTCGCCTGTCAGAACACTTGAGAAACGATGCCGCAGCGGCGAGCATTGTCGATACTGCCCCAATTCCAGCGACGACCTCTTTCGGAACTCCATCGAGGAGTGCCGTTGCTGTTGTACTTGCTGTTGTTGTACATAGTGAGAAATATGCAAAAAAGGCATTAAAACTGGTTTTCACTATTATTATTAATAATAATAATAATAGTCTTTATTACTAGAAGTTACTATCGCAAGGGATGTGCTGCCTCGAAATCCAAGGCAGTCATGATATTGTGATGGTGGGCGTGGGAGTACAGCCTGTTTAGGTAATACTATGGAGCTCACAATGAGCTTCCTGGACCATAGCTACTCTGGGGCAGTTAGACATCTATCTGGGGTAAGACATTCATTCATAGATGCATTCATTACGCAGGGGCAGATAAAGCAGGGCCCCCCTGGCACATTTACGGATGCCTCATGTCTGCCCCCTCTCTTGTTGAACCCCCTTTGTGTTGTAACCATTCTCAACATCTATTTACAATATATTAGTTCATGAACATGTGTAATATTAAACAGATGTAAGTTGAACAGTTGCATAAAAATGCAGTTGAACATAAAGATATTGTATAACATAGTTCTCTGTACAAGACTTATTGTACTGCATTTTTATGCAGTTCAATATGAGCACAAAACAGTTGACGTAATGTGTAACTCTTAATAGATGTAAGAGTTTTACAATATGTAAATATATACATATTATATATAATTGTATATAATATTTTCTAAAAGGCAAATACAATAATCAAGATAATGTATATTGAAAAATAAATTCAAAGAGACACATTAAAAAGTAAAGATGTTTTTTGTTGCGGTTTTTTGTTAATTAATGTGGTTAATTATTGTTGGATGCGTATTGCCATCGTCATTTAGTGGCAAAACAGGGTGATGAGTATATTTTGGTCATTAGACAGGTTTTTATATACTTTTCATTAAAATAACGAAACCTTTAAATTGGAATCTTTCGACTATATTCGTGACTATGTTGTTGTTTACATGGTCTAGGTTTATGAAAGTTGTGGTGTAATTGACTCGTTCTTCTACCTGTTGTACAGTCTGCTGTGTGAAGGCGGTACTCTCTTGCATGCACACGAAATATGGGAATGCTTTTCTGATGGAGGCTTGTACTTCGTGATGTAATGATCGAGAATTTTAATCTAGTTCAGAATTCCATATCTTTTCGTACTTGCGAGTCTAATACTATAATATCACATTATTTTATAAGTATTTGATACCTGTTTTTTATTTAACTTTACGTTAAACTCTTCGTCGAAGGGCCTTTAAATATTACTATATTCCAGCAATATGCACCCTATACACAGCACACTACTATGGAACCTTAAGATCTTTATGACCTCCAAAACGCTCCAGTTCTGCTGAAACGATTGTAGTGTTTGAGCTGAAGTCAACATTAAGGAACATCTCTCATCACTCAGCGAGTTCACTAAAACGGTGTTTGAGCTGAAGTAAACATTAAGTAACAGCTCTCAGCGAATTCACGTCGTCCTGAAGAAGTGAAAATGCTCAGAGTAGCGTAGTGTAAACAGAACGAGGACGGTGTTGAGAATACTCTTGGGACTACAAATTATTCATTCTCTTTGTTTTGCATGAAGAATTCTTTGTTTTGAAGGCGTGCCGCGTTGTCGAGGTTGCTGCGTCGTAGATCTTAAATTCCATTTAATTATAACATAATGTGAAAAAAGCCATGAAATAACTGCATGATGATCAACTTCACATGTGAAGATCTCATTTTTTCTGAAGAGGAGAAAACCTCTAGGAGCGGAAAACCTAGCGTTTCATTGATATATCTATATAATAAAGCAATGTTTCAAATCCTCACAAAATGTCCCGGTACACGGACAGGGATCGAACTTGCTGGCTTTTTCTCACCAGCAATCACAAGGTTGCAAGTCCCGATCCTTGTCTGGGACTTGAGCTTCTGAGGATTCGAGTTTGACAATCGTCTGTCTACCGCAAGCTCCCATGCATATTCACTATACCGAAGTGTTAGAATAGGACAGTAAATTATATAGTCAGGAGTATAGGAGCTGTTAGCATATTAGTGTTAGTGGTTACCACATCTATATATGAGCTGGGAGAAAGTGCTGCCTTTGCAATAATATCAGCAAATGGTATGACTTTTGTGTCTCCTTGGATAACAACCTTCAATCGTAGGCCCTTGGAACCCCTAGTATAATTGGGCTTCTAGCCTGTTGGGGTATTCCGGTTCACCTGATAAAAAATCTAATAAACAAAGAGTGAGGCTTGGATTTTGAGTGAGGCCATTACTAACAAAAAAGACAAAACTGTAAACATTCAGGTCTGTATGCCTTGTCCTTTAATTTCTCTTTCAAACATAAAGGGAGGATGTGTCCATGCATGTGGTCTTTGGAAGGGAGCAAATTAAGAGCCAATAGCCTCTGTAGGGCTTTACGCATAGCTTGGATTTTTGAATCCACCTGGTGGCTCGTCGAATTAGCATAAGTTAAAGAAGTTTGTTCAAGATAGAACTGCAACGTGGCGGGTTACTGATGGACCCATGAGAACACTTGAATGTATGGATCGTATATAGACGGGTCAATCCGATATTGTTTCGTATCATAGGAATTTCATACAGGTGTCGTATGTAAATGGAGTCGTCTACAAAGATTAGGGAACCATGAGTTATTATTCCCATCTTATACGATACATGGGCGATCGTCAAGCTCGTATCCTCTGAGTCTGGGACAGGAATCGAACCTGTAACCTTCTGATTGCCGGTGAGACGCTCTAACCATTGAGCCTGCACCGAGACTCCGATGGAGAGCGAAGGTTACAAGGCTACCACCAATACATCATATATGAGCTTGACGATCGCCCATGTATCGTCTGTCTACTCCAAGCTCTCCCATATTCACTACAGCAGTGTGCATATTAACACATTCCCGTCTTACCTGACAAAAATATCAAAACTAGTCCAAAAAAGGTGTCGAAACTTCCCCAAAATCTCGCTGCCCGTGTATGGCTTTCAGCCTTATCTTTTGCACTTCCTACGAAAAATTCCCATTGTTCCTCCATCGCGGACATCTTGGGTTTATCTCTATATAACGTTACGCGAAAAGTAGTACATGAGAAATCTGTCCGAATTTACTAAGATCTGCGGTCCTCGGGTCTGGTATTGTTTTGACGAGTTAAGAGCAGATTTACAAAAATTCAAAATACGACCTTGAACTTCAAATACTTCGCCATTTGAGCCTCAATATCAATACACTAATTCTCCTTATCGGTCTCCAAACATTTCTTATAGTACTAGTTGGCAGTGATGGATTTACAGGGAGGAGAGGGTGCCAATTGCCTTGTCAGATTTGGCAAGGCAATTGTCAAACAAAAATAAAATAGAGACAAAATAAGATAATAGCATGATAACGTACTTAGACATAGTTAGACATACTTAGACATAATAGTTAGACATAGAATGGGGGCTGTGTCCCCAGACCTCTGCATAGCTCCCTCAGCGGCACTCGGTCACGTCGCGGGCCTGATCTCACCTCGCTCAGCACCCCCCCCCCCCCCTACCAGATCAAGCTGGATCCATCACTGCTAGTTGGGAGAAGTTGTTTTAAAAACATGTCAGTTTGTCTTTGGTGATCATTTCCTTTATTCTCATTACTGCTATACTTGGTTAACCACTGATATTATTAGGAGAAGATAGATGCTGATCAATAGTTTTATAGTTATTATAGCTCTATTACAGTAGTTATACATGTAGTTGTTTTATAAGTAACTTAAGTAAATTTAAGAATGTATTGTAAGAGCATTGAGACGATTGTATAATGCTCCTAAAACGTTTTTATTATTATTATTATTATTCTATTTTATTATAGCTTCGCCTTATGTTACCTACATGTAAATAATACACACAATAAACAATAAGTTCAACAATGGTAGGGGATCTACAACAGCGTTAACCAATTATACTGTGGGCCCTTAGACGTATACAAAAGGTAGAACATTAACTATAGAAAAAAATATATCACACTACAATATGAATATTACATACAACAAGAAATTGGACCAGGGAGACTACGAACAGAGTTACATTTGAGACAAATAGATTTGAACGTACGAGGATCTTCACAATTATAACAAGTTATCAAAGACGAAAAATAATACTTAAGCATGACTAATTTAAAGGATTTAAGATTATTTGTGAAGTCCAGTTTATCGGCAAGATGGGTTCCAACTTCGGCAGGTTTATTTATTTATTTATTTAGCTTCGCCTCTAAAAATACATAGAAGAAGCAGGGTCACCACAACAGTTAAATACCAATTGCAGTGGGCCCTTACAAAAATAAAATAATAACTAATAACAGCAAGTTATGGGTTCAGTGAGGCTTCGCGATGTGTTGCACTTTAGGCAGACAGTTTTCCAAGTTCGAGGATCGTCAACATTATAACAGGATAATAGAGCATAATTATAATAGTCTAATAGTAATTTCTTAAATTTTTAAAAGTTTAAATGATCTAGCCTTAAGTATTCAGGGATGTGATGAGCAAGGATTTTTGATAGGTAGTTGTTTTACATTGACGAATGATAAATTTAGCTGTGTTTCATTAGAAGATCTAGTTTAATCTGGAAGTGTGGATAATGGGATTATCCTACGTGAGGCATAAATGCAGGTTAAGCTAAATATCTACCGACTTTTCAAATGTAATATAAATGTGAAACCTCATGAAACTATTTCAGTCGCGGTGTGGTTTAGAATCGTATATATAATTTAACCACAACTAGCGTTATTTTGAATTCTTTTTCAAAACAAATATTTCGTTAAACGTTGACAACTAAAATACAGTATTTTATTAAAACTTGGCAATTTATTTATTGCTAAGGGACCAACTGAGGATCCTATGAAGTTTTTGCTGGATTATGTGCTCTTACCATCGACAAAATAAAATAGTTTTACTATAAAGAGGACCAGTAGACATTTTTCAAATTACTGGGCACAACGACTCATGACCTGCCTACAGATTTACTGCGACTTTGGTCCCTTAGTAATAGCGCCTGTCGAATTTTGCAGGCTTCATTTTCTGCCATCGGCGTACTTTTGCTCGATCCAGTTTTTTCGAGATTAGTGGCTGTTTCTGAAATACATGTTATTTTGAAATTCCTTTCGAAATCATCAGTCAAACGGATAAGTTGGTGAAGGCTAATTTAGCTAAAAGGGTGACTCTCAATCCTAACCCTTACCGTAGCTAACCCTAACCTAACGAAAAATAAACACCAGACAAAAACTGAAAGGTCTTTCGAGTCATTCCTTTTATAGTAAAAACAATTGTTAATTATATATATATATATATATATATATATATACTGTCAAGAATTTGGTGACGAAATACTGACGTTTCGAGCGGAGCCCATCCCCTGCCGTTGCAAGTTTTGCCGCTAGTTCCCATCAGGATTAATCCTTTCAGAAAATATAACAAGAGGGGGCAAAACACCCCATAATGAAAATTGGGGGGGGGGGGGGATTGAGCGCCTTGGCAATTTACAAGAGGGGGGAAATATTTTTCAGGGGGGCAAATGTGCCCTCCTGAAAGAAACCTTGGTTCCCATGTTATTGCGTCAAATAATAATATTAGTATTGTATATAGTGATAATAATAATAATAAAGACGTTTCTGGAGCATTATACACTAGTCTCAATGCTCTTACAACAATACATTCTTATAAGTTACTTAAGTAACTTATAATAATAATAGTAATAAAGATGTTTCTGGAGCATTATACAATAGTAGTCTCAATGCTCTTACAACAATACATTCTTAAAGTTACATAAGTTACTTATAAAACTAATAATAATAAAGATGTTTCTGGAGCATTATTGAATAGTCTCAATGCTCTTACAACAATACATTCTTATAAGTTACTTAAGTAACTTATACAAATAATAATAATAGTAATAAAGATATTTCTGGAGCATTATACAATAGTAGTCTCAATGCTCTTACAACAATACATTCTTAAAGTTACATAAGTTACTTATAAAACTAATAATAATAAAGATGTTTCTGGAGCATTATACAATAGTCTCAATGCTCTTACATCAATACATTCTTAGAGCCATGGGCAAAGTATAAACAAATGAAAATTGGCGGACAGTTAGTCCATTTGGCATTTAAATTATCTTAATTCTTATAATATCATCTTAGAGGAAGAATAAAGCTGCTAACATCTTAATATTTTGTTTACTGAGCACGAAAAAGTTGCATCGACGTTATGTTTTGTGTTCAAAACTTCAAACGACTTACGCAAAAGTTCAAAGAAACTTGCGGTGAAATTTGAACAAGGTCTAATTATAGTTGTAAAGGTAGTTAAGCCTGTACAGCAAAACCTTGACAACTTTACTCAAGCAGTTCAACTATCAACCTCCTAACTTAACTAAGCTCAAATTAGTCGCAAGTCATCGCAAGTTGATTGTCAAACAAGGCGCAAGCTAAAACATGCGGTTACTATGTTCCCGTTTGATCCTTACCGTTTAGAATAATAAATAATAATACGATTTGTATTTCTACAATGCCTATATCGGCAGCACAAGACTTTTATATTACCTGGAAATACCTCCCTCGGCTGTCATTATCACACCGCCGTAAATGCTAGTCGATCTGCGACGCTTACTAAATTTTACAACTTTTTGGTGCGGCGCTGAATCAAAAGCGGCGCTTCTTAAAAAGGGTTGCCAAAACGCTCATAACAACTTTATATTCATACAAAAACCCAATAAATTCAAAATAGAACTCATTATGGCCTTCTTGACCGCAGTCTATCACGCAGCAAAATCATTCAAAAAAATTCCAGTTGTGTATTAAAAATTATTATTATTATTTTTGTTTTTTGACGGTTCAATTTTTTCAAATAAAAGCACCGCCCCATGGATCTGGAAGTGCGGCGATTATTAAATTATTTTACTATATGTTCTCAAAATAATTGGATAGAGGATATAATATTAAACACTGTAAAACGAAAGTCAAGAATATATAAATAAAACCTGTAGTTGCGTATTACGACCTCGATCATGCTGGGCAACAAACCGTCCAAAATGTCAACAAAAGTAATACATAAGTATCAACTATAGCTTCTGTACATTTTTTACTAATACTGTACTAGCTAGTATAAAAAGATGACAGGAAACGCATACACAGGTCAAAATCGTAACGATATATCTCTATACAGCGTCTTACATGTACGTATACGATATATCTCTATATACACCTTATATATAGTATGTATATATAGTGTTAGCGCTGCCAACGATTACCGGGATGCTTGATTTGATTGTATGACAAGTGTATTATTCAATGAACCTTCGTGTAAATCTCGGAAGTAACTTTTAATTTTTTGGTTAACCCTTAATTATCTTGTACAAGAATTCTGAATTATCTAAACTGGGAAACATTAATTGGTTGTTGTTTTGGTTTCTAGTATCAACTACAATAAAGCGACACGGAAGCACGATAAACGCTTTTCCATAGGTTCAGCAGCATTAAAAATGGTCAAAATATAGACTGTATGAGATACCTACCTTTGCTTTTCTTTTCCCGTTAATAACTCCAATCCTGAGTTAATTAAACGATTTGTTTCGCAAGAAAGAGTCTGGAGACGCTTTTTGTTTTCCTCCATGTTAAACAATTGTAACAGGTGGTACATATACACAACCTATATACTACTAATTCAGATGACGCTTGAAATTGAGATTATGACGCTTTGGTCGCATATCATTAAAAATATTTGAAATAAGAGTTGGACTTCAACGACATTTTTGGTGGTATCAACTAGTTTTTTAAATCTGTTATAAAAATGTTATCATATAAAAATCTTATAAAAGCTCATACGTAGGCAGTTAATTAGAAATGAAATCGAATACTCTTACTTAAAGGTGCCGTCCAGTCCGTTCTGCGCATGTCTACGTTTCTGTTTACATTGTGTGTTTACATTGATTATATAAACATTGAACATGAAGTATTGCGGATTTGTTTTCAACGCTTGAGCTTTTCCGCCAAAAAAGCGTGTTATAAGAAGCTGTTCTGTTCCTAAATGTAGATAATATATCAAACTACCACTCGTGCCTTCGCCCTCTTTGACGAATACTCGCTTTCGAACTGTCGCAAATCTATTCCGTTGAAGTTTGTTGACATATGTGGTCCCGTACTTTTGAAAAATCACACATGCGCAGAACGGACTGGACGGCACCTTTAAGTATTTTTCGACACAAGAAGAAGGACACACCTAACCTGAAGGACACGTGTATTTTTCAACACATTGAAGTTCTCTTATTTCTCTTTTTCATATTATATCCAGTTCTTTTGAGAACTTAGTAGCTTTCATATTTATTCTTATTATCGCTATAATCGAATACTTTGAATTACTATGAAAGATGCTAAGTTCTCAAAAGAACTGGATATAATATGAAAAGGAGAAATAAGAGAACTTCAATGTGTTGAAAAATACTTAAGTAAGAGTACTTACGTATATTAATGGACGACGTTTCGGACTATGTGTCGTTCTTCAGGTCAGGTGTGTCCTTCAGGTCATGTGTGTCGTTCTTCAGGTTAGGTGTGTCCTTCAGGTCAGGTGTGTCGTTCTTCAGGTCAGGTGTGTCCTTCAGATGAGGTGTGTCGTTCTTCAGGTCAGTGTGTCCTTCAGATGAGGTGTGTCGTTCTTCAGGTCAGGTGTGTACTTCAGATCAAGTGTGTCGTTCTTCAGATCAAGTGTGTCGTTCTTCAGATCAGGTGTGTCGTTCTTCAGGTCAGGTGTGTCCAGATCAGGTGTGTCATTCTTCAGGTCAGGTGTGTCCAGATCAGGTGTGTCGTTCTTCAGGTCAGGTGTGTCCTCCATATCAGGTGTGTCCTTCAGGTCAGGTGTGTTGTTCTTCAGGTCAGGTGTGTCCTTCAGATCAAGTGTGTCGTTCTTCAGATCAGGTGTGTCCTCCAGTTCAGGTCAGGTGTGTCGTTCTTCAGGTCAGGTGTGTCGTTCTTCAGGTCATGTGTGTCATTCTTCAGGTCGAATACTCTAACAGGTTGGTGTGTAGGAGGTATAACCTATCGAGAGATGGCCCTCCACAGTTTCACTCTCTGATGAAGGGCTTTCGCTCGAAACGTTACACCGGCAACAACACACTATTTCGACAGTACACGAATCCTTTTGAATTTTAGATTTGTACGTTTTATAGACGCGTTGTATTAGAGTAAGATAAAAACTAAAATAAATGCTTTATTGAGAAATACAGACATTTTAATACAGACTAAAATTATGTATATTTGCCTAGGAAAATGAGTAATTGATATATTGAAGTGATCATCAAAATGTCATTTTAATGATCGTTAACCGCTAGGTATAGCTTCGTATACTACTTTCGCAAGGTCAGAAAGTTTCAACACTAAGCAGAGCTTAAAGCGCCGTATTAAATACTATCTACAAGATTGTTTTATATATATAATATTAAAAACCACGTTATCCTTTCGACGAATATAGTCTTCTTCACTCTCTCATCTAAATGATCCTCTTGTTTTGTTAATTTGTTTTGTTTTTATTTTCCACGATCGTTTGTATTTGCTTTTTATACTTTTTGGAAAAAGCATATGCTTTTTTTAATTTCTTGGATAAGTAATGTCTTCTGTTTCATCAAGATCATCAGTGTCTTCAGATAGTTCGTTTTCTTCTTCCTCATCGTAAACTATCGACCTGTCATTTCTGCTCTGCATTGTTGAACGGAAATTCTTGGAGGAGGATGTCGGAGTTGTCCTTCCTGCTTGAACCTGAAATAAAATAACTCTGTTGTATTTCATTAGGCCGTCTAAAGGCGGATTTCCGCTCAGGAAAGTTGGCATCGGACAGGATCGGAATCAAATCAACGCAATGCACCTTGAGTAGAAAGTTACTTCCAACTTTCCTAAGTGGAATCCGCCTTAATTCCAATCCGTATTATTCAGTTCCATTTCATCTTCTTCTGTACCTATCACTATCATAACATACCCTTGTTTCTATTTCAGGTATCGTCCTTAGTGCAACGTGTATCATTGTGATTTTCCGAGAGACCCCCGCGAATGCATACTCTAGCAGGTTGGTGTACTACTGAAATATACCCGGGCTAGTCCATTAATTCCAGGATCCCAGAGCGCATTGCAAATAAGCTGCGGGTATGCGGGTTGGTAGGGTACTACCCTGAGGAAGGTTTACTATTGAGGACGTCTTGAAGTGAAAACAATATGTAAAATACATTGTATTACAAAAATACAGTAAGTAGCAGTCAGCAGCAGGTATATTAGTGCTGTACGTAGCAGTATGGTAAAAGGATCTTTTCTAAGGTTAGAACTAGCCTCCTCCGCAGGCAACTCTGTTGCTTCTTTTTTCGGGTCAAATACCGTAGCTTCCAAGGATGTTTTGGCCGAGCCTGAGAAATTAAACTTCCCAATAGCTTCCAAGGCAGTACGAGCAATGTTTTGGCTTGGATTGCTGGGACCCGATTGCACGTGCAATCCCAGTCAAAACATTGCTCGCACATCCTTGGAAGCTATTTGACTAGGGAAAAAAGAAGCCACAGAGTTGCCTGCGCAGGAAGCTATGTAACGAACTGCTTTTACCTGATGTGATTCTTGCTCATATTCATCTTCTTCAAACGATGCAGGAGGTGGAGGAAGATCATGAGTAGACTATAAAAACGATTATTAAATTGTTTTTTACTTAAACTGAAGGTTGCGGGTTCGAGAATTCAATGATACTATATTATACCTCAACTGTAAATTGTCCAATTAGAGAGCTAGATTTGTACCACGTGAGCAGTCAATTTATCATAGAATAGTACCCCACTATGGCGGGGAATATTTTAGTGAGTATCCCGCGCGAAAACCAAATACCACGCGCGAAAACCAAATACTTAGATATTCAATTTATACTTTAAAATAATCTATTTAAAAAACCATTCTTATAACACTCAGTATCAATTGTGATGTAATACTAGGATACTTTGATCGGAAGTCGAGCTGGAATAAATTATTTAATTTATTATATACGTTTATTATATACGAGTTGAATATATATAAGAGTATCTTTAAAAACAACACAACGCTTTGGAATTTTGCTTTTATTTGCGACATGTTTCGGACGTTACTAACTTCCTTCTTCGGGCAATTACATATTCTGACAGATAAGAGTATAATATTAAAATTATATACGTTTATGACGATTCAAAGTACTCGCGACTGAATGTAACTCTTGTTGGAAAAATAATTGTGAGAAAAAGCAGACAGTAAAGATGAAATGTCTCCTACCTGGTTGGTCTGTCCTTTCTTTTGTTTCCCTTTCCGTTGTCCCGTCAGTGCAACGGAGTCGCTATTCTGATAAGACAAACAAATCCCATTCGAACTACGAATGACGAAAAAACAGGAAAACTAGTCTTACGTTTCGGTCTCCCCTTACATTTACGGTCCTAAGTTACTTTCGTACACCCAAAATCATCTTATAAAGCTAAATAACAACAAATAACTCCAGGCTTGGACTGGGGCCAATTTAGGAGCCTTGCCATTTCAGTAGGGAAGGGGCCAATTTGAGAACCAGCTGTTCCAGATCTGTTTTTATCTGTTTTTATCTTGCTACAACCAACTAGGGCCTCTATTTAGCACGATCTCCCACTGCGCAAAATAATTTAGATAGAATTGCGACGTAAAATTTCAGAAACATATTGTTATGTTTTCCCATCTTTCGCATTAACAAATTATAACTCAAACTGAAGCTTACTTAAAGTAACTAGTCTACCATAAACACATACCTGTTGCTCCTCAATGTCTTGTTCCTCCTCGATTCCATCTAATGTCCCTTGAGAAGAGTTACCAGCAAGAGAGGGTTGTCTTGACTGAAATAATTAATAGAACGAAAATTTAACTGGTTAAACATTGAAGAATTAATAGAATGAAAGGTCAAAACTAGTATACAGAGTCACAGACATTAAAAATAATTCATAGAATATTAAATAATTAATTAAATAATTACCTTTTCACTATTTTTTTTCTTTTTTGTTTTGGTAGAAGCCGCCACTACTAAGGGTGTCTTCTCTTCAGAAAGCTAAAATACAGAAAGCTTTTTTATACCATAACATTTTTGATAATAATTTTGTCATGAAAATCTGAATGAAAGAAAAAATGGCTTATTTGTGCTCTTGAAGATCTTGAATTCTTACCTGTTCTTTGCTCTTTTGGCGGTTGTTGTTTGTGTTTGTTTTGGTTTCATTTTCATGGAAACCAGATACTGCAACATAAGCATCACCTCTGCCTGGTGCCTAATATAAAAATAACCCGATTAATGTGACGTGACGGATAAGATATGAAATGTAACGAGATATATAATGAGATAGAATCGATAAATCTATCTATCTATCTATCTATCTATCTATCTATCTATCTATCTATCTATCTATCTATCTATCTATCTATCTATCTATCTATCTATATATCTATCCATCCATCCATCCATCGATCCATCCATCCATCCATCCATCCATCCATCCATCCATCCATCTATCTATCTATCTATCTATCTATCTATCTATCTATCTATCTATCTATCTATCTATTTGTCTGTCTGTCTGTCTGTCTGTCTGTCTGTCTGTCTGTCTGTCTGTCTGTCTGTCTGTCTATCTATCTACCTATTACCTAATTGCCCTTTAAGATCATCTAACCAAGATCTGCCATTAAAGTAAGATAAAATCAGTTTGGAATGATAATCTTGTATGGCATACATGACTGTACATACCTGTTGACTTGACTGTCCATTATCAATAGACATAACATGAAAATCATTTGGATTGAATTCGTTTGGTCTGTAATTAATAGGAGGTCTATAGCCTGCATTCTGAGGTGGAAGGTTAGGTGGTGGTTCTTTTCCTTCAAATATCTGTCGCAAGGAAAATGATTCTTCTTTGTTTTTTGTTGTATGTCTTTGTTATATTTATCTATAAGTTGCTTGAGTGAGGTAATGAAAAATTAAGTGGCTTCGTGACGGTACGATACTAATTTATGGATTGAGATGGTAAGTAAAGATTACATATGTGTATAACCTGTAACCTTCTGATGACCAGTGAGGTGATGAGTAAAGATTACATATGTGTACAACCTGTAACCTTCTGATACTAGTGAAATACTCAAACGATTGAGCTAAATGGACTAAGATGATGAGTAAAGGTTACATATGTGTACAACCTGTAACCTGATACTAGTGAAATACTCAAACGATTGAGCTAAATGGACTAAGATGATGAGTAAAGGTTACATATGTGTATAACCTGTAACCTGAATTGTGAAAGTACATGACATGTGTGTATCACTATAGATTCTATAATTATCTGTATCACTAGATCCCAGAACCATACCTGTTCTAATTGAGGAGACATCGTGTAAGTGATACTCATCTTCTTACGTCGTCGTTTGCAAATTAATACAAGTGGTTCCTTAATGATTGCTTCATGGAGTTCGTGCCATAATACATTATATTCAGCTGAGGTTTCGCATCTTAACATACGTATTAACAAAGTTTGAAAAAGCTTGGCAAACCGTTTATGGCCAGCTTTTTTACGATCAGCCACAAGAAACTTTGATGTTGCAGTCAATATTGTACAGGAGCCGCTAAGAGCTGCTAAAACCATCTTGCCTATCCCGCCTAATAATATCGCACAGGTTAGGATGCCTAAAATATAGAGAGAGAGATTGATTGATGTAAAATAGACATAAAAGAGGCATATTGTGATATCAGATATAGGCATAGACATACTTATATAGACGTACAAATGCAGACGTATAGTATCATAGACATGGACCGTGACATGGACAGTGACATGGACAATGTGACATAGACATGGACAGTGTGACATGGTCTGTGAGACATGGACAGTGACATAGACATGGACTGTGACATGGACATGGACAGTGACATGGACATGTAAAACCATAACAATGTAGCAAAAATGAACTCACTAATTACCTGCTATTAGTATGACTGACAGTATCATTAGGTTGTTGAGAGCGTTGTAAAATCTCACCATTGTTGTGTGATTTCCTGTTTTTGTTTTTGCTTTTTTCACGAATGATTCCCATTCTTCCATCTTTTGCTGTTTCTTTTCCTCCATTTCCGAGAATTTCCGTGTTGATCAAGTTTTGTGCTGTATTATTATAATAAAGTCTTTTGTATACTGATATGAAGGAATATTCCAGGAATCAATCAGAATAGCGAGTTGGATATTTAAACGTGTTGTGCTACGTGGGTAATGTAGAAATATAAATCAAATACTCTAAAAGGTTGCTGTAATACTGAAATAATGTGAAGGAGATCAAAGTACTGTACTGTCTAGGTAGTGTAGAAATACAAATCAAATACTCTAAAAGGTTGGTGTACTACCAAAATAATGTAGTGTAGAAATACAAATCAAATACTCTAAAAGGTTGGTGTAATACTGAAATAATGTGTTGGAGGTCTCAGGTTTTGAAAGAAGGCACTTCGTAAGAGTGTGAAACGTAATGTGGAATTAAATATGTGTGAAACTTTTATATATAAAATATAATCATGTGACAAAAATTTAGCCAATCAGCAGCCAGGTTATATATCCTTCAATGATCATACTTTGCCTGAAGAGGCATACATGTGACTGAATTACTATAGCTTTCATTCGATTGCAAAAACACACATTAAGGCAATTTATGATTCCCCTAGTTTCTTTTTAATTAAAGAGTTTCAGTAAAATTCCGTCACGAATTTCCAGTTCTGTTTGTGTAAAAATTTCCATCGGATCTCTGTTGTGATAACTAGCAATTAAAACTAATTATTTTGTCGACTATGAGGATCTAGGACGATCTAGAATATCTTTGAATATATTGCGCGCTGTTTGTAAAATAGTGTTTTTATAGTTGGTGTAAAATAAATTAGATATCTGTAAAAAATACCTTTAATTGACACCAGCCTTGCACATATTACTTTATCTAATGCAAACTCAAAGTATGCATCAGTGGTTAGTTACCTTAGTCGAGGAAATCACTGTCACCCAAACACCTTTTACTATCAGCTCGACTTGTCTTTTCCAACCTCCATGTTCTCCTCGAATGTCCTTTAGGCTACGTTAAGGATTATTAAGAGAAAGCATACAACACTAACTTGAAGCTAATTAACAACTATGTATATAATGTCTTTGTAGAGCTTGCATGGACTGATTAATAATTAACATAGCGTCTTCAAGCATTGACGAAGCAGGTACCGCGCAATTTTCAACCCAAAACAATGGTTCGACCTTCAGTGCACTAAACTAAATATATCATGGTATTAGCCAAAATAATACTCAATTCAATATACCGTTTATTTAATCATTATTGCTATCATTGGATGCCTCATACGAAACCGTGATCCATAAAGGGAAAGGCGAACACGCTTGTGTCGCTTATGTGGGAGATGACAATAGGTTACAATAAATTAAGAAACTAGGTATCTGATGAAACCACAGTGTCTAAGTTCTTGAATTTCTAATCGTGCTTTTCACCTGGCATTTTTCATATATTAATTTGATATTTCTTGTATATAAGGCACTGGTTGTACATATAATTATAGGGTGTACACTGGTTGTACATATAAGGGTGTGCACTGGGTGTACACTGGGTGTACATATAATATTTAAGTTATAGTCAAATATATGTATATGAAAACTCTGACTGCCCGGCCAACCGGGAATCGAACCCGAGGTCTCCGAATCAACGCATCGGCTCTCTAACCACAGTGAACTATTGAGACACGGTCAGAACAGTCAAACATCATATACATATTTATACATCGCCCCGACTCTCAAATCTCTACAGGAAGACATCTCATCTTCGAAATAGAGCGAAGCCTCTCGCAGGACTTCCTCAAGTAGCGAGCTTATCACCGGCTCTTGTATACAGGAGGCTTTAGAACAATTATCTTTAGATGAAGAGAGGATTTATTAATGGTCAAATATATGTATATGAAAATTCCCCAACCGGGAATCGATCGTATGTCAATCGATAGTCAATCGTATGGAACAGTCTAGATATCCCGAATATCCCTTTACTAATTCCCTTGTTCGAACATCGGTCGTTATACATGCAGTGCGGCCCGCGAAGTTCTGCCAAATAAGATTCTCTTGGTTGCTTCCCAAATATCCCTCTTTTTGAAGAAGTAGATATATGGATTGAGCGAAGAATTACTGTAGGTCATAATATCTGTCCATGGAAGGAGATAGTTGTAGAACATTTGCACGTCTGCCGCACCAAAGATCATACACATGATTGAGATAGCACGTGGAAGAAAGCACAACACCAGTGCTCCGAAAATCATTATCATTGTCTTCAAGACTCGTTTTTCCTTTTTGGATCTTTGCGCTGCTTTTTCAGCTATATGAAGGCGATGGTTTGAAGTGTGCTGAGTGTGGTTATCAACGGCTGCTATCTTCTCGCAAACGTTACAGTTTGGAGTTGGTGTGCAAGGGCAGTTATGCTGTGGAGTTTGTTCAATTGAACGCTTCGGAGGTGAAGGGGCTGCTTTTTCAGCTATCTGAAGGCAATTGTTTGATGTGTGCTGAGCTTGGTTATCAACGGCTTCTAGTATCTTCTTGCAAACGTTACAACATTTTGGAGTTGATTTGCAAGGGCAGTTATGCCGCGGAGTTCTTTCAATTGAACGCCTTGGAGGTGAAGGAGAGTTATCTGCAGGAGTTACCCCCTGGGATATTCTTCCAGTTTTTGTCTTTTTTTGGACAAGGATAAAAATACGTGAATACACGGCAGCCACGAAGGCCATTCCAAGAATGATTGCAAGAAGTTGTATTGAAAAGAAGATTTGCAGCGATAGGAAAAACGTGAAAACTACACCAGAAAAGATGTAAATCAACGAGGACACCACTATGGCTGTTTTTAGGAGCTGCTTTGTTACAAGTGTTCGATGTTTTAGCGGGAAAAATATCGCAATGGACCGTTCAAAAGGAATCACCAAACAAACGATCGTACAAGAAAGCCCAATTCCAAATTCCGTCAACAGAAACGAGGATAATTCCAAGATGCAGCTATGGATTCGATAAAGCTTTAAACTGTGGATCACAATTGCAACTGGCTGTCCTATAAGGCAAACTGAGAGATCAGCCATCGCTAGAGCTACGATTAAAACATTGGATATAGTTTGTAGTCTTCGATCTTTGTAATATACGGTTACAATCAAGGCATTGAGGAGAGCACCGTGGATTGCCAGGATTCCGTTTATAATACAAATCCAGGTCGAAGAGATTCTTGCTGCTGCGGAGTTATCAACCTCGATCATGTCTCCCCATTTTGCACATGCCAGCAGAATTTTCTCTTCTTCGGTGATGTTTTGAGCCATATTTCGAGTGCTTGTGCAGACTATATTTATGCAGGCAGTTTTATATAACAAATGTAGTTACTAATGAAAAATCGTAGCTAAATAAAGGTGTGTTTTTATGATTGGCGTACATGTCAAGGATTGTCAGATCGCTTGCGGTAGAACTGATTAAAATGACAACAAATCATTTCTTTAAATGAACGATCTCACTTTGTTTCATCCCACTTTTATGTTTCACTCTCTGACGAAGGGACTTACATACTATTTCGACAGGACCGCATCACTCAGGGTCTAAAAATAATGGAGTAAAATGTGCTGCCTTTGCAACAACACCAGAAAACGATCTTAAATCGTAGGCCCTCGGAATCCCTATCAGTTGGGTTTTCCGTTCACCTAAGAGTGATAAACTGAATAGTAGTCGAGCGCTTAAAACATGACTAGCATCCGGCTCGCATAATATGCCAATCTTATCCTGAGCGTAATCGACTCTAACTAAATCATACTCGTACAGACTAACAGCAGTAAAAACAGGTTAAATGACAGACGTAATTTTACCAGACGTAATTTTATCATATATATAATAAACATATTATTCATATGATTTTGTTTGTGCAATTAAGGATTTACACTACTCGCGATATTTCAAAATTGTCTCAAGTCGCGCAATTTCGGCATAATTATCAAATATCATGACTCGTAGTGTAAATCCTTAATTGCAAACGCTATCATGCGATTACATATACGTAAAGGCCTTGCTCCATGTTATGGTTAGATAAGATAAACTGCCTGTTGGTGTCGAGTGAAAGCGGCGAATTTAATATGTATATGGAGAAATCACTGACTGTTCTGACCGTGTCTCAATAGCTCAAAGGTTAGAGCGCCGAAACGTTGATTCGGAGCCCTGTTGGGGCAGTCACCTTTTCCGGATATATGTATATAAATATACGTAAAGATTATATGTAAACCATGATATTCATGCTGATGTTATGCGAATGTTATGCAAGGAAATAAATCGATTGTTTGGTTTTCTTGTTTTTAGCGAATTTAGTGATAAACGCCACTCCCCGGCGATTAAATACTTCCCTAAAAATGCGAGAATATTTTAATAACGCCTAGGATGTGTTTATTCTGAATAATACGCGGTATATATAACATTAGACAGTTCTAATATTTACTGCAGCAGTTGTGCCGACAAATAACATGTATGCAAAATCAATATTAACACATACGCCTTCATAAATATTTAAAAATAAAACAATTTCGGTTGTGATTAGTTTAAGGTTGCCAAATTTTGAGCTTATTTTTTCAAATATGACCGCGTTTTACATGGGTCGTGTCTCTTTAGTATACCCAAAAGGTCGAAATGTGGAGAGAGGACTGTAACCAACCCCAAAACAACAAAGATCCTAACCCCCCCCCCCGCCTAACGAGTTTTCTCACAAACACAGCCGGGGGGGGAGGGTTAGAAAACTCGTTAGGGTTAGGATCTTTGTTGTTTTGGGGTTGGTTACAGTCTAGCTCTCTCCACATTTCGACCTTTTGGGTACGTATACTAAAAATCCACGACCGTTTTGCATGACCATCATTTGTCGCCATTTGTGAAAAGAAACTCAAAGCTTACAGCCTTAGATTTATTAATAAAACGTGTTGTGCTGTGTAGGTAGTGTAGAAATACAAATCAAATATCTAAAAAGGTTGGTGTACTGCTGAAATAGCGTGTAAGTAGCCCTGCCTAGAGGTGGGTAGCATGAGGCAACTGCCCCTAGGTCAAATAAGGGGCCCCAAACGATAACCATCATGCAAATCCTACACATAGAATGAAGCTTCTAGGTCATTTAGGGCCTGGACCTATCTTGGTTCTCGGTGGCCCTGCGTGTAAGTAGTCTTACGTTTCGAGCGAAGGCCCTTCGTCAGAGAAGGCCCTTCGTGCAGCCCGCTTGCTCGACCCCAAGCCCTAAAAAACCGAAGGACCTTCGCTCGAAACGTTAGACTACTTAGATTTATTATTTTGGTTTAATATTACGTGAGTTTACTTATTGGGTGTTCTACTTTGATTTTCTGTACTTTGATCTTCAATTTTTCCGCATCGCAGTAGCAATTTAAATTGCTGGAAAAATTCATTATTAAAAATACAATATTAAATAGTTTGACATTTTTTAAAACAATTATAATTAATAACTAGATATTCAAACCGACTAAGGAAGGTGAAATTGAAAATGGTGTAAAAAGTTGAATGAATTCCATTTATCCCCAATACACACAACGAATGTTTTTCGTTTATAAAATTCCTCTGGAGGTATATCGAGTTTTGTCTTACATGGGCAAATATCAGTGTTTCTCACTCAATTTCATATTTTTTTTATTTTACACTTAGCGTTCCCTTTGATCCTCCCCAGACTGAGTAAACATAATCATGATCGACGTTAAAAATAACCCATGATTTCCTTACTTTTATATCTCATATTATTTGACGATCGCCGGTTTTTTTTTTAATTGAGCGATCGCTACGATCGCCGGTTTTTAAATTGAGCGATCGCAGTGATCGTAGCGATCATATGAAAACCAGGCTTTAAGGAAAATCAACTAAATCTTAAAGGGATACTCCGGCCAAAATACAAATGCAGTTCATATGAAAGATCTTACTGACTTTAGTTTATTTCCAAAGTTTCAGCATTCCTATCAATTTAGTTAAGAAGATATGGCTAGTTGAAGTTGAAAATTTGAGGAGTTTGACGCCATATTGGTTTTGAAAATATGACGTCATTGAGTGATTCTTTATCGGCAGTGGAGTTGTTTTGATGGCGATCACATAGTGATAGCTGTTGTGAATACTGTTTGGACGAAAATTAGTCGAAATAAACTATTTCCTCATATTTAGTTCCTCATTGCAGGAAAGTAGAGGAGCTTCTTAGGCATAATACAAGATAGCATCACTCAGTGACGTCATATTTGAGAAACAAAATGGCGTCGAAATTGGACAAACTCTCCAACTTCAACTAGCCATATCTTCTTAACTAAATTGATAGGAATGCTGAAACTTTGGAAATCAACTAAAGTCAGTAAGATCTTTCATATGAACTACATTTGTATTTTGGCCGGAGTGTCCCTTTAAGGAAAATAAATAAATAAATAACGTAGTCGAAAAGCCTCAACCTACATACTGCATGAGTGCATCAACAACAATTATTTTTTCAAACACCACAAGTTAACAATGTTTTATTTCAATGGTTTATTTTCCAAATTAACTTGGAATACTCCTCTACACAACAACTAAAGAAGATCGCTTCGGGATTATTCATCCGCACTCAAAGCTAATTCCGCCATCTCCCCAGATCCAGACCCAGGCTCTTCTGTAGTTGGCGGCGGTGTAGTTGTCGGTGGCGCAGTAGTCGGTGGCGTTCGACATTTGCCGTAGGAGTGACGGAAACGGCTCGTTGCACATTCAAGTCCAGGAACACATACTCGGCATAGATAACGATTCTTGTATAGTAAAAAAAACAATAAGCTGGTTACCTTTATATAGAGCTGGACTGGGGGGGGGGGGCTCTCCAAAAAGTGGTGAGATCTTGCTAATAGGTTGGCAATAATGACGTAATGGTTTGGTGTAACAGTGAGTCATCTATAATGCTCTAACCCTAACCATGGCGTCAGCAGAGATCCTTTTTACGAAGTCCGCCGGATGTTTATAAGGTGGTTCGATGATAGTCTAAATCATGAGAAATTGTATTTTTCCGCATAAAAACGATTGTAATGCAGATCTGAGCTTCATCGTGGTTCATTGCATAGCTTTTAGTGGTGGTCTTGTTTACTGAAAAGTGTTATACCCTCAAAGTTTACCTGAGTGGCGAAATCGTGTTTCCAATAAATCCAGAAAACTAATTTGCATAAAATCTGCCGCTTATCATAAACACAATTTCTCTAGATATACAAATGCTACAAGTGTGAAACGTTTCAATAATCAAGACCACCGCTAGATCTATGCAATGAACCAAAATAAAGCTCAGGTCTGTATTACAAAACCTTTTTATGGGGGAAAAATGTAATTTCTCATGATTTAGACTATCAAGCCACCTTAAATAATTATAGTGGCCATATTCATACGTCCTCCGAGTGTTGACAAGTGTTGCCAGGCTTTTAAAATTTAGTGGAAAAGTTTCTGTTCATAAAGAACATCTGTTATAGTTTGTTTTAAGGTATTTTTTTTTGTTTTTGAAGAGGAAAAATAACGTACTGTGTTTCTTTTGGGTGGACGAACATGGGAAAAAGAACTCCACCTCACAGTCTATAGAGAGGACAGTGAGCTACTATAAACTGCCAAAATAAACACTCTTACCCCACGGTAGCACATTTGTCCTTCTGTGGGCCTCTTTCTACAATGACCATGTCCATAATGTGACGCACAACACTCGGTATTACTATCGCATTGTGAGTGTGAATGACAATGTTTACTTGGTTTCACACCAGGCCGTTCACAACGTCTTGTTCTCCTGTTAAAATATTAGGAAATTAGGCTCTTTCTCTATGTATGTATGCAGTCCTCAAATATCATGGGTGTGTCTATATGTCTCTATAACTATATAAGCCTATAGATGTTATAGAATGCTATAGAAACATTTGATATCGCTATTGAATGAAACAATATTATGTTGTTACCTCGTTCTATTTCAAAACCACGCAACATATATAGACTCTATAGCATCTATATACTGGTTCTATATAGTCTCTATAGCATCTATAGGTTCTATAGTCTCTATAGCATCTATAGGTTCTATAGTCTGTATAACATCTATAGGTTCTATAGCATCTATAGGCTTATATAGTTATAAAGACATATAGACACACCCATATTTGAGGACATGCATATACATAGAATCGGAAATTAAACTCATTTAAGCCCCGTAAAATACAAGACCAATCTTTCCTTGACAAGTTCTTTTGTAGTTTTACTTGCTCGTGCATGTACGACGAACAATGACCATGACCACTTACACACATGTCTATGAGCTGGAAGACACAGGTTCAAATCCTGGGTCGGACCTCCACTCAGGATCTTAAAAATAATTGAGGAGAAAGTGCTGTCTTTGCAATTATATCAGCAAATGGTAACACTTTTGTGTCTTCTCGGATAACAACCTTAAATCGTAGGCCCTCGGAACCCCTATCAATTGGGCTTCTAGCCTGTTGGGGTATTCCGTTCACCTAAAAGAGTGATAAATCTAATAAACTAAGCTAAACTAACAATTGTTTCAAGACTAGTTTTCTTGTGTTAATATATACACTGGTGTAGTGAATGTGGTAGAGATCCTCAGAAAAGTCCAGAACAGGAATCGAACCTGTAACCTTCTGATTGTCATTGAGACTCTCTAACCATTGAGCTATACCGAGACTCAGATGGAGAGTGAAGGTTACAGTGATGTATCTGTAACCTTCTGATTGCCAGTGAGACGCTCTAACCATTGAGCTAACGAGACTCAGATGGAGAGCGAAGGTTACAGTGATGTATCTGTAACCTTCTGATTGCCAGTGAGACGCTCTAACCATTGAGCTACCGAGACTCGGATGGAGAGCCAAGGTTACAATGATGTATCTGTAACCTTCTGATTGCCAGTGAGACTCTCTAACCATTGAGCTACCGAGACTCGGTTACAGTGATGTATCTGTAACCTTCTGATTGCCAGTGAGACGCTCTAACCATTGAGCTACCGAGACTCGGTTACAGTGATGTATCTGTAACCTTCTGATTGCCAGTGAGACGCTCTAACCATTGAGCTACCGAGACTCAGATGGAGAGTGAAGGTTACAGTGATGTATCTGTAACCTTCTGATTGCCAGTGAGACGCTCTAACCATTGAGCTACCGAGACTCGGTTACAGTGATGTATCTGTAACCTTCTGATTGCCAGTGAGACGCTCTAACCATTGAGCTACCGAGACTCGGATGGAGAGTGAAGGTTACAGTGATGTATCTGCAACCTTCTGATTGCCAGTGAGACTCACTAACCATTGAGCTACCGAGATGGAGAGCGAAGTTTACAATGATGTACTCGGCAGTCACTATTTTACTGATATCGAAAACTGAACTGAACCTTAGTTCTAGACCATCGTAATGAAGCTATAGAAGTCACTTACTTGTTACATCTCAAATTGCCAGGACAACGACGGCCATAATAACCGCAATAAGGTAACCGTTGACACCTCGAGATAAAATGCCATACTTTGCAGTATTGATTCGAGGGACAGTTTTCGTGTGTTTTACAATACTAAAATAAAGACATTAACGAAAACTTATTCAGTGAACTCAGATTATAAAGCAGTGCTGTAACGGCAATTTCAAGCTTATGGGGTTACGATTACTATATATATAAAGACTATAGTCGTTACATTCAGTGAAAGTAATGTAACATAAGTAAGAGTACTTATATGGACAACGTTTCGGACGATGTGTCCTCCTTCAGGTCATCTCACCTGAAGGAAGACACATCGTTCGAAACGTCGAACATGAATATATACGTAAGTACTCTTACTTAAGTATTTTTCGACACATTGAAGTTCTCTTATTTCTCCTTTTCATATTACATCCAGTTCTTATGAGAACTTAGCAGCTTTCATTTTTTTAGCAATATATTACGTACAATATTACATATATCTTACAACGTATATGTATAGCTACATGTAGCTACATTAGGATTGAAATTTAACCGTTACACAATCGTTATATCTGTGAGTGTGGCCTAGGTAGTATTATGCGTCCAGAACGTAAGCTGTACTGACCGTGAATGATGGTGGGAGTCTAGAAACCCTGCTTGCAAGGGACCACCAAACCGAGCCTATATTAATGAGTTTAGCATATACCTCTGGGAACTTAAAGCACTAAACCAGTAAATTCAAGAGCATCAAGATAATTTAGATCAGCGCAGAGCTTTATTTTGGGCCATATGTACAGTACGAATTATGTTGTTCAGTGGTTGAGAACTAAAGGGCCCCTGACCCAGTGAGACCAAAAATGGAGAGGAAGATTATAATGAAAAATTATGGTTTAACAGCGACATTACTGACATATATTTCATCGTCATATTTAGCCCCCGAGAATCGATTCTCCCGGATCACCCCCGATCTCCTGCGAATATGCGATTTATGGTGAAGAATCATTAATGTCCTGGGTGGGAGATTGACCTTCAGTTGATAAGATTTACCGATTTGCCAACGTTAACTCGAGGAGGGAGGAATATATATATATATATAGGTACTGAAGTTCGATTTGGCAAGATCAGAGTGTTGCTTGAATGGAAAATTTATAACTTCGCGAGGCTTGCTCTTTCGAGTAAATGTTGTTCGAATTAGATGTATGACGTTCAAATGGTCTCATTGAATTTTGACATTATAAACCCTTTAACACGCCATATGATTACCGTATGTTATTTTAATATTTCAAGGCTATATGATCGCCTTAGCTTGATACGTGGTTTAGATTCTACATTCTATTTATTTGATCCTCTATGCTATATAGAATTTCGAGCATCCGATTCTGCTGGCACGAGTATTCTGCTGCCACTGCTCCTGTGTTAGTCCAGAGGCAGTATTTCGGGTCCTTCTTCGTGTAGAGGCAGAAATTTGCATAATCGAAAAGTTGGGTTTAGAAGTAGGGTTAGTATTTTTTTATTTTAGGGTTAGTGATAGAGTTTTTGTTTGGGTTATGGTTAGATGTTTTTGTTGCTGTAAAGCTTCTGATTCCTCCGAAAATAACGTTTATCAGACTATGACGTAGTCTGTGTCCTCTACACGAAGAACGAGCTAGCCAGTATTTCACTTCTGATATGAACTCCTAGTATAGAAGTTATATAGTCGAGCCTTCATGGACCTAAGACATGTATAAGGGCCCCGTCTACCTCTGTTACGCCACTGGTGTTGTTGTCGACTAGTGTGTGCAACTTTTACTTACTTTGATCCAACTGAAAAATCGTTTCTCATCAATTTCGTTCTCAACACTTTCACTCTTGACAAAAGATGCCAAAGCAAGAACCAAGATGACACCAGATAAAAACACGTTCATCATCAACGACTATTTTCAGGACTGATCAGATCACCTCTTGCCTGCTTAACGACCAAACAGAAATTGCTCACCAAAAAAATCCTAAAGCTATTTATTTTCAGTTTAATAACATTTCAGATGTTTGAACAGCTTCTCTTTTTCATAAGAATGTTTACATAGCTGAGACAGTAAAAATAAATTCAAAATAAATAAAAATTAAAAATTAAAAAAAGTTGTCCTTTATAATTTATAGTAATGTTAGGTGAAAGAATTTATCGACTTTGTAAGACGCGTGAACCAACTATAAATATTTGCCTTTTGAATATTTCGGCAATTATATACTTCGTGTACCAGACAGAAACATGAGTAAAATGTTAGTTAGCACTGTATAGAACTGCCTTGTTCTTTAAAAAATCCTGTTTATTTTATCTAGGATAGGTTTAATTCATGAATTGGACAATTCTAGGACAAAAATAAACGGAATTTTTTAAAGACCGAGGCAGTTCTATACAGTGCTAAATTTCTGTGTTTGGTACACGAAGAGCCAATATTTCCTAAGAAAAATATTGAAATGGAAATAAGCTCGTTTTTAACTTACGGTAAATATTTATTCACCTTTTAGTTTTGCGTCATTTAAACCCGAAACCCAAGCCTTGGCAACCTTCACACTTATAGCAAAATAAGGTAAGAAAAAAGTCATTACAAACGAAGTTTAAAAAGGGTATATAGCTTTAATTAATTTCTCAAATTCATTATTAATTCCGAAACCAAAAAACAAAGAAAAACAGCTCTGTGCCGGAGGGTTTGGAATACGAGGCGTTTAGTTTATCAGATTTATCACTCTTTTAGGTGAACGGAATACCCCCAACAGGCTAGAAGCCCAATTGATAGGGGTTCCTACGATTTAAGGTCGTTATCCGAGAAGACCCGAAAGTCTTACCATTTGCTGATATTATTGCAAGCAGGATATTAACCAGCTGTGTCTCCCAGCTCAGACATGTGTGGTAACCACTATAGACAACAGCTATAAAGACAACAGCTGGTATAAAGAGGAATATTTTCCATAAATTTCTCCAACTTTCATATTGATTTGTACTGGACAGGCACATAGTTACAAGATTGACTTGTGTTTGTCATTTTGTCCGATGCTCATCTTGTCCGAAGATTATACAAAACGTTTTGTGAAAGTAAAACATTTTTGTGTTGAGTGGACTGCGTTTAGATTTCGTATTGTACAATCTCCGCTAAGTTGTGAGACATTACGCTAAGTTGTGAGACATTGCCTAAGTTTGGAGACATTGCGCTACGTTTTCAAGACATTTCACTAAATTTGGAGACGTTACGCTAAGTTTGGAAACGTTACGCTAAGTTGTGCGTTGACAGGTACAATTTTATCAAATCTCTAGAAATGGCATATTTGTACCGGGAAATGTCCGTGACCGGCCGCTAATATCCTACAGGGTTTGTTACTACTTGTACATAATTGTTACTGAATGGTTCATAACATAATCACTACTGATATATAGTGACCGATGCGTAGGTTTAGTGTACATAGATGGAGAGCGAGTTACAATGATGTACTGGTTCGATTGTTATAAGTCTCGGTAGCTCAATGATTAGAGCAATGGTTAGATTGGTTAGAGCAATCAGAAGGTTACAGGTTCGATTCCTGTCCGGGTCCTTTTGAGTCATCTCTTTTAGCCTCGACACTAAGCTCAAATCATAAAACATTAGGCATTTAATATCAGTGTGAATGCAACACTGTAAAACAGCGAAAGAAATGAAAAAGAAAGCCACAGAAAGAAGATTGCAATAAAAACGTAGATACAGGTAAATTGTAATATCGCTGAAATTCTCAGAGTCAAAAAAATATGGACATGATATCCTCAATAAAGAAATGTCAAATGTATTTTTACCAGGCATAAGGGTAGTCAGAGTTAACAAGAGATAATGCCCTAAAGATTTTCTACATTAACAATTAAGCTTTTCAAGCCACAACATCTTATAAACGAATGGTTTATATGATCATTTAGAGAAATAGATTTCCTCAAATATCCCAGGGCATCTAACTTAATTACTGTGCTACCAAAAATATATTGTAATATTACAGTAATATTATACTGTATTCACATACATATACTACTCATTTAGCCTACACTTCATTTCTTGTGAAATTTAAAATACAATGTTTCCCTGATTAGATTTCAATGTTATGGTATGTTCGTGTCTCCTATTTTTCATCCTTGGTTGAATCCAATTGTTTTACAATTGTCTCATTGTTCAACAGTTTCCAAATCTTTCTGAACTTGTGAGAAATCAATATCTTCTCCAGTACATCGCTTGTATAACGCCATAATGTCATGACAGGTGGTCTCAAAATGTGTGGTAGCATCGTAGGATGTTGTCAGGAAGACCTGTAATAGTTAAAAAAAAGAAAACATTTGACAATGTGCTGAAATTAGATGTGTGAATTACGTTGATTGTCCAGGTTGTTGTAGTCTTGAGAAAGACTATTGTTGGTGACTGATGTTTCGACGGCCTCAGCGGTGTGAAGTTGATCGTTCAGGTTGTTGTAGTCTTGAGAAAGACTATTGTTGGTGACTGGCGTTTCGACGGCCTCAGCGGTGGTCAATGTTTTGATAAGATTATAATTTTTCATTTCAAAATACTCAAATGACATCATGTATGTCAATATTACAGGTATGTCACATGTACAACTGGCTATACCATACTATGCTACACTTCCAGTACACTCTAATCTCACTCTCTCTATATACATGTACTGTATATACTGTACATTATACATATATATTAAACACATTACCTTGCTGGTTGATCCATCATCTGTAGGTTCGTATACATCATCAATTGACATGAATCTATTAAACAGAATAAAAAAACAGTTAACCTGACCATGATAAGCACTGGTGGTGGCAAGGACTAGAAGTGGATGGGGAAAGTTTAGGGAGCTGGGAAAGTGTATGGGAAAGTGTATGTGGCATCCATGTCATTGTGTATGCAGTGTGCTATTGGGCTTTGATAAGTCACTGGTGGAAAATCACACCAGTGCGTTTTCGCATGCTGCAAGTGACAAAACTCTTTTACATAGCAGATAATGGAAAGTCTAGATATGTTTGGTGAAAAAGATGTATTGTACATACTTTTCTTCAATTGGCTCAAGAACATCTAGTCCTGGTTTGAGTTCAGCTTCTGGATTTTCTGTCTCCACTGTAGTGCTAACCATGGCAACATAGAAATTATCAATACAAACATGATGGGAACTCGAGACACAGCAGACATAAATATCTAAAGAGAAAAAACAATAAGTGGTCAGATTATTATAATGTAAAGCTACAATATTTCCACATAAGAAAACTCTATCAAGTTATGGTAAATAGATTGAACACACGAGAAGCGTGAAAAAGTTTCGACAATTATACCTGAACGTCGACCAACTTGGTTTTGAGGAATGATGAGCTGGCAAGATGATGAATTTGAAGTGTCTCGAATGGGATGCCTCAGGATGCAAATACAACGAGCAACCTATAGTTTGAAAAAAACACCATGATTACCAACTACAGTACCACAATTATCACAATTAGTGTGAAGTTGATCGTCCAGGTTGTTGCAGTCTTGAGAAAGACTATTGTTGGTGACTGACGTTTCGACGGCCTGTCAAGTAAAGCGTGTTTCACAAACAATGACATAATGAACCAGACGTATATATATATATATATATAGGCAAACTCTGACAAACACGCTTTACTTGACAATTTGATGACTGCCGCTGAAGCCGTCGAAACATCAGCCACCAACAATAGTCTTTCTCAAGACTACAACAACCTGGATGATCAACTTCACACATCTAATGATACTCCTAAGTTCAAACACTTTCTTACAGATTATGTTGAAACTTCAAAAACTTGTGAGGTTCGTACCTTGCCAACTTTCTTCACTTTATCAGAAAAGTATGATGGATCAGCGATTACACATTTGGTCTTTACTGTTTCACCTTGCGATGTAACACCAGTAATTGCTCCATTATCATCATAAGTAAACCCTTCTATGGGTTTATCAAGCATGTATGTTCCACCATAGATAGCACTGAGCCGTGCAAAACCTTGCGGGAGTTCTCCCAAACCATAAAGTGGATACAGGTATGGTGATTTTCCATAACGAGCCAACGAGTTACTAGAACATACAATTAGTAATCATGTAAAATTTCATCTCAAAATTTGTAGGTACTTGTATTTTATGTCTAAAACATCACAATTAAAATGGCAAAACTTAGCAATAGCTACAGCACTAAAGATATAATTGGCATACTCTAGCTACCTGTAGAGATTTATTTTGATTAATGCCTCTTTGCATGGTTGTTGTTGGTAGCTACAATAAAATGATAGGAACAAAACAAACATAAAATCAATATCAATCTGGGGGTATCAGAAAACAACAAAAGCTATTATGTTGAGAACTGGGCCTTCCTAATTCCAAACAACAAAAACATACTTATCATCTCTGTACAAAGCCAGTGCATGTCCTGTAAAGTCAGCAGTATTTTGATCTAGACCAAATTTCTGATACACTTCAGCCATGGTAGTCTTATTAGGGTCAATGCCTATATAACAACAACAAATATAAACCATAGCTTGAGCTATAGAGATGCTTCTCACCACTGAGTTCTGCGGTTAAGCCTTATTGGGCGGGGTTAATACTTGGATGGGTGACTACCTTGTCTGATCCCTGAGTTTTGAGACTCATGTGAGTAGCGTTGTTGATTCTGTCCTGTGCTTCAAATAGGTGTGCCTGTCACAGCACTCATGGTCAACTCAGCCTTCCATCCTTCTGAGTTTGGTAAAATGAGTACCAGGTTGCTGGGGTAAGTGGACTTTGTCTAGGGATAGCAGTTGTACCCACCTTACCTTCAGGTAGTAGCAAAAGAAAAACGAGCCTCCGAGTTGCCTTCGGCTGTGTTCCGCCCTACTTACTAATGAAAGTATTTCATCCATTACCTTGCCATGTCTTTGGATCGGTTTCTTCAAAATTGGAAACAAAATGAAGGAAATTCTTAAATCTTCGTTTCTCAAACATTCCCATCAATGATGTCGACAGTGCCTCTCTTTCATTCGCAGGAACTTTATAGATCTTTGCCCCCTTTTTGTACACGTAACTACCATCAACTTGTTTGAACTCTAGATATCTTGTTACACCACTTAGGATTAAGATTTTAACTAATTCACCTGCAATGGAGAACAAATTACATTTTCACTCTCTGAAGTTCAACACTGCTCTACTGTACCATTTTCAATTGCAAAACTTGTAACTCTTACCATCTGCCATTAGAAACTTCGGAATAAGGTCGACATTCCAATCTCTTCCTCGTCCATATATTTCCTTAGGTTTTTCTTTTCTCTCAAAATGTTCATACAATGACTCTAATGGTGTAAGAGAAGCACTTAGGCCACCATAATACTTGTTTCTATCCATGTGAAGAACTTTTTTCTTGTTCACTGACAGCAAACCACTTAGAATACATTCCTAAAACATCACAAAAGTTAAAAAATAGGTACGCAGTGCGTACATGTGTCTTCTTGATTTTTCCAAGGCTAGTGTGAAATATTAGCCTATATAGAAAAGCGTGCCGAATAGGGATTTAACTGCAGTTTAATTGCAAATTTTGTTCTGAAAACAGCATAGTAGATTAGCATAGTATATGTAGATTTAAAACTAGAAAAAGATAAGTTTGGCACAGCTTGTATATTGCATTGGTTCTGTTGAGGAGTACACGAGCATTGTAATAATGAAATGGAAAGATTTTTTATCGCTCAAGATAATTCATGTTTCTGGCAGACAAAAAATCATAATCCTTATACTTACTTGGGTAGGGAAAGTATGCCGAAAGTGTTGTATTTAACTTGTTTTGATTTAGTCCTTTATACAATCACGACTCTGATAACGACCTTAAATCGTAGGCCCTCGGAACCCCTATAGTTGTGCTTCTAGCCTGTTGGGGTATTCCGTTCACCTAAGAGTGATAAATCTAATAAACTAAACTATCTACACATTTTCATTGGTTCTTCATGATCTATTAAAAGACAGATACATGGATGGCATCAAATCATGTCAGCAGCTGTGTTTTTCTTTTTTCATGCCCCAACAGCTTTGATAAACGTTTGGGGTTGTTTTTTGATTGTATAAAACAAACAGATTCCAGTTTTTGTTGTCTGTTCAGTTATAGATACACAGAGGACGTCAGAACGTGGTAAGAACATCAGTGACCCATTTGACTCCATCTTGTGGGCCACTTTTTTGTTCTTACCACATTTTGACATCATCTGTGCATCTATAACTGAACAGACAATGGCAAAATGGAATCTATTTGTTAAATGGACGGCCAGTTTTGAAAAATCTAACTTTTGGATGGCCACTTTTGAAATCTTGGCTAAAAATCTGCATACAATGAACACCTCCATACTACAGACATCATAAATGCTTGATTATAAGCATTGTTTATTAAATTTTGTAACTTTTTGGTACTGCAGTAAATGAAGAGCGAAGCTTTATCGAAAGCGGTGCTTACTGCTTATTATGGCTAAATTAAAAGCAGTGCTTAGTCAAAATTTTCCTTCACCATAAATCTTTAGAACATGCAGTTTAATGGAGTGAAATGCCAAATATTACTTATTATAAAATAACCGGAATGAGCGACATGCTGTCTGATTGGTTACTGAGCTCAAACACCGTGTCGTTATAACTCAATAAAGCATAAGCTGATGTGATTCCTCGTGTAGATTTTGTCGTTTTTGACGGATTTTAATAAGAATACCTGGATACAAGGCTAATTTTTTTTGTTCATGGTGGTAATATATGTAGTATAGGCTTTATCTTGTAATGAAACTGTAATTAGTTTTATAATATATTAAAGTAACTTTAAGAATATATTGTTGTAAGAACATTGAGACTATTGTATAATGCTCCTAATACGTCTTTATTATTATTATTATTATTAATCAAGGTAATAACACAACAGAATGTTTTAACTGCAACGTTGAGTGCATTTTCATTGCTAAAATCGCCAACATGTTTTCAACAAAGGCTTCCTAGCAATGCACATAGCAACGCCTCTTATAACAGGTAAATCTGCATTTCTCATGGCTTTATTGTTAATTTAGTGGTGTTATTTATAAAAGAAATAAAAAATGTTGTTGTTGTGTGATTATCGAGTTAAAATGGCACTCGAGAAGCTAGCAAAACACTCGGCTATCGCCTTGTGTTTTACATACATCTCTCGTGCCATTATAACTCAATAATCACATGCCAAGCCCAAAGCTAGTCATCAACATTAGTAACATAAACAACTACAATTACCTGGCAACCAAAAGGAATGCTCTTGTCACTTGAGACTAAACCAATCATCCTTATACATAATTATTGTCCTTTTGTAATAGGGGGCTCCTTATTGGTACAATTTTTGAAGTACCTATCTACTGTTCATAGTTTGTATCAATTTTAATTTGGGGAAATTCGCCATATACAAATAGTGTAATTGCCCCGTTCTTAAAAATTCAATTTGATAGCAAACACTAAGAACTAAAATTTAATTATTGGACTTTAAATAGTTTTTAGAATCGCATTTTTATTACAAATTCAGAGACAGGAACATTTATATATTGTACTCCACGTTTGATATTACCTTGAGTTTGGGAGGATCCATCCACCCTTTTTTGTTGAATAATACAGGTATTAATTATAAAGCATTTTGATTTCATTTTCGTTCTCGTATTTTAGTCGTAGACACGTGTGCAAAAATCAAACTTATTTCAATAAACAACAACTTAAACTTACTTTCAAACCTGTACCCAGAACAACATAGTCATATTCTTCATTCATGGTGAATAAAACAACTAATTTTAGACAATTTTCTCTCACAAATCGCCGTGATTTTAATATCTCTCTACACACCCTCTTCGCGAAGAATTACAACAGGGGTGTAGACTAATTTCAACAATAAGTTAACCGCCCTCTAGTAACAATTGAATAATAATGTGATTACTTGAAGTACCTTAGGATTCCCCACTGTTCAGTGGGCTCAGATGTGCCTTGCATATTACATTCTTCAACTACTAGCCAATAGTTTTAGGGTTTAATACCCTAAGGAATTACTATAAATACCAACGCCTCGCGCCCTTCGCATCATTACAGCCTATTCAACGAAGAGGAAGACGATGTTTTTTCCAGTGTGGCTTGTCGTCGAAGTAATGTCTGGAGAGGTGTCTTTTCACTGCAAAAGCACGTTATTAGTAAAAGAACTTGAGGTAAATGAACCGTCTTTGTCTTTACTGTGTTTCATCTTTTGTACTTTTAAAGGAATCCTGTTCAACCATAGGGAACAACACGTGCACTTGTAAGTTTCAACAAACACGCTGTATAAGGATTTTATGTACTGAATTAACTAAATTTGTGTATTTGTCTATGTTTTTAGGCTTCGTTCGCCAAACTGCTTGAGAGAAGTACACGGAATCGTGAATTTTTGAGGAGCCTCGTTTTGTGCTCGACGAAAGGGCTTCAGGTAAGGAGGTTTTTTCTGTTTTGTTATCCTCAATATTCGTAAAAACGGAGCGAAATTCTTTCCTCTGAAACCAACACGTGGGAAGCTAGCCTTTTTAATACTGGATACTTCTGGTGTACCTTGACGAAAACTCCGATTGTTTTATTGGTTAATATTAGGTTCCTTCTGAGTGACTGCATGTTTTATCACAACTAGTAACATATGGTACTGAAAAGGGTGTGGGCAGTAATTTAACAAAATGTTTTTTATTCATTTAATTTAGATATTAGTCACATGAAAATTATATACTCTATGCAGTTGGTTGGTTTACCATTTGTTCCCATCAGTCTCCAAGGTCCCGAAACAAGATGAAAGTTGCTATGAAAAGGTAATGGATTTATTATAATATATACTAGATTAAGGTGCCATTAAGTGTTCTGCACATGTGTGATATTTCAAACGTGGGGGACTCCATTGTCAACAAACTTCAACGGAATAGATTTGCAACAGTTCAAAAGCGAGTATTCGTCAAAGCTGATGAAGGCGCAAGTGGTAGTTTGATATATTATCCACTTTTAGGAACAGAACAGCTTCTTATAACACGCTTTTTAGGCGGAAAAGCTGAAGCGTGGAAAACAAATCTGCAATATCTTCATGTTCAATGTTTATATAACGCAATGTAAACAAATGATGTAAACAGAAACGTGGACATGCGCAGAACGGGCTTGACGGCACCTTCAATATTTTGTGATATAGACGTATCACAATTTCTTATTGAAAATTTACATTATCTGGCAACAATGATTTTTCAGTCACAAAAGATCACAAGCTTTATAATTTAAAAATTAAAAACCAAATTAACATTGTGCCCATTAAATTTAAGAACTAAATGTTAAATATGTTAAATAATTAAAAGATAAACATTGAATTTAAGATGTAGGATAATACTGCTTGTGGTTCTTAAGTGACATGATAAATCATCTTGTCAAATAATATAAATTTTGAAATCAGTTTTCAACCATACAATCATGCACTTGGAAAATGGCTATATAATGTATTTTTTTAGATCATTTAGCAAAAAATTAAATTGTTTTGCTCCTTATTTCTCAGATTGAATGTTGGACATTGAATGATGTTGGAATGATTTCAAATAAAGAAGTTGAAGGGAAATGTAGTCTGGATTTTGAATTGTCTTTAATATCAGGTATATACAACAATTATAATTGATAGTTATTGGAAATATGTGATAAATATTTCATCTATTTCTAGAAATTAATTTGCAATATACAGAATTATTAGTTAAAATTCTTAATTCCTTCTTTTGCTTTGAAGTTGCAGGCATTACAGTTTGTTAATCATTCTGATGGAAATTATAAACTACATAATACATCAAAGGAGAAAAGGTAGAGGAAATAAGGTGATATCAATTTTAATTATTGATCTACAGGTTGATACACAGTACTGTGTGCATCGATCTGCCTGTTCAATAATTATAATTTTAATTAATTATTGTATACTGGGCAGGTGTTTGTAGTAATAAGTAGTAATAAACTAAATTCATAGTAAATAAAAACTAAATTTTTATTTAATTTTATGCATGAAGATATTATAATATATAGCATTCCAATATGCTTAAATAACAATTAGACATCGAGTCAGAGTTGTCTATGGACTAGCCTGAGGGCCAAGTTCGAGTAGATTTTTCGCTCTGGGACAATGACGACGACGAGTTGTATAATTGTTTTAGTAGAAACAAATTAGTTGACTATTAGACATCGAGTCGGAGTTGTCTACTGGGACAATAACGATGACGAGTTGTATAATAGTTTTAGTAGAAACAAATTAGTTGACTATTAGACATCGAGTCAGAGTTGTCCATGGACTAGCCTGAGGGCCAAGTTCGAGTCGAATATCACTCTGGGACAATGACGACGACGAGTTGTATAATAGTTTTAGTAGAAGTTTTAGTAAAATGTTTAGGAGAAGTTGCATGTTTATACAGCTATATATTTCAGAACTTCATGATAGATTATTAACAGCATTATAAAAACACTTGCCCAGTGTACCTTTTGTGAAATAACAGGATTGATTTACATAATGTGTTGCTTTTTCAAATTTTATTTTTACCAATACTTTGCCTTGATGGCAAGGACATTTCTGAATTGACACAAGTTTTCCTCTGATTTTGAGATATTGCTTGAAACTAAATTAACGTGCCCACATTGCTAAATCAATCGTCAATTTCACTTGTACCAATTATGCATTAAACTGAAATGGTCATCACAACTATGCAATAATTAAGGACTAATTAACATTTTCCCATTTCCCAGAAAAATGGGTGATCATTAAGTTGGGTTAAATATGTCAAAATATGACAAAATTAATGAAAATAAGATTGGTGAAACTACCTGATTTTTAAATGTTTAAAGGTAAAGTTTTTGGCCTGCAAGGGATTGCATGTAAATTGTAATGATAGATGTTTTCAACTTAAGCTCTTCTGCCAGATTTATCACAAGGCCAACTAATTTTCTTTTGGTATGAATCATTCAAACAAATGTTTGTAAACTAAAGAAACCAAAAATTGTCTATCAACTGGCAATTGTAAATTAGGGACAAATTTAATTTACTACTGCAATTGTGATGACTATTTAATTTTAATGTTCTTATAATTTAAATTTCATGTGCATGTAAATGTTTTTGGTTAGTTGTTCCAAATTGATAGATCACTTTCACCAAAACAGTTGCTGCTAAAATACTTTAATTAATTAAAAGGTATTTGCAGCAAGGTAATATACGATCACTTGGAAGGAAGTAATTTGGAAACATGAAGATCTGCATGACAGCAGATAAAAAAGAGTTGTCACATAATGTTTGGCTATATGAAGTGATCTTAAATTTGGAGCACCTAGCTAGCTAATAGATATTTTAGTTAAATAGTTAAATAGTTAAATAGTTAATTAGTTAATTAGTTAATTAGTTAATTAGTTAATAGTTAAATAGTTAATTGCATGCAAATTACAAATTAGGTTCCTGGCATTAAATGGACCGTTAAGGCGGGTTTCCATTCAGTGCTTTTTATCGTTATTCAAAAGAAAGCGGTCAAATTGATCGCGCGATAAAAAGTGCTTAATGGCAATGCGCCTTTGAGGAGGGGGTAGTTTTCCGTTTATTTTGCCCCTGGCCTCGGTCCGGCTTATGTAAATTTAATTTTTGCTATTGTGTAATTTAATTGTATACAATGCAAATGTCTTATTAAATTTACATAAGTTGTCACCCCGCGAATGGGACGGGTACCCGGGTGGGGTCGGACCTCCCTCCGTATGCAAATTAGCTAATTTGCATATGGAAAGATGTCAAACCCTACCCAGGTCCCATCCCATCGTGGGGTGGCAACTTATGTAAATTTAATAAGACATCTGGTGTTGAATATTCATGAAAGATTCATCTGAAATACGTTGTGGTGACTGACTTAAGCTCCATGGAAAGCAATAGTTTAATAATTATACGGTGGGACATGCAGTTATCTACTAGGATGTATAGCTACCAGTACAAGGAATATTTATAAAATTTTGGCACAATTTTTAAACATTTCGGGTATTTGTCCATGCTTAATTGCAAAAGCCAATTGTATAATTACTTACTTGTTTATTATTGAGTGGCAAAGTGGTATTTGCATGCAGCGTTTCCTAATTTTGAATTTAGACCTTAAAAACAAGATTGACCTTAAAGACAGTGATCATTACATTATACTGCATAAATGATTGCACTAATTACTAACTTAATAATGATTTTACCAAGTTTCAATACATGTATGATAAAATTATCAACTGTTATTGCAATCAATTATAATTTTGAATGAGGTGGAATGATTATATAACTTTGTCACAATAATATATATATACCGTACATTAAATTAAATTATTAAATAGAATGTTGGCAATGGATTTGGCTTAATGTTAGGGACCGTACATCATGGTTATTAAACTTGAGTGGTAGTTTAACAACTTTTTTCAACTTTTTCACCCACTGTAAATGAAGATAAAATTTGGGCTCCCAAAAGAAGTAGAAATTATTTCTTGAAAAACTAAGTTGCCTGTCAACAACATTAAGGATTATACTAAATGTAACCAAGGATTTTCACTGGGAGCTACTAAGTTAGTCATACAAGGTTAGTTAAGGTAAGAAATTAGTGTACAGTAATATAAAAATAAATGCTATTATAATTCGACTGTTGCTTAATACTGTATGTTCCATTTGGTTGAAAATGCTTACAGAACTGGATAGGATTATAGTGCATATTAAAATGGCTTGATAAACTTTATTTATTTTCAAAAAATTACCTGGAACATATTCTACAGGAATGTTGTAGTTATAGTGGTCTACCAATTGGCAACAGAGCAAGGAAATTGACTTGTATATTTGTATGTTTTATTTTAGCAAAGTATACATGGGCCACGATGATATGGAATCTCCAGAAACCAAGAGGGAAGAAATGTTTTATGTCTAGATTATTGTTAACCTTAAATAGAGTAATTATAAACAGTGTTGTGCTGCGTAGGTGGTGTAGAAATACAAATTGAATACTTTAAAAAGGTTGGTGTACTGCCAATCATAGCACTGATTATGGGTCTAATATGTCAAAAGAAGTGCCTTTAATCGAAATGTTATACCTCCTACACACCATTTCAGTAGCACACCAACTTTTTAGAGTATTCAATTTGTATGTAGAAACATATTAGTTACTTTATTGGATTAATTCTTACCAAGGGACTGCATCAAAACTGGGATATTTTTTTCCAAATATTATAAAGCACACTTTTTCAAACATTACAATAAATTGACATTGCTGTCTTTGGCTTCTTGGTTTGTGTGGTAAGAAATCTTGACACATTTTTGGGCTGTAATTTTTTTGGTGATCTTGAATGCAACTTCACTAATTTTCTGTCCAGCATTCAGTGATATTTGTTTAAAAGATATGCCATTTTAATAAAGTTCATTTTTTGGCATTATTGTAGTTAATGGTGCACTGTACTGACTAGTATGAATTTGAAATAAAAATCAATTTATTTTATAAATGAAAGTGTTGTGTCCATTTTAATTTGGAAGATATAGTTTAAGCATTTCAATATATAAATTGGTGCCAAGCAAGTAGGAATGGAATGTTACATTGGTACTGAAGCAAAACTTTGAAGCCATCATGATTGCCAAATTCTGTTAAAAATATAACAGTTATTCACTAAATTATATATATATTTTTTATTTCGTTTTGCCACAAATATTGTAATGTGTAGTGATTAAGATTCAGATTAAGATATATATATGTGTTATTAATAGACTAATTTTCATGATGCTATGCGGGCATGCCGGAGGTCCAGATAGAGAAATATTTGCCAGAGGGCAAATAATATTTGCCAGAGGGCAAATATTTCTCTATCTGGACTGACCAAAAACGGTAAATAACTTTTTTTATAGTACAAGGTAAAAGACTTGAGTTACTTTAGTTTGGTAAAACTGCATTATTTGGATAGGGAACGAAAAACAAACCAAGATACTTTAGTTTTTGTATAATAGTTTTTCCAGCTTAATTTCGTCATTCTGTATTAGTTTAACATTTTTCAGTTGATAATGAAGCAAAAATCACGATAAAAATTTTTAGCATTTAGGATTCCGTGACTGGTCAAAATATCGTAAAATTCCGCCCGCTGCTGCAGCCAATCAGGTTGCAGGAAAGGCTAGGATTCTGCCCGCTCACAATACAAAAATAAATAAATAGTTGTATTTTACACAAAAAGTATATAATACGTATATATATACTTTACTTATAGTTAAAGTATATACTAGGATTATATATACTAGGATTATATATACAAGGATTAAAGTAGACCGTATACAATATTTATATATATATATAATATATATATATAATTGTGGACTCATATAATATATATATATATATATATAATTGTGGACTACATGTTAACTCTACAAACTGTTTCATGAGGTAATACATTATAATTATATATATATTATATATATATATATATATATATATATATATATATATATATATATATATATATATATATATATATATTTATTTATATATATATTTATATATTTATATATTTATATATTTATATATATATATATATACATATATATATATATATATATATATATTTATATATATTTATATATTTATATATATATATATATTTATATATATTATATATTTATATATATATATTTTATATATTATTTAAGCGAAATTTTTTCCACTCAAAACCAACACATGGCGAAGTACGCTCATGCATTACGACAACGCCATATCTTTCTGTGTAGAGTTGTAACCTTTTACTTTCTTCCTACCATAGGTTTTTAGGTCTTAGTTGGCTAGCTCTTATATAGTTGGGTAGGCTCTTTCGAATTTTTCAACTTTGGATGGATTAACGAAAAGATTGTGAAAGGAATGCTGAGATTGTGAAAGGAATTTCTAGGTAGGAACATAAAGTATATTATATATGGTTGTTTTTGTAAGTTTAATTTATTTAGTATATTTATCTACAATTTATTATAGAGGAATATACAACACTATGCTACAGTATACTATACACTATACAGCACTATAGACAACTATAGAATACTATACTACACTATAACCGTATATATTATTGTATGGTCCTCTATAGTGCTGTATATATAGTGTTCATTGTCCCGTAGTGTTGTATAGTCTAGTTGTAGTTCTAGTCGTACTAAGTCGTTATAGTCTAGTTGTAGTTGTAGTCTAGTCGTAGTCATGGTCATAGTCATAGTCTAGTCGTAGTCTAGTCTAGTCATAATTTAGTCATAGTCATAGTCATAATTTAGTCGTAGTCTAGTCGTAGTCTAGTCATAGTTGTTATCTAGTCATAGTTGTAGTCGTAGTCTAGTCATAGTTGTAGTCTAGTCATAGTTGTAGTCATAATCTAGTCATAATCTAGTCGTAGTCTAGTCGTAGTCATAGTTGTAGTCATAATCTAGTCGTAGTCATAGTGACATCATAGTCATTGTGATAGTCATAATCTAGTCGTAGTCGTAGTCATAATCTAGTTGTAGTCATAATCTAGTTGTAGTCTAGTCGTAGTCTAGTCGTAGTCTAGTCATAGTTGTAGTCGTAGTCATAATCTAGTCGTAGTCTAGTCGTAGTTGTAGTCATAATCTAGTCGTAGTCATAGTGACAACGTAGTCATTGTGATAGTCATAATCTAGTCGTAGTCGTAGTCTAGTCGTAGTCTAGTCTAGTCGTAGTCTAGTCGTAGTCATAGTCATTGTCTATAGTCATAGTCATAGTCTAGTCATAGTCATAGTCATCAGTCTAGTAATAGTCAGTCATAGTAATAGTTATAGTCGTAGTCTAGTAATTAGTCATAGTCTAGTAATAGTCGTAGTCATAGTCGTCGTCTAGTAATAATCATAGTCGTAGTCTAGTAATAGTCGGTCATAGTAATAGTTATAGTCGTAGTCTAGTAATTAGTCATAGTCGTAGTCTAGTAATTAGTCGTAGTCGTAGTCGTAGTCTAGTGATAGTCAGTCATAGTAATAGTCATAGTCTAGTAATTAGTCATAGTCGTAGTCTAGTAATTAGTCGTAGTCGTAGTCGTAGTCTAGTGATAGTCAGTCATAGTAATAGTCATAGTCTAGTAATTAGTCATAGTCGTAGTCTAGTAATAGTCTAATAATAGTCGTAGTCTAGTCATAGTCATAGTCGTAGTCTAGTAATTAGTCATAGTCATAGTCATAGTCATAGTCATAGTCGTAGTCTAGTAATTAGTCATAGTCGTAGTCGTAGTCTAGTAATAGTCGTAGTCTAGTAATTAGTCATAGTCGTAGTCGTAGTCTAGTAATAGTCGTAGTCTAGTAATTAGTCATAGTCGTAGTCGTAGTCTAGTAATAGTCGTAGTCTAGTAATTAGTCATAGTCGTAGTCTAGTAATTAGTCATAGTCATAGTCATAGTCATAGTCACAGTCTAGTAATAGTCAGTCATAGTAATAGTCATAGTCTAGTAATAGTAGTAGTTTAGTAATTAGTCATAGTCGTAGTCTATTAATAGTCGTAGTCTAGTAATAATCATAGTCGTAGTCTAGTAATAGTCTAGTAATTAGTCATAGTCGTAGTCTAGTAATAATCATAGTCGAGTCTAGTAATAGTCGTAGTCTAGTAATTAGTCGTAGTCTAGTAATTAGTCGTAGTCTAGTAATAGTCGTAGTCGTAGTCTAGTAATAATCATAGTCGTAGTCTAGTCATAGTCGTAGTCTAGTCATAGTTGTAGTCATAGTTGTAGTCATAGTCATAGTCGTAGTCATAGTTGTAGTCATAGTCATAGTCATAGTCATAGTTGTAGTCATAGTTGTAGTCATAGTTGTAGTCATAGTTGTAGTCATAGTCATAGTCATAGTCATAGTTGTAGTCATAGTTGTAGTCATAGTTGTAGTCATAGTCATAGTCATAGTCATAGTTGTAGTCATAGTTGTAGTCATAGTCATAGTCATAGTTGTAGTCATAGTTGTAGTCATAGTTGTAGTCATAGTCATAGTCATAGTTGTAGTCTAGTCATAGTTGTAGTCTAGTTGTAGTCATAGTTGTAGTCATAGTTGTAGTCTAGTCATAGTTGTAGTCTAGTCATAGTTGTAGTCATAGTCGTAGTCATAGTTAATGTAGTCATAGTTGTAGTCTAGTCATAGTTGTAGTCTAGTCATAGTTGTAGTCATAGTCGTAGTCATAGTTGTAGTCATAGTCGTAGTCATAGTTGTAGTCTAGTCATAGTTGTAGTCTAGTCATAGTTGTAGTCATAGTCATAGTCATAGTTGTAGTCATAGTTGTAGTCATAGTCGTAGTCTAGTCCTAGTCATAGTTGTAGTCATAGTCATAGTTGTAGTCATAGTTGTAGTCATAGTCACAGTTGTAGTCATAGTTGTAGTCTAGTCATAGTTGTAGTCTAGTCATAGTTGTAGTCATAGTCGTAGTCATAGTCGTAGTCATAGTTGTAGTTGTAGTCATAGTCATAGTCATAGTTGTAGTCGTAGTCTAGTCCTAGTCATAGTTGTAGTCATAGTCATAGTTGTAGTCATAGTTGTAGTCTAGTCATAGTCATAGTTGTAGTCATAGTTGTAGTCTAGTCATAGTTGTAGTCATAGTCATAGTTGTAGTCATAGTCATAGTTGTAGTCATAGTTGTAGTCTATAGTCATAGTTGTAGTCTAGTCATAGTTGTAGTTGTAGTCATAGTCGTAGTCATAGTTGTAGTCATAGTCATAGTCATAGTTGTAGTCATAGTTGTAGTCTAGTCATAGTTGTAGTCTAGTCATAGTTGTAGTCATAGTTGTAGTCATAGTCGTAGTCATAGTCGTAGTCATAGTCATAGTTGTAGTCATAGTTGTAGTCATAGTCATAGTTGTAGTCATAGTCGTAGTCATAGTCATAGTTGTAGTCATAGTCGTAGTCATAGTCATAGTTCTAGTCATAGTTCTAGTCATGGTTGTAGTCATAGTTGTAGTCATAGTCATAGTTGTAGTCATAGTTGTAGTCATAGTCATAGTTGTAGTCATAGTTGTAGTCATAGTCGTAGTCATAGTTGTAGTCATAGTTGTAGTCATAGTCATAGTTGTAGTCATAGTCATAGTCATAGTTGTAGTCATAGTTGTAGTCATAGTCATAGTTGTAGTCATAGTCATAGTCATAGTCATAGTTGTAGTCATAGTTGTAGTCTAGTCATAGTTGTAGTCTAGTCATAGTTGTAGTCATAGTCGTAGTCATAGTTGTAGTCATAGTTGTAGTCTAGTCATAGTTGTAGTCTAGTCATAGTTGTAGTCATAGTTGTAGTCATAGTCATAGTTGTAGTCATAGTCATAGTTGTAGTCATAGTTGTAGTCATAGTCATAGTTGTAGTCATAGTCGTAGTCATAGTCATAGTTGTAGTCATAGTTGTAGTCATAGTCATAGTTGTAGTCATAGTTGTAGTCTAGTCATAGTTGTAGTCTAGTCATAGTTGTAGTCATAGTTGTAGTCTAGTCATAGTTGTAGTCGTAGTCGTAGTCATAGTTGTAGTCATAGTTGTAGTCATAGTTGTAGTCATAGGCGTAGTCATAGTCATAGTTGTAGTCATAGTTGTAGTCATAGTCATAGTTGTAGTCATAGTTGTAGTCTAGTCATAGTTGTAGTCTAGTCATAGTTGTAGTCATAGTCGTAGTCATAGTCGTAGTCATAGTCATAGTTGTAGTCATAGTTGTAGTCATAGTCATAGTTGTAGTCATAGTTGTAGTCTAGTCATAGTTGTAGTCTAGTCATAGTTGTAGTCATAGTCGTAGTCATAGTCGTAGTCATAGTCGTAGTCATAGTCATAGTTGTAGTCATAGTTGTAGTCATAGTCATAGTTGTAGTCATAGTTGTAGTCTAGTCATAGTTGTAGTCTAGTCATAGTTGTAGTCATAGTTGTAGTCATAGTCGTAGTCATAGTCGTAGTCATAGTCATAGTCGTAGTCATAGTCATAGTTGTAGTCATAGTCGTAGTCATAGTTGTAGTCATAGTCATAGTTGTAGTCATAGTCGTAGTCATAGTCATAGTTGTAGTCATAGTCGTAGTCATAGTTGTAGTCATAGTCATAGTTGTAGTCATAGTCGTAGTCATAGTCATAGTTGTAGTCATAGTCGTAGTCATAGTCATAGTTGTAGTCATAGTTGTAGTCATAGTTGTAGTCATAGTCATAGTCATAGTTGTAGTCATAGTCATAGTTGTAGTCATAGTCGTAGTCTAGTCATAGTCGTAGTCATAGTTGTAGTCATAGTTGTAGTCATAGTCGTAGTCATAGTCATAGTCATAGTCGTAGTCATAGTCATAGTTGTAGTCATAGTTGTAGTCATAGTCGTAGTCGTAGTCATAGTCATAGTTGTAGTCATAGTTGTAGTCATAGTCGTAGTCATAGTTGTAGTCATAGTTGTAGTCATAGTCATAGTTGTAGTCATAGTCATAGTTGTAGTCATAGTCATAGTCGTAGTCATAGTCGTAGTCATAGTTGTAGTCATAGTTGTAGTCATAGTTGTAGTCATAGTTGTAGTCTAGTCATAGTTGTAGTCATAGTCATAGTCGTAGTCATAGTTGTAGTCATAGTTGTAGTCATAGTCGTAGTCATAGTTGTAGTCATAGTTGTAGTCATAGTTGTAGTCATAGTCATAGTTGTAGTCATAGTCGTAGTCATAGTCATAGTTGTAGTCATAGTTGTAGTCATAGTCATAGTTGTAGTCATAGTCATAGTTGTAGTCATAGTCGTAGTCATAGTCATTTCATAGTTGTAGTCATAGTCATAGTTGTAGTCATAGTTGTAGTCATAGTCATAGTTGTAGTCATAGTCGTAGTCATAGTCATAGTTGTAGTCATAGTTGTAGTCATAGTCATAGTTGTAGTCATAGTTGTAGTCTAGTCATAGTTGTAGTCATAGTCATAGTTGTAGTCATAGTTGTAGTCATAGTTGTAGTCTAGTCATAGTTGTAGTCATAGTCATAGTTGTAGTCATAGTCGTAGTCATAGTCATAGTCGTAGTCATAGTTGTAGTCATAGTTGTAGTCATAGTTGTAGTCATAGTCATAGTTGTAGTCATAGTTGTAGTCATAGTTGTAGTCATAGTTGTAGTCATAGTTGTAGTCGTAGTCATAGTTATAGTTGTAGTCATAGTTGTAGTCATAGTCATAGTTGTAGTCATAGTTGTAGTCATAGTTGTAGTCTAGTCATAGTTGTAGTCATAGTCATAGTTGTAGTCATAGTTGTAGTCATAGTCATAGTCATAGTTGTAGTCATAGTCATAGTCATAGTTGTAGTCATAGTTGTAGTCATAGTCATAGTTGTAGTCATAGTCGTAGTCATATTCATAGTTGTAGTCATAGTTGTAGTCATAGTCATAGTTGTAGTCATAGTTGTAGTCATAGTCATAGTTGTAGTCATAGTTGTAGTCTAGTCATAGTTGTAGTCATAGTCATAGTTGTAGTCATAGTCATAGTTGTAGTCATAGTCATAGTTGTAGTCATAGTTGTAGTCATAGTTGTAGTCATAGTCATAGTCATAGTTGTAGTCATAGTCATAGTCATAGTTGTAGTCATAGTTGTAGTCATAGTTGTAGTCATAGTCATAGTTATAGTCTAGTAATAGTCGTAGTCTAGTAATAGTCATAGTCTAGTAATAGTCGTAGTCTAGTAATAGTCATAGTCTAGTAATAGTCGTAGTCTAGTAATAGTCGTAGTCTAGTAATAGTCGTAGTCATAGTCTAGTAATAGTTGTAGTCTAGTAATAGTCGTAGTCTAGTAATAGTCGTAGTCTAGTAATAGTCATAGTCTAGTAATAGTCGTAGTCTAGTAATAGTCATAGTCTAGTAATAGTCGTAGTCTAGTAATAGTCATAGTCTAGTAATAGTCGTAGTCTAGTAATAGTCGTAGTCTAGTAATAGTCGTAGTCTAGTAATAGTCGTAGTCATAGTCATAGTCATAGTCTAGTAATAGTCGTAGTCTAGTAATAGTCGTAGTCTAGTGATAGTCATAGTCTAGTAATAGTCGTAGTCTAGTAATAGTCGTAGTCTAGTAATAGTCGTAGTCTAGTAATAGTCGTAGTCTAGTAATAGTCGTAGTCTAGTAATAGTCGTAGTCTAGTAATAGTCGTAGTCTAGTAATAGTCGTAGTCTAGTAATAGTCGTAGTCTGGTAATAGTCGTAGTCTGGTAATAGTCGTAGTCTGGTAATAGTCGTAGTCTAGTAATAGTCGTAGTCTAGTAATAGTCGTAGTCTAGTAATAGTCGTAGTCTAGTAATAGTCATAGTCTAGTAATAGTCATAGTCTAGTAATAGTCATAGTCGTAGTCTAGTCATAGTCGTAGTCTAGTAATAGTCGTAGTCTAGTAATAGTCATAGTCTAGTAATAGTCGTAGTCTAGTAATAGTCATAGTCTAGTAATAGTCGTAGTCTAGTAATAGTCATAGTCTAGTAATAGTCGTAGTCTAGTCATAGTCATAGTTATAGTCTAGTAATAGTCGTAGTCTAGTAATAGTCTAGTAATAGTCGTAGTCTAGTAATAGTCGTAGTCTAGTAATCGTAGTCATAGTTTAGTCGTAGTCATAGTTTAGTCGTAGTCTAGTTGTAGTCTAGTCTAGTGATAGTCTAGTTGTAGTCTAGTTATAGTCTAGTCTAGTCTAGTGACAAGTGTAGTATAGTTGTAGTTGTGATAGTTAAGCTTGTACATTAAGTAAGCTTGTACATTAAGTAAGCTTGTACATTAAGTAAGCTTGTACATTAAGTAAGTTTGTACATTAAATAAACTTGTACATTAAATAAATAAAAAATCTTGTATATAAAAAAATCTTGTATATAAAAAATCTTGTAAATAAAAAATCTTGTATATAAAAAATCTTGTATATAAAAAATCTTGTATATAAAAAATCTTGTAAATAAAAAATCTTGTATATAAAAAATCTTGTATATAAAAATCTTGTATATAAAAAATCTTATAAATAAAAAATCTTATAAATAAAAAATCTTATAAATAAAAATCTTATAAATAAAAAAGAAGTATCCCCTGTTCAAATTTTTTTTTAAATTAGAAAGACTTAACGGTTTTCCCCTTTGTTTCACCCAGTGCCGTGCGAAGACCCCCTCCTTTTTTATTCCAACTTAGTCTTACCCCTCCTTTTTTATTCCGACTTAGTCTTACCCCCTCCTTTTTTATTCCAACTTAGTCTTCTCCCTCTGATTTTTTCTTACTTAGTCTTACCCCCTCCTTTTTTATTCCAACTTAGTCTTACCCCTCCTTTTTTATTCCAACTTAGTCTTACCCCCTCCTTTTTTATTCCAACTTAGTCTTCTCCCTCTGATTTTTTCTTACTTAGTCTTACCCCCTCCTTTTTTATTCCAACTTAGTCTTACCCCCTCCTTTTTTATTCAGACTTAGTCTTACCCCTCCTTTTTTATTCCAACTTAGTCTTCTCCCTCTGATTTTTTCTTACTTAGTCTTCTCCATCTGATTTTTTTCTTACTTAGTCTTCTCCATCTGATTTTTTTCTTACTTAGTCTTCTCCCTCTGATTTTTTCTTACTTAGTCTTCTCCATCTGATTTTTTTCTTACTTAGTCTTCTCCCTCTGATTTTTTCCTTACTTAGTCTTCCCCCCTCTGATTTTTTTCTTACTTAGTCTTCCCCCTCTGATTTCTTTCTTACTTAGTCTTCTCCCTGTGATTTTTTTCTTACTTAGTCTTCTCCCTCTGATTTTTTTCTTACTTAGTCTTCTCCCTCTGATATTTTTCTTACTTAGTCTTCTCCCTCTGATTTTTTTCTTACTTAGTCTTCTCCCTCTGATTTTTTCTTACGTATCTGAACCTCTTCTCATTGGGTATCAACCCCCAATTTCTCATCCATTATTCATTAGTTCTTATACCACATTTAATAATTTTTAGGAAGTCCTTGGCTGAGTTTGAACCCTCGCCCTCCGATCGCTTGGTATACACTGGCCTTAACCATTCGGCCATCCGAACTTTGCCTGAAATCTACTAATCGAAACTCCTATTTAACCCAATTTAATTAGCATAAATATAAAAAAAAATAATCAGATAAACAAATACAACACACGTTTAATATATAGAAATTTCACTTTTTTACACATCGTATGTAACATTTTAAATATTTTAAGATTCAACACTTTATCGCCAACTCTACCTGCAAAAGAATGGAAATAAAAAATATATGTATTAAGAGTCTTTCAGTATGTTTAGCCTCTAACTTTCGATGGTGCAATACAACTCTTACATGTTAGCGATTTTTTCGCGGCCTTGCTGCGCGAGGTTAAATAATCTATAGTTCCTTAGTAATCTATAGTTCCTTAGTAATCTATAGTTCCTTAGTAATCTATAGTTCCTTAGTAATCTATAGTTCCTTAGTAATCTATAGTTCCTTAGTAATCTATAGTTCCTTAGTAATCTATAGTTCCTTAGTAATCTTTAGTTCCTTAGTAATCTTTAGTTCCTTAGTAATCTTTAGTTCTTTAGTAATCTTTAGTTCCTTAGTAATATTTAGTTCCTTAGTAATCTATAGTTCCTTAGTAATCTATAGTTCCTTAGTAATCTATAGTTCCTTAGTAATCTATAGTTCCTTAGTAATCTATAGTTCCTTAGTAATCTATAGTTCCTTAGTAATCTATAGTTCCTTAGTAATCTATAGTTCCTTAGTAATCTTTAGTTCCTTAGTAATCTATAGTTCCTTAGTAATCTATAGTTCCTTAGTAATCTATAGTTCCTTAGTAATCTATAGTTCCTTAGTAATCTATAGTTCCTTAGTAATCTATAGTTCCTTAGTAATCTATAGTTCCTTAGTAATCTATAGTTCCTTAGTAATCTTTAGTTCTTTAGTAATCTATAGTTCCTTACTAATCTTTAGTTCCTTAGTAATCTATAGTTCCTTAGTAATCTATAGTTCCTTAGTAATCTATAGTTCCTTAGTAATCTATAGTTCCTTAGTAATCTTTAGTTCCTTAGTAATCTATAGTTCCTTAGTAATCTATAGTTCTTTAGTAATCTATAGTTCCTTAGTAATCTATAGTTCCTTAGTAATCTTTAGTTCCTTAGTAATCTATAGTTCCTTAGTAATCTATAGTTCCTTAGTAATCTATAGTTCCTTAGTAATCTATAGTTCTTTAGTAATCTATAGTTCTTTGGTAATCTATAGTTCTTTAGTAATCTATAGTTCTTTAGTAATCTATAGTTCTTTAGTAATCTTTAGTTCTTTAGTAATCTATAGTTCTTTAGTAATCTATAGTTCTTTAGTAATCTATAGTTCCTTAGTAATCTTTAGTTCCTTAGTAATCTTTAGTTCCTTAGTAATCTATAGTTCCTTAGTAATCTTTAGTTCTTTAGTAATCTATAGTTCCTTACTAATCTTTAGTTCCTTAGTAATCTATAGTTCCTTAGTAATCTATAGTTCCTTAGTAATCTATAGTTCCTTAGTAATCTATAGTTCCTTAGTAATCTATAGTTCCTTAGTAATCTATAGTTCCTTAGTAATCTATAGTTCCTTAGTAATCTTTAGTTCCTTAGTAATCTTTAGTTCCTTAGTAATCTTTAGTTCTTTAGTAATCTTTAGTTCCTTAGTAATATTTAGTTCCTTAGTAATCTATAGTTCCTTAGTAATCTATAGTTCCTTAGTAATCTATAGTTCCTTAGTAATCTATAGTTCCTTAGTAATCTATAGTTCCTTAGTAATCTATAGTTCCTTAGTAATCTATAGTTCCTTAGTAATCTATAGTTCCTTAGTAATCTTTAGTTCCTTAGTAATCTATAGTTCCTTAGTAATCTATAGTTCCTTAGTAATCTTTAGTTCCTTAGTAATCTATAGTTCCTTAGTAATCTATAGTTCCTTAGTAATCTATAGTTCCTTAGTAATCTATAGTTCCTTAGTAATCTATAGTTCCTTAGTAATCTATAGTTCCTTAGTAATCTTTAGTTCTTTAGTAATCTATAGTTCCTTACTAATCTTTAGTTCCTTAGTAATCTATAGTTCCTTAGTAATCTATAGTTCCTTAGTAATCTATAGTTCCTTAGTAATCTATAGTTCCTTAGTAATCTTTAGTTCCTTAGTAATCTATAGTTCCTTAGTAATCTATAGTTCTTTAGTAATCTATAGTTTTAGTAATCTATAGTTCCTTAGTAATCTATAGTTCCTTAGTAATCTATAGTTCCTTAGTAATCTATAGTTCCTTAGTAATCTATAGTTCCTTAGTAATCTATAGTTCCTTAGTAATCTATAGTTCTTTAGTAATCTATAGTTCTTTGGTAATCTATAGTTCTTTAGTAATCTATAGTTCTTTAGTAATCTATAGTTCTTTAGTAATCTTTAGTTCTTTAGTAATCTATAGTTCTTTAGTAATCTATAGTTCTTTAGTAATCTATAGTTCCTTAGTAATCTTTAGTTCCTTAGTAATCTTTAGTTCCTTAGTAATCTATAGTTCCTTAGTAATCTTTAGTTCTTTAGTAATCTATAGTTCCTTACTAATCTTTAGTTCCTTAGTAATCTATAGTTCCTTAGTAATCTATAGTTCCTTAGTAATCTATAGTTCCTTAGTAATCTATAGTTCCTTAGTAATCTATAGTTCCTTAGTAATCTATAGTTCCTTAGTAATCTATAGTTCTTTAGTAATCTATAGTTCCTTAGTAATCTATAGTTCCTTAGTAATCTATAGTTCCTTAGTAATCTATAGTTCCTTAGTAATCTATAGTTCCTTAGTAATCTTTAGTTCTTTAGCAATCTATAGTTCCTTACTAATCTTTAGTTCCTTAGTAATCTATAGTTCCTTAGTAATCTATAGTTCCTTAGTAATCTATAGTTCCTTAGTAATCTATAGTTCCTTAGTAATCTATAGTTCCTTAGTAATCTTTAGTTCCTTAGTAATCTATAGTTCCTTAGTAATCTTTAGTTCTTTAGTAATCTATAGTTCCTTAGTAATCTATAGTTCCTTAGTAATCTTTAGTTCTTTAGTAATCTATAGTTCCTTACTAATCTTTAGTTCCTTAGTAATCTATAGTTCCTTAGTAATCTATAGTTCCTTAGTAATCTATAGTTCCTTAGTAATCTATAGTTCTTTAGTAATCTATAGTTCCTTAGTAATCTTTAGTTCCTTAGTAATCTATAGTTCCTTAGTAATCTATAGTTCCTCAGTAATCTATAATTCCTTAGTAATCTTTAGTTCCTTAGTAATCTATAGTTCCTTAGTAATCTATAGTTCCTTAGTAATCTATAGTTCCTTAGTAATCTATAGTTCTTTAGTAATCTATAGTTCTTTGGTAATCTATAGTTCTTTAGTAATCTATAGTTCTTTAGTAATCTATAGTTCTTTAGTAATCTTTAGTTCTTTAGTAATCTATAGTTCTTTAGTAATCTATAGTTCTTTAGTAATCTATAGTTCCTTAGTAATCTATAGTTCCTTAGTAATCTTTAGTTCCTTAGTAATCTTTAGTTCCTTAGTAATCTATAGATCTTTAGTAATCTATAGTTCTTTAGTAATCTATAGTTCCTTAGTAATCTATAGTTCTTTAGTAATCTATAGTTCTTTAGTAATCTATAGTTCCTTAGTAATCTATAGTTCCTTAGTAATCTATAGTTCCTTAGTAATCTATAGTTCCTTAGTAATCTTTAGTTCCTTAGTAATCTTTAGTTCCTTAGTAATCTTTAGTTCCTTAGTAATCTTTAGTTCCTTAGTAATCTTTAGTTCCTTAGTAATCTATAGTTCCTTAGTAATCTTTAGTTCTTTAGTAATCTATAGTTCCTTAGTAATCTATAGTTCCTTAGTAATCTTTAGTTCTTTAGTAATCTATAGTTCCTTACTAATCTTTAGTTCCTTAGTAATCTATAGTTCCTTAGTAATCTATAGTTCCTTAGTAATCTATAGTTCCTTAGTAATCTATAGTTCCTTAGTAATCTATAGTTCCTTAGTAATCTATAGTTCCTTAGTAATCTTTAGTTCCTTAGTAATCTATAGTTCCTTAGTAATCTATAGTTCTTTAGTAATCTATAGTTCCTTAGTAATCTATAGTTCCTTAGTAATCTTTAGTTCCTTAGTAATCTATAGTTCCTTAGTAATCTATAGTTCCTTAGTAATCTATAGTTCCTTAGTAATCTATAGTTGCTTAGTAATCTATAGTTCCTTAGTAATCTATAGTTCCTTAGTAATCTTTAGTTCTTTAGTAATCTATAGTTCCTTACTAATCTTTAGTTCCTTAGTAATCTATAGTTCCTTAGTAATCTATAGTTCCTTAGTAATCTATAGTTCCTTAGTAATCTATAGTTCCTTAGTAATCTATAGTTCCTTAGTAATCTATAGTTCCTTAGTAATCTATAGTTCCTTAGTAATCTATAGTTCTTTAGTAATCTATAGTTCCTTAGTAATCTATAGTTCCTTAGTAATCTATAGTTCCTTAGTAATCTATAGTTCCTTAGTAATCTATAGTTCCTTAGTAATCTTTAGTTCTTTAGCAATCTATAGTTCCTTACTAATCTTTAGTTCCTTAGTAATCTATAGTTCCTTAGTAATCTATAGTTCCTTAGTAATCTATAGTTCCTTAGTAATCTATAGTTCCTTAGTAATCTATAGTTCCTTAGTAATCTTTAGTTCCTTAGTAATCTATAGTTCCTTAGTAATCTATAGTTCCTTAGTAATCTTTAGTTCCTTAGTAATCTATAGTTCCTTAGTAATCTTTAGTTCTTTAGTAATCTATAGTTCCTTAGTAATCTATAGTTCCTTAGTAATCTTTAGTTCTTTAGTAATCTATAGTTCCTTACTAATCTTTAGTTCCTTAGTAATCTATAGTTCCTTAGTAATCTATAGTTCCTTAGTAATCTATAGTTCCTTAGTAATCTATAGTTCTTTAGTAATCTATAGTTCCTTAGTAATCTTTAGTTCCTTAGTAATCTATAGTTCCTTAGTAATCTATAGTTCCTTAGTAATCTATAATTCCTTAGTAATCTTTAGTTCCTTAGTAATCTATAGTTCCTTAGTAATCTATAATTCCTTAGTAATCTTTAGTTCCTTAGTAATCTATAGTTCCTTAGTAATCTATAGTTCCTTAGTAATCTATAGTTCCTTAGTAATCTATAGTTCCTTAGTAATCTATAGTTCCTTAGTAATCTATAGTTCCTTAGTAATCTATAGTTCTTTAGTAATCTATAGTTCCTTAGTAATCTATAGTTCCTTAGTAATCTATAGTTCCTTAGTAATCTATAGTTCCTTAGTAATCTATAGTTCCTTAGTAATCTTTAGTTCTTTAGCAATCTATAGTTCCTTACTAATCTTTAGTTCCTTAGTAATCTATAGTTCCTTAGTAATCTATAGTTCCTTAGTAATCTATAGTTCCTTAGTAATCTATAGTTCCTTAGTAATCTATAGTTCCTTAGTAATCTTTAGTTCCTTAGTAATCTATAGTTCCTTAGTAATCTTTAGTTCTTTAGTAATCTATAGTTCCTTAGTAATCTATAGTTCCTTAGTAATCTTTAGTTCTTTAGTAATCTATAGTTCCTTACTAATCTTTAGTTCCTTAGTAATCTATAGTTCCTTAGTAATCTATAGTTCCTTAGTAATCTATAGTTCCTTAGTAATCTATAGTTCCTTTAGTAATCTATAGTTCCTTAGTAATCTTTAGTTCCTTAGTAATCTATAGTTCCTTAGTAATCTATAGTTCCTTAGTAATCTATAATTCCTTAGTAATCTTTAGTTCCTTAGTAATCTATAGTTCCTTAGTAATCTATAGTTCCTTAGTAATCTATAGTTCCTTAGTAATCTATAGTTCTTTAGTAATCTATAGTTCTTTGGTAATCTATAGTTCTTTAGTAATCTATAGTTCTTTAGTAATCTATAGTTCTTTAGTAATCTTTAGTTCTTTAGTAATCTATAGTTCTTTAGTAATCTATAGTTCTTTAGTAATCTATAGTTCCTTAGTAATCTATAGTTCCTTAGTAATCTTTAGTTCCTTAGTAATCTTTAGTTCCTTAGTAATCTATAGATCTTTAGTAATCTATAGTTCTTTAGTAATCTATAGTTCCTTAGTAATCTATAGTTCCTTAGTAATCTATAGTTCCTTAGTAATCTATAGTTCCTTAGTAATCTTTAGTTCCTTAGTAATCTTTAGTTCCTTAGTAATCTTTAGTTCCTTAGTAATCTTTAGTTCCTTAGTAATCTTTAGTTCCTTAGTAATCTTTAGTTCTTTAGTAATCTATAGTTCCTTACTAATCTTTAGTTCCTTAGTAATCTATAGTTCCTTAGTAATCTATAGTTCCTTAGTAATCTATAGTTCCTTAGTAATCTATAGTTCCTTAGTAATCTATAGTTCCTTAGTAATCTATAGTTCCTTAGTAATCTTTAGTTCCTTAGTAATCTATAGTTCCTTAGTAATCTATAGTTTTTAGTAATCTATAGTTCCTTAGTAATCTATAGTTCCTTAGTAATCTTTAGTTCCTTAGTAATCTATAGTTCCTTAGTAATCTATAGTTCCTTAGTAATCTATAGTTCCTTAGTAATCTATAGTTCCTTAGTAATCTATAGTTGCTTAGTAATCTATAGTTCCTTAGTAATCTATAGTTCCTTAGTAATCTTTAGTTCTTTAGTAATCTATAGTTCCTTACTAATCTTTAGTTCCTTAGTAATCTATAGTTCCTTAGTAATCTATAGTTCCTTAGTAATCTATAGTTCCTTAGTAATCTATAGTTCCTTAGTAATCTATAGTTCCTTAGTAATCTATAGTTCCTTAGTAATCTATAGTTCCTTAGTAATCTATAGTTCTTTAGTAATCTATAGTTCCTTAGTAATCTATAGTTCCTTAGTAATCTATAGTTCCTTAGTAATCTATAGTTCCTTAGTAATCTATAGTTCCTTAGTAATCTTTAGTTCTTTAGCAATCTATAGTTCCTTACTAATCTTTAGTTCCTTAGTAATCTATAGTTCCTTAGTAATCTATAGTTCCTTAGTAATCTATAGTTCCTTAGTAATCTATAGTTCCTTAGTAATCTATAGTTCCTTAGTAATCTTTAGTTCCTTAGTAATCTATAGTTCCTTAGTAATCTTTAGTTCTTTAGTAATCTATAGTTCCTTAGTAATCTATAGTTCCTTAGTAATCTTTAGTTCTTTAGTAATCTATAGTTCCTTACTAATCTTTAGTTCCTTAGTAATCTATAGTTCCTTAGTAATCTATAGTTCCTTAGTAATCTATAGTTCCTTAGTAATCTATAGTTCTTTAGTAATCTATAGTTCCTTAGTAATCTTTAGTTCCTTAGTAATCTATAGTTCCTTAGTAATCTATAGTTCCTTAGTAATCTATAATTCCTTAGTAATCTTTAGTTCCTTAGTAATCTATAGTTCCTTAGTAATCTATAATTCCTTAGTAATCTTTAGTTCCTTAGTAATCTATAGTTCCTTAGTAATCTATAATTCCTTAGTAATCTATAGTTCCTTAGTAATCTTTAGTTCCTTAGTAATCTATAGTTCCTTAGTAATCTATAGTTCCTTAGTAATCTATAGTTCTTTAGTAATCTATAGTTCTTTAGTAATCTATAATTCTTTAGTAATCTATAGTTCTTTAGTAATCTATAGTTCTTTAGTAATCTTTAGTTCCTTAGTAATCTTTAGTTTCTTAGTAATCTATAGTTCCTTATAGTAATCTATAGTTCCTTAGTAATCTTTAGTTCCTTAGTAATCCTTAGTTCCTTAGTAATCTTTAGTTCTTTAGTAATCTATAGTTCCTTAGTAATCTATAATTCCTTAGTAATCTATAGTTCCTTAGTAATCTATAGTTCCTTATAGTAATCTATAGTTCTTTAGTAATCTATAGTTCCTTAGTAATCTATAGTTCCTTAGTAATCTTTAGTTCCTTAGTAATCTTTAGTTCCTTAGTAATCTTTAGTTCCTTAGTAATCTTTAGTTCCTTAGTAATCTTTAGTTCCTTAGTAATCTATAGTTCTTTAGTAATCTTTAGTTCCTTAGTAATCTATAGTTCCTTAGTAATCTTTAGTTCCTTAGTAATCTTTAGTTCCTTAGTAATCTATAGTTCCTTAGTAATCTTTAGTTCCTTAGTAATCTATAGTTCCTTAGTAATCTTTAGTTCCTTAGTAATCTTTAGTTCCTTAGTAATCCTTAGTTCCTTAGTAATCTTTAGTTCTTTAGTAATCTATAGTTCTTTGGTAATCTATAGTTCCTTAGTAATCTATAATTCCTTAGTAATCTATAGTTCCTTAGTAATCTTTAGTTCCTTATAGTAATCTATAGTTCCTTAGTAATCTATAGTTCCTTAGTAATCTTTAGTTCCTTAGTAATCTATAGTTCCTTAGTAATCTTTAGTTCCTTAGTAATCTTTAGTTCCTTAGTAATCCTTAGTAATCTTTAGTTCTTTAGTAATCTATAGTTCTTTGGTAATCTATAGTTCCTTAGTAATCTATAATTCCTTAGTAATCTATAGTTCCTTAGTAATCTTTAGTTCCTTATAGTAATCTATAGTTCTTTAGTAATCTATAGTTCCTTAGTAATCTATAGTTCCTTAGTAATCTTTAGTTCCTTAGTAATCTATAGTTCCTTAGTAATCTTTAGTTCCTTAGTAATCTTTAGTTCCTTAGTAATCTATAGTTCCTTAGTAATCTATAATTCCTTAGTAATCTATAGTTCCTTAGTAATCTATAGTTCCTTAGTAATCTTTAGTTCCTTAGTAATCTTTAGTTCCTTAGTAATCCTTAGTTCCTTAGTAATCTTTAGTTCCTTAGTAATCTATAGTTCCTTAGTAATCTATAGTTCCTTAGTAATCTTTAGTTCCTTAGTAATCTATAGTTCCTTAGTAATCTTTAGTTCCTTAGTAATCCTTAGTTCCTTAGTAATCCTTAGTTCTTTAGTAATCTATAGTTCCTTAGTAATCCTTAGTTCCTTAGTAATGTATAGTTCCTTAGTAATCTTTAGTTCCTTATAGTAATCTATAGTTCTTTAGTAATCTATAGTTCCTTAGTAATCTATAGTTCCTTAGTAATCTTTAGTTCCTTAGTAATCTATAGTTCCTTAGTAATCTTTAGTTCCTTAGTAATCTTTAGTTCCTTAGTAATCTTTAGTTCCTTAGTAATCTTTAGTTCCTTAGTAATCTATAATTCCTTAGTAATCTATAGTTCCTTAGTATTCTATAGTTCCTTAGTAATCTATAGTTCCTTAGTAATCTTTAGTTTCTTAGTAATCTATAGTTCCTTAGTAATCTTTAGTTCCTTAGTAATCCTTAGTTCCTTAGTAATCTTTAGTTCCTTAGTAATCTATAGTTCCTTAGTAATCTATAGTTCCTTAGTAATCTTTAGTTCCTTAGTAATCTTTAGTTCCTTAGTAATCCTTAGTTCCTTAGTAATCTTTAGTTCCTTAGTAATCTATAGTTCCTTAGTAATCTATAGTTCCTTAGTAATCTTTAGTTCCTTAGTAATCTATAGTTCCTTAGTAATCCTTAGTTCCTTAGTAATCTTTAGTTCCTTAGTAATCTTTAGTTCCTTAGTAATCTATAGTTCCTTAGTAATCTATAGTTCCTTAGTAATCCTTAGTTCCTTAGTAATCTTTAGTTCCTTAGTAATCTTTAGTTCCTTAGTAATCTATAGTTCCTTAGTAATCTTTAGTTCCTTAGTAATCTTTAGTTCCTTAGTAATCTATAGTTCCTTAGTAATCCTTAGTTCCTTAGTAATCTTTAGTTCCTTAGTAATCTTTAGTTCCTTAGTAATCTATAGTTCCTTAGTAATCTTTAGTTCCTTAGTAATCTTTAGTTCCTTAGTAATCTATAGTTCCTTAGTAATCTATAGTTCCTTAGTAATCTATAGTTCCTTAGTAATCTTTAGTTCCTTAGTATCTATAATAATAATCTATAGTTCTTTAGTAATCTATAGTTCTTTAGTAATCTATAGTTCCTTAGTAATCTATAGTTCTTTAGTAATCTATAGTTCCTTAGTAATCTATAGTTCTTTAGTAATATTTAGTTCTTTAGTAATCTATAGTTCTTTGGTAATCTTTAGTTCCTTAGTAATCTATAGTTCCTTAGTAATCTTTAGTTCCTTAGTAATCCTTAGTTCCTTAGTAATCTATAGTTCTTTAGTAATCTATAGTTCTTTGGTAATCTTTAGTTCCTTAGTAATCTATAGTTCCTTAGTAATCTTTAGTTCCTTAGTAATCTTTAGTTCCTTAGTAATCTATAGTTCTTTAGTAATCTATAGTTCCTTAGTAATCTATAGTTCCTTAGTAATCTTTGGTTCCTTAGTAATCTATAGTTCCTTAGTAATCTATAGTTCCTTAGTAATCTTTAGTTCCTTAGTAATCTATAGTTCCTTAGTAATCTTTAGTTCCTTAGTAATCCTTAGTTCCTTAGTAATCTACAGTTCCTTAGTAATCTATAGTTCCTTAGTAATCTATAGTTCCTTAGTAGTCATTTTGGACATCCAAAAATTTGGCCAAAAAGTAAAGGGTAAGATGATCGACTAGAACTACAGATTAATACAATACGATACTTGAATAAACGGGAAATAACTTACCACAATCATGCAGTTGCTTATCCACAGTTTGTACTCCTTATCTTATAAAACGGCGAAGCCTTAATCAGAGAGCTCATTTTTCCTAAAATCAAAACGACAAGTGAATTAGTATTACGTGTTTCAAGTGACGCAGAAAGATGATTGACCAGAACTACAGATTAATAAAATCCCCTTAACTTTTTGACGATTTTCGACCATTTTTAACTTGTCGAAATAAGCTTAACCACTTTACTTTTTGGCCAAAAATGATTAAATTTGCACTAGTTTCTGCTCATATTAATACCTAAGGCATTATTTAGGCTAAATTTTCATATTTTAAGCTTATTTTGACAAGTTAAAAATGATCGAAAATCGTCAGAAAGTTAAGGTTAACCCCTTTACTTTTTGTCCAAATTTGGTCATTTTTGCCAAATTTTTGGATGTCAAAAAATGACTAAATTTACGCTAGTTTCTGCTCATATTAATATCTAAGGCATTATTTAGGCTAAATTTTCATATTTTAAGCTTATTTTGACAAGTTAAAAATAGTCGAAAATTAGATAAGGGGACCAGGTAAAAAATTCGAAAATTAGGTAAAGGAGACTGGTTGGAATATAATCTTTAAAACATTAATTATAGGCTATATACAAATCAAATATCTAAAAAGGTTGGTGTACTGCCGAAATATTGTGTAAGTTGTTTGTGGCTAAATATGTATGATGTTACACAGGGGTGTATATTAATGGTCGGGAAATTTAATCGACGAAGGACTACGAACGTTTCACGATGATGACACGTTAGAAAATTGTATTGCGTATTGCGTAAAGGCCACGAAATATTCACGACAAAAAAGTCGACAAAATATGGATGCTGATGCAACAGTATGCAAGTTTGTGGTAAATACTTCATGGTAAATGTGATTCGTATGATTCATGCGATTGCTGTGATTGATTCGTATGATTCATGTGATTCGTGGGATTCATGTGATTCATGTGATTTCCTGTGATTTCCACACGACCCACACGAATCACATGGTTCGTGTGGGTCATGCAGGATTCGCGTGGGTCATGCAGTATTCGCGTGGGTCATGCAGTATTCGTGGGTCATGCAGTATTCGCGTGGATCATGCATGCAGGATTCGCGTGGATCGTGCATGCAGGATTCGCGTGGATCATGCATGCAGGATTCGCGTGGGTCATGCATGCAGGAATCGCGTGGGTCATGCATGCAGGATTCGCGTGGGTCATGCAGGTTTCGCGTGGGTGATGCAGGATTCGCGTGGGTGATGCAGGATTCGCGTGGGTCATGCAGGTTTCGCGTGGGTGATGCAGGATTCGCGTGGGTCATGCAGGATTCGCGTGGGTCATGCAGGATTCGTGTGGGTCATGACCCATACGAATCACATGACCCATACGAATCACATGACCCATACGAATCACATGACCCATACGAATCACATGACCCATACGAATCACATGACCCATACGAATCACATGACCCATACGAATCACATGACCCATACGAACCGCATGACCCATACGAACCGCATGACCCATATGAACCGCATGACTCATACGAATCACATGACCCATACGAATCACATGACCCATACGAACCGCATGACCCATATGAACCGCATGACTCATACGAACCGCATGACCCATACGAATCACATGACTCATACGAATCACATGACCCATACGAATCACATGACCCATACAAATCACATGACCCATACGAACCGCATGACTCATACGAACCGCATGACCCATACGAACCGCATGACCCATACGAACCACATGACCCATACGAATCACATGACCCATACGAACCGCATGACATATACAAACCGCATGAGTGCACGCAATTTCACCGGAAGTAGCTTGTGCCATATAATAATAAACAATTATTCACCGATGTGGAGGTGAATAGTCGTGGATATTTAAAATCTGTCACACTGATAAATAGGCTGGCAGCCATTTTGCCTAGACGCTGTAGGGTGATTATCGTGAAATAATCCGAACTAGCTTGACCAATCAGCGTGCGTGATTTTCTATAATCACCTGTGCATTTATAATAAATCATATTACCAAACTATTATAAAGCCCACAGTTACACAGGAGTGTATATTAATGATCAGCAACAATACAATGATCACCCTCTAACACGGAAAATTTAATCGACGAAGGACTACGAACGTTTCACGATGATGACACGAAAGAAAATTGTATTGCGTAAAAAAATGCCACGAAATATCCACGACAAAAAAGTCGACAAATGCCTGCTGATGCAACAGTATGCAAGTTTCTTGTAAATGTCGATTTATATATTTTAAAATTGTCAGAGTTGAATAAAATGATCATAGTTAAGAGGAAACAAGTTTAAACTTGACGGATAATTTCTCTCTCAGTAAATCATAGTAGAAGACGATTTTCTGTTTTGCAACTAGGACTGATTAAATAAGAAAATAATCCGCTCTGTCGCTCTGTCTGTGTGACTAAACGTACAACACGTGTAAATGTGAAATTATCCACGAAGTAATGGACGAGAAATGTCTGCAGGGTTATTTTGTTTCGCCAAACCAAAATCCACAAGTCCAAGCTACGGTAAGTGTGACGGGAATAGCTAAATATGTTTTGGTTGAAACTTGAAGGTATTTTTATGAAATTAACAGCTAGTATTGTAGCCTCTTGGGCATTGCTAATTGGTTGAAATGAGTTGTTGTCAATTTCATGTGAAATCTCGTTTGTAACATCAAAATCACATTGGTAATTTGGATGTCTGTCGGAGTGACGAGCTCAGATTATTTTTTAATATTTGTTGATTAATAAGAAATAAGAGAACTTCAATGTGTCGAAAAATACTAAGAGTATTTACGCATATATATTTCAACGTTTCGGAATTCGGACGATGTGTCCTTCTTCAGCAGATGTCAATACCAAATGCCTACCAACAAAGGATTATTTACTGATCTACTTATTGGTCTCCAATCATTTCTTATAGTACTAGTTGGGAGAATTGTTTTAAAAACATGTCAGTTTATCTTTGGTGATCATTTTCTTTATTCTCATTACCTCTATACTTGGTTAACCATTGATATTATTAGGAGAAGATAGATGTTGATCCACCATCCTCAGGCATAAAATATTAAAGGTGCCATCAAGTCTGTTCTGCGCATGTCGACGTTTCTGTTTACATTGCATTATATAAACATTGAACATGAAGTATTGCGGATTTGTTTTCCACGCTTGCGCTTTTTTGCATAAAAAGCGTGTTATAAGAAGCTGTTCTGTTCCTAAATGTGGATAATATATCTATATATATATATAAAACTACCACTCGTGCCTTCCCCACCTTTGACGAATACTCGCTTTCGAACTGTTGCAAATCTATCCATTAAAGTTTATTGACATATGGAGTCCCTCACATTTGAAATGTCATACATGCGCAGAACGGACTTGACGGCATCTTTAAATCAACCAAATAAAAGGCTTGTATCCAAAGACAATTTGTATTTATCATTTCTTTTTCAGACTTTAGCTTATTTTGAACAGATTAAAAGTTCGGCTGATGGTTGGAAAATCTGCGGACAAGCTCTTCTTAGTGGAACGGCTAGGTGGGTTAGTGATTTTAGCAGGACCATAGCCAATGTTTCGAGTGCGAAGGCCCTTTGTCAGAGAGTGAAACGTAAAGTGTAAAATCACGTCGAAGGAAACTTTGCTTCAAACGTTAGACTACTCACATGGTATTTTGACAGTACACCAACCTTTTTAGATATTTGATTTGTATTTCAGTACTACCTATACAGCACAACACATTTTATTACTCATTTTGATTATAGAAAATACCACACGCTGATTGGTCAAGCTACTTTGCATTATTTAACAATAATCACCTACAGTGTTTAGGAAAAATTGTTTACCAGCTGATTTGTCAGTGTGTATAGATGAGGAAATAACGGATTAATTTAACCAATTTTAAAGAAAATGCTATCCCAAAAAGATCACCTACTAAAAGTTAAAACAATTATTCACCGTAGTGTCAGTGAATAATGTGGATATTTACCTTGCCGTTTTGCAGCTCGGTAAATATCCACCACTATTCACCTCCAATTCGGTGAATAATTGTTAATTAACTGCTGAAATTTATTGCCTTTCATTGTTTATATTATCTAAGATCATGTTGTCCTGCCAGTGTCAATCAGATCGTCATCTACGGTTGACAGGGGTACTCCACACTCGATAAGTATTTTGAAAGAAGTCATAAAGTACATATAAAAATAGGACTTTTACTTACTGTAAGTTCACAGCACAATCTTGAACCAGATGGTACCACAGCAAACAAACCATATGCGACAAGACTCAGTGTGGACAATGTGTCCTATAGTCATAGAATAAAACCAGACGTTAAGGTTTTTTAACAGACTTGTCTGGTTGTAGTCTTGAGGAAGACTATTGTTGGTGACTGATGTTTCGACGGCCTCAGCGGCGGTCAGTCACCAACAATAGTCTTTCTCAAGGCTACAACAACCTGGTGATCAACTTCACACATCTAATGATACTCCTAGGTTCAAACCGTTTTGTTGCTGACTATGTTGATGCCCCTTGGCTATATTCTATGTTTATTATTATATTATCTATTCATCCCTGTTCATTATGCTTTTCATAAAGAACAGCCAACCTTAGTTATCATTGCTTAGCCTTAACCAAGTAACATGTGCTTAGCTCTATCATTCATACTGCAAATTCAAACAGTAAAGATGGAGCAGTTGCCCCACACTTCCATAACCCCACAAGACTGTTGTCAATTCTGTTTTTCTGGTTCAATTATTGAACCTGGTATTATGAGATTAACCTGGTTTCAAATCATCATTCTACGTTTCCTATTCAGGTCACATTTCCATAATCTATGTTTGAGCAAAGGCCGTTTGCCAGAGTGAATGAATAAAATCATCAAAACACTTATTGCATTTAAATTATCAATTATATTTTTAGCAATGATCACTCGAAATTTTTTTGCTTTCAAGTTTTGGAACATCATGCTAAGAAAAGGTAAAATGAAGGCAATAATAATCACTATGCAATGGGGCCATTCACAAAACAGGGTGTTAGTTCAAACATGAGAGGAAGGAGGTAATAAAAACTGTCATAAAACATCCATCTTCTTTGTGTATATACTGCATAGACACAGACTATGTCATAGACACATAGTTAGTTATGACGGCTTCAGCCGGGCATTAGTTATGGACTGCCAGATCTTTCGGTCTTCCATCATGGATACTAACTCAGATATCTCCTCATTGATTTACTTAAGAGACACTGGTGTGGAAGGTGGTTGAAGGTCTCCCTCTGCTACGGTGCCCATGTGTGGGGTTCCATAATACCAACTGACTGGCTGGTAGTTCAGGGTGTCGTCTACAATGTCCCACTAGGCCAAGCCTTCTACTTGCAATCTTGTCACTGACCCTCAGTAATCCACTGTAGAGTTCAATATTCGACATATGCTCCCTCCCCTCTTGGGATTCAGAAGCTTTACAAGAACAAAAACCATAACCCAAATAAAAACTCTAGTCCTAACCCTGGAATAAAGGAATACTAACCCTACTTTTAAACTAAACATTTCAATGATGTAATATTCTGTGTCCGGTACACAAAGTAGCAGCCCAAAATCAGTGACAAAACCATCATATTTTGTGAATGGCTTCATCAATTACTCAGTCAACAAATTATTAATGATAACAATCAACATGTGATGTGTTTTGTAGTTATAATGCCACTACGGAGTCTGACCAGCAGTTGCTGAGACAGATTTTATTATCTTGGCTTCAAAAACAGGTTGGTTAAACAGTCATCCAATAACAATGTTCGGATTTAATTAGTGTAGTCCTTCATCATCATGTGTTGAGTCCTTCGCCATCATGTGTATATAGAATTTCCTTTCTCCAACCAATAACAAACACTTTCTCCAATACAATAACATGACCATTGCATCATCTTGAAAGATGATAGAGCTTCCAAACCACCCCCTCTACTAACCATGTACTATGTTGTGTGCAAGAGGATGCATGACATTTCAGGCTAAATATTTAATGCATATTATAACCCATTCTAGGCTGTTTCTTCTGGAAAGGCTGATAAAGAATTTATTTTAAATAAAGGAGCACAAGTGATGACATTGATTTTTGTTAATGATTACCCTGAAAAGGTATCAAATGGTTTGTTTTGGGGTTTAGACTTTGAGGAAAACCTGAATATTGTTAGAGATGTTCTCATGGTTTGAATTTAGAAATAAGTAAACTCTCTTGAGTCAGCAGTTCAAAGTTGGAAGAAATAGTAGAGAAGTCATCAGGAGTAATAGTGATGGGTAAAATGAGACTGGATAGCAGAAAGAAACGAGCAAACACTTCCCTTTCTGCTATCCAGTCTCATACTCATTTTACCCATCACACTATTTCTCCTTATGACTTCTCTATTATTTCTTCTTCTCGTTCTTCTTCCAACTTTGAACTCCTCATTCGAGAGAGTTTACTGATTTGTGAATATTGTTAACAATGTTTGCTGCAAATTATTAACAAACTATATCTATGTTTTTACCTTTCTTTTCAAGTGGTCATTGTTTTTCTCAGACCTGCTTTCTACTCTTCAACTTGGTCCAGCTGCAGTGGACATTTTCCTTCGAATTCTTAAAACAATTGACCAAGAAGTAATCAACAGAGAAGCACAACAATCTTCAAAGGTACAGTATAATGCAGCTGACTGTCAATACTGTATAGCATAGTGAGTATCGACCCATATGTGAAAATCTATGAGGATCTTACAAGAATCTTGCAAGTACTTGCTAGTTTTTCTATGTACAGTAAGATCTTGTTACATCTTACAAGATCTTACAAAGATCTTACAAGTTCTTATAAGATTTTACAAGATTTTATTAAATGTTATAAAAACTTGCAAGATCATGGAACATTATACAAGATCTTACAAGATCATACAAGGTCTTAAAAGATTTTACAAGATCGTACAAGATATTCTAAGATCTTAAATGTTAATTATTATAAAATCTTGCCCAAAATCTTATAAGATTTTTCTTGGGATCTTACAAGATCTTGACAAGATTTTCACATGGGGATAGTATAGTACAAATACAATGAGTGCATATGTAGTACTAGGTGAATGCCTGATTTTAATTTAGGATGCACAAAGAAGCACCCTTATTAAGGATACAATGCGTGTACTGTGTGTTAATGAATTGGTTGAAGCATGGTATAAAATCTTGGTATGTATCATACATGTTGAAATTATATGCATGTTGCTCAAGTTTTTGGACCAGGTGTTTTTGTTCTGATGGGCATTCAACATCATTATTATAACACAGAGCGTACCTTTGTCTTAGAATGACTGGGAAGGAACTCAACCACAAGTGATGTGTTTGTGTTTGGATGTCATTGGACGATACGTATCATGGATAGATATTCGTTTGATAGCAAATGAAAGATTCATAAGGTATAGTAATGCACTTATTTAAGTTAGTTGCTTTATGTTACAGTACAGTTATGTTACTTAACAAATTGTTTTGCTCACCTTGGGCTAGGATTTTGCTGAGTCATTTATCTGTAGATGTGCTTCGTGAGAGTGCATGTGATTGCCTTTCTGAAATAATAAACAAAGGTATATATGACAAAAGAGTTTATGTATTGTAGTTTAATCATGTGTATAATATGACATGAACACATTACATAGAGTATTTTGTGTTTTAAACATGTAGGAATGCTTCCTCTTGGCAAAATCGAGTTAATTGAATCACTGCTGAAAATCCTGGAAGATGCAGGAGTGCTCCCACCTAGTGAGGTATTGTAGATTGATTGATATTTTGTGATAATATTAAATATAATATTGGCAAATATTGTAGATATTATTACAGGATTCCCAATTAAAATATATGAATGACAGGTGGATATAGAGAGAGAGAGATAGATAAAGGGAGATAGATATGTTGTGCTAAGTAGGCAGTGTAGAAATACAAATCAAATATCTAAAAAGGTTGGTGTAGGCCCTGACAAAGCCAAAAGGCCTTCACTCGAAACGTTAGACAACTTACACACTATTTTGGCAGTACACCAACCTTTTTAGATATTTGATTTGTATTTTCAAATGCATTATATAATGACATTTGCAAGCTACTTGCAGAGCAGTCTTGCTAATTACTAATTAGAAAACTAGAACCAGTCTCTATTTAGCAATTATGTTAGTCTTTTTTCCTTTTTAGTCTGATGACAGTGATTTTCAAGCAAAGCTGGCAAAGTTAATCAATGCAGCTGGAACACAACTCATTATATGCTGGTCAAAGTATGTGTTAAAAGTTATTTTTTAAATATGATTAGGTTTCTGACGTGAAAAACAAACACATGACAACTGAAACAATGAGAAATAAGACCATATTATTGTATTTACAGATCATAAAGATTGTTTTAGATTGAGGTTTGATTTGTCTTTTCTTATTTGTGTCTCTGAAAATTCAGACTTTCAAAAGCTGGCAGCACAGACGAAGCATCAAAAACCTTGAGTGTGATTGAGAAGAAACTCAACTACATGTTTGGGTGAGTTCAATTACCACACCCCATGTACTTTCCCCTGGGCCTATCTTGGATCTCAGCAGCCCTGGCAATATAGCCTGTGTACAGCCTGAATATACACCTGTAATACAGTCTGTGAAAACTCGCACGATAGCTTGTCGACTCCCCGCTGAGCTACTCAGATCTGAGTAGTAGATTTTGAGTGGTTTAATACTCATATGATTCATAATTGTTTATTTGATTGGATTATTTGATCTCACAAGAATTCCTAGAGAACCAATTGTAACTGGAATAAGTCAAGGGTTGTGATTTGAACAATCAAAATCTACTACTCAGATCTGAGTGGCTCACCGAGGGGTCACAGACTGAATTACAGGTGTGTATATTCAGGCTGTACACAGGCTATGGCAATAAGGAATTTGAGAATTCATTGATTGTTTAATTCTTTGCTTCAGATTTTTAGCCAATGAAGATGATGACATCTCTCAGAGTGTACACAGTTTTGCCAGAGACTATATAACATTACTGAAACAGGTATTCCAACACTCGAAATTTTTCTTCACCATAAATCCTTTCAACATGTAGTTTGATCAAGTGAAATGCCAAATATTACCTATAATATACCCAGAATCTTATCCCGGCACCATATATACAGAACTCGTGACTAGGCTTTCGGCAATGGCTTCCGTAGCTCAGTGGTCAGAGCACTGCACTAGCATCGCAGGGTTCAATTCCAGTGGGAAGGCCTTGAAGTTGCATTTTTCGCAACTGGTCCCGGTTTGGTCTTAAAATGTATGAATTCCAACACTCGAAATTTTCCTTCACCATAAATCCTTTCAATATATAAACATAATGTTGACTCTGAAGATGACTGCTGCTGAGGCCGTCGAAATGTCAGTCACCAATGACGATCAACTTCACACATCTAATGATACTCCTAAGTTCAAACCATTTACTTTAATGTTTAAAAACTCCAGATTAAAGTCAGCATGGAAATTACTGAAATCTATTTTTAAATTTCTGCCATTGTTTCCAAAAACTCATTCTTCAAAAAAATGTTTTATGTAAAATTTGTGTATTTTTTTCAGCTACCAAGTTTATCAGCTGAACAAGAGATAAATGTGAAGGTTGGTAATGCTAAATAAACTAGTTCCATTCTCTCACTACAATTGATCTTTTTAATAAGCCACTGTATCTTTCTCTAGGGATTATTGCTCACGGTTGTAAAAAAGATGCAATATGATGACTCATATGACTTTGACCAGGAGGTTGGTTTATGAAATAATTTATGTTCTGTATAATACATGTAATTATGTGAGCCTGGAAATAATTATTTTCGCTGTACCTGTCACGGTACAACTTAGCGTAATGTCGAAAAACTAAGTGTAACATCTCAAAGCCTAGCGTAACGTCTCCAAATCTAGCGTACTGTCTCCAAATCTAGCGTACTGTCTCCAAATCTAGCGTACTGTCTCCAAATCTAGCGTACTGTCTCCAAATCTAGCGTACTGTCTCCAAACCTAGCGTACTGTCTCCAAACCTAGCGTACTGTCTCATAACTTAGCGCAATGTCTCAAAACTTAGCGCAATGTCTCAAAACTTAGCGTAACGTCTCACAACTTAGCGTAACGTCTCACAACTTAGCGCAACATCTCACAACTTAGCGCAACGTCTCACAACTTAGCGCAACATCTCACAACTTAGCGCAATGTCTCCACTCTTTGCGCAACGTCTCACAACTTAGCGCAATGTCTCCATACTTAACGTAACGTCTCACAATTTAGCGTAATGTCTCCATACTTAGCGTAATGTCTCACAACTTAGCGCAATATCTCCACTTGTAACGTCTCCAAACTTAGCGCAATGTCTCCATACTTAGCGTAACGTCTCACAACTTAGCGTAACGTCTCCAAAGTTAGCGCAATGTCTCCAAACTTAGCGCAATGTCTCCACTCTTAGCGCAATGTCTCCAAATTTAGCGCAATGTCTCCACTCTTAGCGCAATGTCTCAAAACTTAGCGCAATGTCTCCAAACTTAGCGCAATGTCTCTAAACTTAGCGCAATGTCTCTAAACTTAGCGTAATATCTCCAAATTTAGCGCAAAATACTCCAAATTTAGAAATGAGATGTATATATGTTATTTTTATTCAGGGTGAAGATGAAGCAATGTTTTTGGAATACAGAAAGTTATTAAAAACATTATTTCAGAATATTGGGCATCTGGTATGTCAATGATGAATCGATTCCTAATAATTTTAGCATTATACAATTATGGATGGTTAATATTTGATATGCTGATTTCATTGAGGCTTTTAGCTCAACAACTATCAATTATAATTGAGAATTTAATATACTTTAATTCTAGGATTCAAATTTGATGTTAAGAACAGTTTCTGAATTTGTGACATCTACGTTAAGGTAACATTTGATGGAAATAATTTTAGTTTTATCCATAAAGGTGTATAACCAAGCTACAGCACTCTATAAAGGATCAGGACACTAAGATTATTTTAGAGAATTTGTGAATGTCAGTTAAGAAACTCATTAACAACTTCAGCAACTAACTTCTCGTTAACCAGTATATAGCTCAACAAATAATTTCCCAACGCAACCAGGTGATAAATCAGACATAGTTGAACCTACTCTGGCTTTAAAAAGTTTTTTGAACGTAACTTTAAAAGTTACTGTCCATGACCCAACGTTTCGACACTCCAATCTAGTGTCTTCATCAGGGGTGATCGTTGTAAAGTTAGGATCCCTATTTATACCTTCATAGAACCGATAATGACGTTATCTATTAACAAGATGCAAATAAGCTTCTGGTAATAAACCACCGTCATCGCGATGCAATGGGGCGTGGGCGCTATTGACCATCAGAGACGTTGTCTGGAGGCTTGGCATATCAATAGCGCCCACACCCCATTGAATCGCGATGACGGTGGTTTATTTTACCAGAAGCTTATTTGCATCTTGTTAATAGATAACGTCATTATCGGTTCTATGAAGGTATAAATAGGGATCCTAACTTTACAACGATCACCCCTGATGAAGACACTAGATTGGAGTGTCGAAACGTTGGGTCGTGGACAGTAACTTTTAAAGTTACGTTCAAAAAATGTTTTAAAGCCAGAGATGAAATTAAACAACTGATCACCACAGATAAATTGGCATGTTTTTAAAACCACTTCTCTCAACTGATAAAGCAGTTGGTTATAAGCTTATATTTTAAACTCGATAAAACACTACAATGGGTCGTTTATAAAAAAAAAACAGTGTATCCATTACTGGTTATCCTATATTTCCACACTTTCAAGAAACATAAAAAGATGTTTTGCTATGTTATTTTGTCTGTTTAGAGAATGGCAGAAATTAGAGTTTATGGACATTGAAGTTGCTGTGAGAGTAATCTACTACCTTGGCGAAGCTGTGCCAGTGAGAAGAGTCATTTATTTAATTATTTATCTATCATTATTTGTGCTAAAACATATGCAATGCTAAAGGTCAAACAATAAAACTGTGCGGTTGCTATAACCTGACTAACGGTGGACTAATGGTCCAACCTAAGATTATTCTCACAATTCTGGACTTCAACAAGCTATGACACTCATAACTTGGGTTTTGAATTTCTTGATATAAATCACACATAGTTTGACGCTTAACTCTGGCTTAAAATAAAAACTTTTCCTATACTTACCAACCCTAATTTGTTCCAGTATGTTATAGGAACCACACATTTTTTTTGTTTGGTCTAAGGTTGAAAAATTAAAACTTGGAGCCACTGTTTCATGGGTGTTGAAGCAAATTAAGGAAGTATCCATTGTTATAGATTAATTGTTTGTTTAATTGATGGTTTTATTTTATTTAGAGTCAACAACTCTATTCAGACCCAGCTAAATGGACCATGATGCAAAATATGTTATCAGCAGTAAGCAGAAATGAACCTCTAACATTTGGTGAATTTCTATTTCAGCAAACAAACTGTACTCAAATTATTAAAATATTTAATTATTTTATTGTTAGTTGATAAAGAGCAATGTGATAGCACAAACCCATTTCTGTGTCATAATTTTGGTAAGAAATCTTCCTTGCTTTTCAAATTTCATGTCATAACCTCTGCACAATACCAACAAAGTGTCAACCTAATTCCTAAATTCTACTTTTGATATTTTGTATACCCTTATTTGCTTTTTTTATCATTTCATATAATATCCAGTTGTAAAAGCATATCATTTATTTTAAACTGATTTAAATATATTTTTTTATTCTTGTTTCAGTATTTTGAAACATTAGTTCGTTATGATCGATTTTTCACCGCCCAGCCAGACTTGATTCCTGAAGTTCTGGTAAGACTATTGCTCGTTTCATGCAAATTATTTCACGAAGTTCATGTGTCCAAGAAGTTTTTTTACCAACAGATTTTTTTAGATTTTCAAGTTGCAGTTTCTACTTTCCCGGACAGCAATGGGACCTGTAACCTTCTGATTGCTGGTGAGATGCTCTAACCATATGAGTCTCCATCTGAGTCTTGGTAGCTCAATGGAGTGTCTCACCGGCAATCAGAAGGTTGCAGGTTCGATTCCTGTCTGGAACTCAGAAACATGTTCTGAGGATATGAGCTTGACGATCGTAGGTAATTAAAAAAAATTCTGTTTAATTTTCTAGTCATCATTTCTTGACGAGCGTTGTTTGCGTCATGCAAATTGTAAAGTTCGAAGTCGAGGTTGTTATCTTGTCTCAAGATTCATACGAAATCACAAGTGAGTAGTGCAGTGTACATTATAGCTTAGAATAGAAAGTTGTCGTCGTCGTCGTCGTCGTCCAACCCTTCAGTATTCCTACGCAACACACTACTTTTAACAATTTATTATTGTTTGCGTTACAGAAACCAGCTACAGAATTTCGCATTAGATGTGCTAACCAGACTTCAGAATATTCTAATTGTATCTCCGGTAAGTGTTTCTTACTATACAATTTTTACTTCTTTCTACACCAATTACCTATAATTAACAATTATTCACCGAAGTGGAGGTGAATAGTGGTGGATATTTACCGAGCCACGAAGCGGCGAGGTAAATATCCACACTATTCACCGACACTGAAAATACATTTTCTTTAGAACACTGGATATCAAGCGTTGTTTTCCGCAGAAGACCAGGTTAATATTATTTAATATTAAGATAATTGTGTTTAGTTTTTAACAATTTTGAAAGTTTAGAAGGGCACAAGTTTATAAGCCTCTATAAGCCAAGTTTATTCAATGTTTTTTTTAGATGTTTCTCTACGAAACTGCGGGTTTACTGATTGTCTTTAGCGGTGCATCACCAGAGGTATCAACGAAAACCTAAAATGGTCTTAGTTTGAGTATTTTTTCTTGGAAGTTTAATCATCTTCTCTTTTTCAGAAACAAGTTGTTGATATAAGAAGCATTTTAACTCCGTTGATAACAAAGTTTAGCACGGTTTTCAATAAGGTAGTCATAATAGATTTAACAATTATACCATGAGCGTGAGTCGTATATGAGCTCATAGCCAACGAGCAGCGAATAGTTTTATTATATAGCCAAACAGTTAGTCAGTTCGGGGTTTCTTTACAAAACACAATCGATTTCAGCTTTTTTCGGCCTAAAAAAACATGCCGTCATCTTGTTTTTTCTCTACATGCTAAGATATGAGGTTATAGCCTATTAGTAGAGGAGTCAATCAAATTGCGAGATAGCTACTAGTAGCTATATAATGTTAGTTATTTTTAAATAGTGATATCATAAAAATTCACTAACCTCACTGGGTTTTATGTAACCATAGGAATCTTTTGTTTTCTCTGAAGATACCTACAACAATAGTTTACGATTAGATAAGAGAGATTCAGGTACATAATTGTATTCTAGAAATATTAAATTGCACATTTTTTTTAGATAACTTCTAGTAATTTAGACGAGAAGGCTTTGTTACCATACGCTCAATATTTGTATAACTTGGCGTCATTTGCGAGGTAGGCATAGAGACAGGTGCAAGTGTAACATTTAGGGCCTGTTTATATGATCCCGGTACACCGGGATCTCGGCTTGTATATAATTCACTGTTATTTTCGCAGTTGTGTTTATATGGAGACCAGGACATCCCGTCTGACCAGGATCCCAGTTGAAGCAACCGAGATCCTGTACACCGGGATAAATTATAATAAAAGCAACATCCCGGTACACCGGGATGAAGTGAATTGAAATTTAAAACGTCGTCTGACCAGGTAAAATATCCAAAAAAGTGGTAAAATATCCAAAAAGTGGCAAAATGAAAAAAACATTCGTTGGGATGCTTTTATACGAATAAAATTATAGTTTTTGTTTCATTGAGAAGTTATTATCAACATTTTCACGCATCCCGGTCACCCGAGATCATATAAACACGGGATGAAAACGTCTCGGGCAACCGGGACATCCCGGTATACCGGGATCATATAAACAGGCCCTTATAGTGAAAAGTACATTATACGAATTCGTATTGAAGAATAAATATGAAAGCTGCTAAGTTCTCAAAAGAACTTGATATAATATGGAGAAATAAGAGAACTCCAATTGTGGAAAAATATTTAAGTAAGAGTACTTACGTACGACGTTTCGGAGACGTCGTCCATGAAGATACGCGAGTACTCTTCCTAAGTATTTTTCGACAAATTCGAAAAATCAGTTTGCATCCGACGTTTTACTTAGGATTTTTCGTCTTCTAAACTGGTTAAACTTAGCCTACCTATCGACATTTAGTCTTGTAAAATATGTGGTGAATACTATCGTCTATTTCCCTCATATTTTGTAGTCGAATAAGTAAAGCTTTCTCAAGTCAGCAAACTATGAAACAATGTGGTTGTGGAGGGTGTTTTGCCGAGGTAAGTAAGTAGTTTTACACTCTACCTACATTATTCTGAAAACTCCGGGGGTTAGGATTATTATTATTATTATTATTTAATCTTATTTACATACGGTAGTCCTTCAGTCTTAAATAGTCTGTTTTCCAAGGAGCCGTACTACTAAAAAAAATACACGAAAATATACTAACACTATTTACACAAAAAAAATAAAAAATAAAAAATGTTACGTGTTTCCGTCTCTGATTTGAGCCCTGAACTTGTTTAAAGAGATATTATCTTTAAGGCAATTTGGTAACTCATTCCACAGTTTTGCACCGCTATAGCTTATGCTTTTTTTAAGAAAATTTGTTCTAGGTTTTTCCAATGCATAATCTAAATTATTACTGCGAAGACTGTATTGTTGGTTGTTCGTTACATTGAATACATTGGAAATGCTTTCTGGGTGACACTTTAGGTGGGGTAGGGTTACGATTAGGATCAGAATCAGCTAAAAAAGATACTTCCGAAGAACGGGTGGAGTGCGATATCAAGCCTGGTCGGACGGGGTTAGTACTTGGATGGGTGACCATCTGGGAATAACCTTGTGTTGATTCGCGAGCTTGGACTCACGCGAGTAGAGTTATTAGTTGATCTCTCCTGTGCTTTGAGGGTTTTCCTCCGGGGTCTCTGGTTTTCCTCCCTCAGTAAAATCGACGTTTAGATCTTAGCTGTGCTCCGTAGTCAGACATATGGGTCGTATGGTGGCAGCCTGTGGCGCCTTTGACATACCTTTGACTCGGCCACGTTCGAGCTAAACATTTGTAAAGACACACGTCTGTTGTGTCTGTTAAAGACTTTAACTTTAAAATTAAAGACGCTACCGACTGTCTACGGAATCCAAATATGCAACCCCGTCCGCAACTGGTCCGGGTAAAACAAAAATAGAAAAACTCCATCACTTAAAATTTACCCAACAACTCCTGTTTATCCTCGTAAATGTTTTAAGTTTTTTGTCTCGTTTTGTTTTCCCCTAGGCCTTGCCTGTTTTTCTGCGAGCATTAATAGTTCGCATTCACCGAGATCTCATCCATTCTGGTGTCAGACAATATTTACATCGTATGATAATATGTCTGGGCGAGGATGTTCTTCCTTTCATACCAGTTGCTGTGACTCATCTTTTGAAAGACCCAGAGGTAGAGGCTTAGAGCTTGACTTGGAAATTAGTTTTTGAAAATAAACCGAGTTATTACTAATCAGATGAGTTAACTTGTCATTTTTAGGCGAAGGACATTCAGGAATTTATCCCACTAATAAACCAAATAATTTCCAAGTTTAAAGTAAGTAACTTTAAGTTAACTTTTTACATTGGATAACAGATTTTAAATATCAAGTGTAAACAAATCATTTACCAACACAACCAGGGTGATAAATCATGCAACATAGTTTAGTCTTTTAGGTGAAGGGAATACCCAACAGGCTAGAAGCCCAATTGATAAGGGTTCCGAGGGCCTACGATTTAAGGTCGTTATCCGAGAAGACCCGAAAGTCTTACCATTTGCTGATATTATTGCAAAGGCAGCACTTTCTCCTCGATTATTTTTAAGACTCTGAGTGGTGGTCCAACCCAGGATTTGAACCTGTGTCTCCCAGCTCATAGACATGTGTGGTAACCACTATATCACATAGTTTGACACCAGAGTAGCGTCAAATTCAGATATCTTAATTCTGATACTTTTTCATTGTTCGTTTGCACGACGCAATAACAAAATTATTCATAAAATATAATGACGATGGTCTTTTCCGTTTCTAGAATCATATCGCTCCATTTCTTCAAGAAATTTTTATGCCGATCGTGAGAACCATCTTTAGTGTTTTAAATCAACCTGCAGATTCTTTGGATACCGAGGTATACGTTCATATAAAAATTACTTTTGATGACTTTCGTGAATTAGCTACTAGAGTATCGATTAAAAGATTGGTGTACTGCTGAAGTAGTGTATAGGAGTGAAGTAGTGTCTAATGTTTAGAGAGAATGTCCTTCCAGTTAGAGGGTATCTCTTTGCGTTTCACTCTTTGACGAAGGGCGTTCTATCGAAACGTTATACCTCCTAACACTATCTGGTAGTACATCAACCTTTTCTGAGACCCAGACTGGAATTGAACCCGCAACCTTCATGATCTCCAGTTAGACGGTCTAACCACTGAGCTACCAGAACTCAGATGACAGAACGAAGGCTACGTTATGTACTAGTTCGTACGTGCGACATACGTACTACTAATTCAGCAGTCTCGATATGTCTGTATATCTTATCAGAATATATTAAATGTGACTTACAGCTTAGTTATTTTAATAAATTGTTTGCTACTCAAGCTTTTAACGCAAACTCAGGAAAATGTTTCTGAGCCCCAGACGGGAATCGATCTCATGATCTCCGGTTAGACGCTCTAACTATTGAGCACCAGAACTCAGATGACAGAGCGAAGGCTACGTTGCGTACTAATTCGTACGTGCGACATACGTAATGCTAATTCAGCAGTCTATCTGAGTTCTGGTAGCTCAATGGTTAGAAGTCTAACCGGAGAATACATTTTTTTTTTTAATGTTTTAGGCTACGCGAGAAAAAATGCAGTTAAAGAACGGTTATTTTACCTTCATTTCCTGTCTTGCTAATAACAATGTTGTCGAGGTCATTTTAAATCAAGGTACTCATCTATTTAAGAAATAGAAAATATTTTCAATGTTTCCATACAGTATTATAAACTATAGGAGTTCTTATCAGAAGTGAAAAGTGTTTATAAAATAGTGTTTACTCTATATGCGCTGTGATTGGTCAGCTTGCTGGTCTCGACCAGGCTACGGAGAGACCAGAATGACGTCAGTAACTAATGAGAATTTGCATTAAAGAAGCGTCGTCTTAAGCGGTACTCAAGCTGCATGACCCCCTCACGCAAGCAATCGTCGTCTGCAGGACGATCTTTTTTAGTATCCGCGAGAGGTGATTGTACTGCTATCATACGATCGGACATGCCTGTGTGATGAAATACATCATAGAACTGCTAATCCCAGTAAACCAGGCCAGGCGGCCACTAGTGTGAACGCAGCTTTAAAGTGGCGTCGTCCCTCATGTGCCAACGGTAACGGGTGTTTCCTCATTAATAGAACCACAAGATACCCAAGAAGTTCTTATTACAATAATTCAAGGAGCAGTTGAAGTTTCGGATGCCAATGTAAGTATGAAGATGATGTGGAATTACAACTGACATGTAACGAAATGGAAACGAAATTGTAGCGATCATCACCATCACATATACCCATCTCATGAATGTGTCTTTTTTGTATTAAAGTGTCAAAAGGCTTGCTTTGGAATCTTGAAAAAATTAGTAGAACTTTGGGGTGAGTTTTGAAATAACTTTGTGTTTTTGATAATTATTTGAACAGAGGAAAAATTATTTTGAAAAATTTATTTTCACTAGCGACATAACGATAATCCGATAACGACATACGCAAGCGCAGTTAGTACTTAATGGTAGGTTAACCCCTTTGTACTTAGGAAGAACAAAGTATTAAATTGACCATGAAGTACTAACTGCGCTTGCGTAATGTCGTTATGTTTTAAAGTGCCCATAACCTCAAAATGTTTTATTGTCTTGTTTGGAAGAACTTTTAAAATGATAAAGTAACTTCTTTTGAAGATTTTCGTTTCTTTGCTTTCTTTTTGAGATATATCAGTTTGTTTGATATGCAAATGTCTGGAATTTCGTCACAATTTGTCTGGAATTTCATTCTCGAACGAAATCCTTTAAAATCAAGAAGTTTGGTGTTGTGGGAGAAACGCACACACGTGTTATTCACACTTTAGTGTTTTTATTTCATGAACGCAAAGATATATAACATTCTCTGATAACTCATCATGCATGTGTGACGAAATTCCAGATATTTGCATATGAAACAAACTGATATATCTCAAAAAGAAAGCGAAGTGAAAATCTTCAAAAGAAGTTACTTTATCATTTTAAAAGTTCTTCCAAATAAGACAATAAAAAATGTTGAGGTTAGGGGCACTTTAAGAATAATATGCTTATGTCGCTAGTGAAAACTAGGATTTAGGAATTGAACATTCCCATCTGGAGTCTCTCTATTCACAATTTCTGTATTTCTCTCGTCTTTTGTAGGGGGTACAGATGGCCCTGAGGCATTCCAGCAGTTCATCTACAATCACATTATTCCATCTTGTTTCGTGGCTCCTTCGCAACCACAGTTTGATCTCAGTGATGCGCAGACTATTCTTGTATGTGACATTTCTGAACGATTTTTACCAGTTGCGTGTTTCGCGTGTGCTGTACTGTGCTGTACTGTACTGTGCTGTGCTGCGCTGTACTGTGTTGTGCTTTCTTACATAGCACTGTACTTTCGTATATATCTTTCAAATTCCTATCTCATGTTTAGGCATTCTTTAAAAAAACTTATTAACAAAGCGAGAAGAGATGTTAGAAAATGAAAGTGAGAATGATCTGTTTAATATTTTTTAGACTTTACAAGAAATTGCTTCCATCCAGAAAATAATTCATCAAAAACAGGTAAATGATCCGAAAGTATTTCATCATGAACGCTCTGCATACATGTGATAGCTGATTCAACGCGTGTCCTTTATTCTTGTTATGTTCAGATCACTTGCTGCATGAAAAGCTCAATATATTTCAATCAGTTCTATTCACCTTTTTAGGGCGCCCAGTTTATTCAGTTTTTACAAATCAAGTACTTACCATCTCTTAATCTTTCTCCTGAATTAATCCAGGTGGGTATTAGGATTGTTCTTCTTGATAGTCTCAGCGATATTTTCACTAATCATCATCATTTTCAAACAAGTCAAAACTGAGCGTCCAACACGATATGGTCATCTTCTATGTCTTCTTTTTTATTTCTGTTTTATGTTGATCTGCACCTAGGAGATAGACATGATTGAAAATTGTTTAGATTTTTATTAAAAAATAATTATACCGACGAACGTCGGTGGTTCAATTTTGCATGTTTTTAAAGGGACTGCAGCCAAAATACAAATGTAGTTCATATGAAAGATCTTACTGATTTTAGTTTATTTCCAACGTTTTAGCATTACTATCAATTTAGTTAAGAAGATATAGCTACTTGAAGAGTTTGTCCAATTTCGACGCCATATATATGATGTCACTGAGTGATTCTATCTCGTATTACAGTATACCTAAGAAGCTCCTCTACTTTCATGCATGCATGCATGAGGAACTAAATAGTTTATTTCGACTAATTTTCGTCCAAATAGCATTCACAACAGCTATCACTATGTGATCGCCATTAAAACAACTCATATTTTCAAAACCAATATGGCGTCAAAATCCTCAAATTTCCAACTTCAACTAGATAGGAATTGATAGGAATGCTCAAACTTTGGAAATAAACTACAGTTAGTAAGATCTTTCATATGAACGACATTTGTATTTTGGCTAGAGTATCCCTTTAACAAAACACATTAATATCACTTTTATATTACTTCAAACTTCGTCATGACTGATTCGCCTAGCCGTTGAAAAGGACACTTCGAAGTCCGATTCAAAGCTCGCCATTAATGAACGATGATTTGCTAAACAGAATTATTTCTTTCTGTAGGAATATTGTCGAATTGTAGATCAAACAGACGCTAAACAGTTTAAGAATTTCCTAAAGGTAAATATATACCCGTGCATAGTTGTTTCAGTATTTCGTACACAATATGTTTCAATAATAGTTTCTCTTTTTAGGTCTTCTTTAACAGTTTCAAGTCGTGACGAAAAGCCTTAAAACCAAATGTTATCCAAGATGCATTGGTCTCGTGTTGTGGTGAAGGTGTCGTCAACCAAAAGAAATTGAACAAGTTGTTGTAAATGTTGAGAGAGTATAAAACAAAGAAAAGTTTTTGTAAAATAAAATTTAAAATAATTTAATAAAATGCACACTTATATCTTGTACCGCGAGGAAAATTGGGTAAGGGGGACCATAGGGGAAGATAGGGGACCCTAGGAACCTTCACCACCCTCTAGATCCTTCAATGTAAAATACATGTACTTCCCAATAACAGAAGGGCCAACAATCAGTCATCACGTGTCAGCGGTACATTAAATTCCGGTCGCAACCAAAAGTCCAAAACAACTTAGATCCTAATACTAACCCCCCCCCCCCCCGCACAATGAGTTTTCTAACCCTAACCCCCCACCTTAAAGAGTGAGTGTCAACCGTGACGCATTGCACGCTCGGTCGGCCATTTTTTGAAGCACGAAATCCCTTAGTGAACTGCATCCGTAAATATCTTGTCAATCCTTGATATAAATTATTCATTTTGTCTTTTAATTGAAAGAAGACATACCTTAGAAAGTAATTATTTCTATATTTTTCACAAAACTTGACGTTTTCTTGACCAAGTGACGAGGTTCAAACAAAAAAAATCAGGTTCCGAGTCGACATATTTGGATTGTAGATGAATAAGAAAGCCTCTATAGGGTTTTCTGAGAAGACTCGGCGAATTTCCGAAGTATTTACCACATCAAGTTGGCAACGACTTCGTTATCGTACGAAAAGATAAACACAAACGCGCAATGCACGACGGTTGACACTCACTCTTTAAGTGTCTTCCTAACCACCAGCTGTATTTTGACGTATTAACCACATTTTGGCTACGAAAAAGAAAGAAACAATGTCTTAAACATGCCCAACGTTGAAAACGGCCGGAAATTTAATGACCGCTGACACGGGATGACTAATTGTTTAGTACTTTTCCCCAAAAGCCAATTATAGCCAATAACAAGCTTGCAAACTTTGCTGATGTTGCATTTTTCGAATAACGAAAACTGTACTTCCGGTATATAAGCCAAATCAGACAATCCAGTCCACTGATCTGATCTAGTCAACATTGTCAATAAGATCTGAATTTCGCCTAAATAATTTAGCAAGCAGCAGAAGATTTACAATATCTCATCGTGGAGCCATTCAGAAAGGTATGGTTATGTTCTTAATGTTATTATACAAGGAAGGTATTCAGGTCTTGTCTAGAAGTATTACAAACATTCCTTTTATCACTGAACTGTGACAGAGCACAACACTACAAGCAACACACAATTCACTCTTTGATGAATGGCCTTCACTCTACACACTATTGCGGTAGTACACCAACCTTTTAGACTATTTGATTTGTATTTCTACACTACCTACACAGTACAACACTATTATATTACACAATGACACATTACACAATGACACAACCGGTAGCTCCACATTCCTTTTTGTGTGGCTTGAACAGCGTGCGACAGAGAACGTTTAACTTTATATAAACTATACATGAAATACATGTAATTGCAGCAGAGACACGAAAATTTAAATAGATTGATGTCTCTATGGCGTACACTTGTGGTTTCTTTTTAACTCAGTGGCTTCTTTTTAAAATCAATGCTTAACAAGGCTTTAACTTATACGCTATATCAACTACATACAGTATAAATGCCGTCATCTTACCATAAATATAAATACACACGTAATAAATATAAATACGCTAATGTCCAAATATTAATAAACATATATGTATTATAACAATGTTTGAACCATTCTTTAGCTACATTTATATTGAAAATTGTCAGTTTCGCGCTAATTCATTGCAGAAAACGAAACTACTTTGAGTCATTACGAAACCCATGGCGTAACGGGGATGTCCCTTTTTTGTTTCCCTCAATACCATACACCAAGATGCGTCGAGTCGTGCAGATTATTTCTCCAGCCATAATTCTAGAAAATCATACTTTCTTAATTCCTGGTGCATTTCAATTGTAAACACAATGCTGGAGATGTGGAGGTGGAGAAATTTTCAAGGAAATTAAGGAACTTTTTCAGGCATTTTCGGTCAATTTCAAGCAAAATTAAAGTGTCTATCCGGGGTCATATTTGTAATCTTTGGGTTCTACCAAGAAGAAATGTAATATATCTTGTCGTTCGAAAATTTCATCTTCATGCCTTTTTTCCCTGTTAAAGTTGATTTACTATTCACAGGAAATAACGTCAGAAATGTCACTATGACATGCAAAGTCATTGCACACTAATTCAACAGTGAAATACAAAGAAAGTTTGGCTCTGAACTTTAAACACACCTGTTTAGACAAAATTCACTCAATTCCCAAACTTTCATTGTATTTCACTGCTGAATCAATGTGCAATGTTTTTGCGTGTCCCATGCTTTGACGTCATTTCCTGCGAATAGTAAATCATTTTAGCAGGAGTAAAAGGTATGAAGATGAAATTTTTGCACAACAAGATATTTTACAATTCTTCTCAAGAGATTGCAAAGATCACCAGTAGCATAGCAATAGGCGGTTCAGACGGTTCATTGAACCAGGGCACCCGAATGTCCAGGGGCCCCAAGCAAGCAAAATCTGAGCCAACGGATTATTCCGCTGACTGTCCCAAATTTCTGGACATGCGACTACAAAAGCCCTCACTCTTGAACCAGGGCCCCTGAAACCCTAGCTACGCCACTGAAGATCACAATTATATACAGTATATGTAAAACCCCCAAATTCTGGATAAGCAAAATTAAGGGAAATTAACAATTAAATTCCCAGAGATTACAAAAGAATCAGAGGTGGTCATGGTATTACACAGCAAGTAATGCAATAAGGCTGAGGAAAAATAAACAATGGTTGTCTTGTTTTTCAAAATAATTTTGAAAAATAAAGAGCATAATTTCATCTCTACTAATACTGTGGAAAACAAATCTTTTTAAACTTTAAAAGGCTGGTGTACTGCCCTGCAGAAATACAACCTTGTAACCCAGGCTTTTCACCAGGTTGGCAGAAATAGTATGTAAATTCCCGAGTGAAGGCGCTTTGTTGTAGTCGGTGAAACAAAGTGTACAAGGGCCTAAAGCATTACAGCCTTCACTCGAAACATTGTGGGAAACACAAGGTATAAATCTTGCTAGAAATATTGATGAGTTTTTATCATAATGTAGATTAATGCAAGACCTTGACGTATTACATCATGAACGCAAAACCAAGTAGGCCACCCGAGGAAAGTGAACACTACTTTTGGTATAGGGATGATATTCTTGGTAATGGAGCAACAGGAGAAGTCTACAAATGCCGTGAGAAAGTAGGTTATACAATCTGAAATGGTAATATACTGTATTGTCACAGGTATACTGCACAAGAGTGTCACCCTGGTATACTCCAGTAATTTTGTAACTGTACTAGAGAATCATGGGGTATGTCACAATCAGTAGTTATCTTGGAAACGTTGGTAGATACCCATGTGAATTTCACTCGGGAATTATTAGTTGATCTCACCCGTGCTTTGAGGGAGAACCTATAGGCTTCTATAGGAAATTGGAACATTGCCTATAGACTTTTTCTGTAAGGGCAGGGTTTTCGTTCGGGGTTCTGGTTTTCCTCCCTCAGTAAAATCAACACTTAGATCTTAGCTGTGCTCCATGGTCAGGCATGGGTCATATGGTGGCAGCTTATGGTGCCTTTGACATACCTTCAACTCAACAATTGTTTGAGCTAAACAATTTGTAAAGACACATGTCTGTTGTGTATGTCAATAAGACCATTATATATATTACTAAATATTTTTCGATTATACCGAATGCAAACAGTGTGATGTAGGTTTATTTTCAACTTAACACTCTACACCCACAGAGGATTAATGTTGATTTTCATTTCATATGATAATTTTATACATTTCAGCATCTTTTGAAATTTACATGATGCCGCTTTCTTATGCTAAATGCTAATACATTCTAGAAACCTCTATTTTTATTTTTGACATCATTATGTCATCCACACTATCACGAACGTTAATCATTCCCCATCTGACCTGAAGGACACATCGTCAAAAACGTTGTCCATATACGTACTCTTACTTAAGTATTTTTCGACACATTGAAGTTCTCTTATTTCTCCTTTTCATATATATCCAGTTCTTTTGAGAACTTAGCAACTTTCATATTTATTATTAATATTTTACAGAAAACAACAAAGGAGTTTGCTGTCAAAGTCTTTAATAGCCATGGGATGTCTCGGCCTTTCAATATAACTGACCGAGAATTAGATGTTTTAAATAGATTTAAGGACTGTGCGCATGAAAATATTGTGAAGGTCATAACAATTGAGGAACAGGTAATTTTGTATTTCAGTAATATCTCGGTGTCTCATTTAAGATTTAAGATGAACTGTGGGAAACGAAACGAATCCGAGGTCTCTGAATCAATGCATCGATGAACTAACGTTGCTAACCACTGAGCTATTGAATTAGAAAGACTGTTGTTAGTCACTGACTGACTAATGTTTCGATGGTCTCCGACTTGCTACAAGAGCCAGTGATAAGCTCACTACTTGAAGAAGTCCTACGAGAGGCTTCGCTCTATTTCGTCGAAGATGGATGTCTTCCTGTAGAGATTTGAGAGTTGGGGTGATGTACAAATATGTATATGATGTTTGACTGTTCTGATGTTTGACTGTTCTGACCATGTCTCAATAGCTCAGTGGTTAGTTTGCTGATGCGTTGATTCGGGGGATATACTTCATGGTAACAATACATATAGTCTCCCACCGTATTTTACGGTTATTGTTAGGGTTGTGGTTAGGATTAGAGTTACGGTTGGGGTTAGGATTTGGGTTACGGTTGGGGGTTAGGGGTATAAAAAACAGATGGAAATCCGGTCTAGTGTTACCATGAAGTATATACCTGATTCGGAGACCTTGGGTTCGATTCCCAGTTGGGGCAGTCAGATTTTTCATCCATTATTCCTACTACATTTACTCCAGAACTGCACTCTTTCAATATAACTATGCTATTCCAACTGTGAATTGCAAATGGTTATTCTTAACATATATATCATTGTAGTTTTGCTGTAAAAATATTTGTTAAAATAATATATTTGTTAAATATGTTTTAACAGCAAAGCGACGGGAATCATGCAATAGTTATGGAGCTTTGTGTTGGTAGTCTTAATAGTTTGCTTGATAAACCAAAAAATGCTTTTGGTTTTGAGGAAGAGGATTTCAAGCAAGTTGTTTTTGATGTAGGTGAGTTACTCAAGATCAAAGTGTGAGTATTCAGTATTATTAGGGATCTTTATGTTCATCTTCTCTCTCTGTGAAAGGTGCATAATAATTCTGCATTCATCTTATAGTTGCAGGAATGAAGTATCTAACTGATCAAGGAATTGTCCATCGTGATATCAAGCCTGGTAATATTTTGCAATACATTAAAGATGATGGAAGGTACAATACTATTCACACTACTACAGATCTCTGTGTCTCTTTGTTTATATATAATTAAAATTGGTTAAACTTAAATTAATTTAACATGAACATAGATTGAAGAGGTTTTAATTTTTCGTCTTTCTCATTATAGGAACAAAAATAAATACACAAGAAATTATATAAATTAGCATGACAAAATAAATTAAAATCATCGATTAAACATAAATTAAAATGAACATAGATTAAAGAGGTTTTAATTTTTGTCTTTCTTACTATGGGAACAAAAATAAATACAATAAATTAACATTAAATAATTTAGCATAAAATGAAATAAATTAACATAAAATAAATTAACATAAAATAAATTAACATAATCTGTGTTTATATGATGTTTATATGTGTTTATATCATCTCTGTGTTTATATGATCAGTTTTGAATTTTTTCCCCCTTTTTTGTTGTAGTTGTGTTTATAAGCTAACTGACTTTGGTGCTGCCAGAGAACTTGGACCAGAACAGGAATTCATGTCAATTTATGGCACAGAAGAATACTTAGTAAATGCTCATTACCTGCTGTAATAATCACAATAGAATAGCTGTAGGGTATTTTTATCATATACTATTACATAGTACAGAACACAGGTACAACATACAGAAAATACTGAAAGAATTTGCTATATAATCACTTAATGATGGAGCAAGGTCTGTGTGAAAGATCAAAGGCATGGTAATTTTGCCGGAATGATCGACTGACCAAACAAAATTACTGTGCTTTCTAGGGCTTTGCCTCATCAACAATCAGCTTGGAAATTTCAATCTCATAATTTAATAAGCCAGTTCGTAATGTCGACTGCACATCAAAATGACGTGTTCTGTGTTGGGATAAAACTTATTTCAATTCATAACATCAGGCTAAAACCACAATAGACATTTGCATTTCAATTTACACTTGCAAATTCGTTATACTGAATTCCCCAGTCTGATGTACGAGTTGAAATAAGTTTTTTCCCGACGCAGAACGCATAATTTTGATGTGCAGTAGACATTACGAACTGGCTTATTGTTAATTAGAAAAGTTATTCCTATCCATTCTAAAGATTTTCTATTCACAATATTAATTATCTTTTTCACAGCATCCAGATTTGTACGAAAAAGGTGTTCTAAAGCAAAGTATTGCACAAAAGAAGTTTGGTGCCAATGTGAGTTGCGGTACCGTATATATAGTTCTCAAACTCAGTAATAATTCATGAATTATCGTAGCCAATCCATGAACGTATACCGCATCACATGCATGAGTTTTGATACCCAATGAAAACCTGTAGGAAAATCCCTAGTGAACTGGATCACATTTCTTAATCTACATATTAAAATAAAATCGCTATGGGAGCAAATCGCTATAGGAATACTTGTTTGAGAAGCTAGATCAAACACTCGTTTGTCGTGTTTCATCAGGGGACTCCAAACACTCGAAAACAATAAAAACCTCGGGCTACGCCCTCGGTTTTCATTTGTTTTCTCGTGTTTGGAACCCCTGATGAAACACTCAAACTCGTGTTTGATCTATTACATCTCAAACTCAGTAATAATTCATGAGCCAAAAACAAAGGAAATTATTACCGAGACGGACAACAGGATACCTGGTCTTAATTAGCATAGCATTTTGACAATTTCCGCCTCAAATTTCTCCTAAAATACTTATTCGTTCAAGATGTAATATCAAACACTCGAAAGAGTGTTCCATCCTCTATCCAGTCACCTCAAATTCAGTTAAAAAACTTGGCTATTGCCTCGTTTTTCAACCTACTTCTCGGGGACTGAATATCGGATGAAACACTCTTTCTCATGTTTGATCTATTACATCAGGTCTCACTCAATTATACACCATGGGTTTTTCAATTAGGCACAATTATTCTTACATATTCTTGACTTTCAATGAACTACTTTCATTTTCTTGTATTTTACATTGTATGCAGTTCTTTTGATAACCCTTCGGCGCTGTACAGTGTGTTGCCTAGCCACACAGGCTACTACTCTGCCCCGCTCAATCCCACGGTCGAAGTTTTGCACCCCATAACTTATTCTTGCTGAGACAATGAGCAGCAAGGCTTGGCAATGAGAATCGTTTTAACTATTTTTAATGAACCTTTGTCAACATTAATATTTATTCTCCAATAGGTAGACTTATGGAGTTTAGGAGCCACTTTTTATCATGTAGCCACTGGGAAACTTCCATTTCGACCATTTGGAGGAAGAAAGAATAGGGAAACAATGTATGTGTCTTTTATTTCGTTTCTCTCTCCTCAAACAAAACTGGCATCTCCTTCGTGTACCGGACACACAATGGACACAGACTACGTCATATATAATATCAAGGTTATTTTCTCAAGATTCAGAAGCTTTACAAGAACAAAAACCATACCCAAATAAAAACTGTAGTCCTAACCCTGAAATAAAGGAATACTAACCCTACTTTTAAACTAAATATTTCAATGATGTAATATTATGTGTCCCGTACACGAAGTAAGAGCCACAAAACTTCAATTATCTTCAATTATTGCTTAATTTGTAATATTTCCTCAAAAATAATAATAATAATAATAACATATTAGGAGCATTATACAATAGTCTCAATGCTCTTACAACAATATATTCTTAAAGTTACTTATAAAACTAATTACAATTTCATTATAAGATAAAGCCTACTACATAATATGAACAAAAAACTATTAATTTAAAAAAAGCAAAGTCTTAAGTGCTGACACTTAACATTTCAAAGCTTCTAATTTCCTGTGGTAATAAGTTCCACAGTTTTGTTGCTGCAACCGAGAATGTTCTGTCTCCATGAGTCACCGTTTTGGATTTTGGCTCAAGTTTGGCTCAATTTTAAATGTCTATCAACAGCAACACCGAGATCACGTACAAGCCGGTTGGATTATCACATCATTGGCACATATTTCTGGCATTGGTTCACAATGCATAAAACGTGATTATAGATGGACAATCTCGGTTTTACTTGGATTGCAGATAAGATCATTCATAGTACACCAGTTGGTGATGTCCTTAATACACAACTCAAGTTTAGCTAGAGCAGCAGGTCGATCACATGAAGATTTTATAGGCATATACAGCTGTGTGTGTCATCAGCGTACAATATGTAACAGAGGCATAAATAAGCTGGCATTGACACTACTGAAACTTTACTCGTTTATCTTGCTTATCAGAGAATAAATATCGAGTTCTTACCGTTATTTAGTTGTCTTTGTAACTGGTGAACATTATTTCTTTCAAGACGACAGCCATTTTTTTTAAATATTCCCGCCAAAATCTCTAGCGCGATCTTGAAAACCGCGTGAGACTGAGAGCCAGTATGAGGAAGTTAGTTTGTATGTTGTTAATTTATATTATTTATTTAAAATAATTCGTGATCGCTGATTGGCTAACACTCAACAGTGAAATCGTCATATCAACTCATTGCCCTACCAAATATGGAGTTGTGACATCAATATGGTGCAATATGACAAAAGATTATTGCACGATTGACGTCACCTGGTGCAATATGAAAAACTATTATTGCACGCCATGACGTTTTTCCAACGATGTAGTTGTTAAATAGTGTGAAGGTGCGGTAAAATCTTGTTTTTAGGTTGCGTTTGTCGCGGCCCTATTTGAGAGGGAGGGAGGGGCATGGGGATAGTGACAAAGCTAAATAGGATCACTCAAAAAGACTTTCCATTTTCAAGAACCATTTTGAAGAACCCCAAAAATGATAATTATGCTGTTTGAAAGGGCACTTAACCTTGATCCTAACCTCACGTTTGGGGATTTTACATATTCGTAATATTTGGGTCTTCCTGAGCAAAATCATAATATATATTGACAGCCGACAATAATTTCATCTTCATGGAGTTTTAAGCTGTCAAAGTTACTGGTGTGATAACATTCCAAATCAGTTTTCCACAAAAATGCCTCTTGCGACATCACATCCGATAACTTGAACAGCAAAATACTCCATGAAGATAACATTTTCGGCTGACAAGATATATTATGATTTTACTAATATTACGAATATGTAAAATCTCCAAACGTGAGATGGAGAAACAAAATCTATAGCTAATTCTAACCTAACCAAAAATAAAGAGCAGACAAAATAGCACATAATATCATTACTCTCCTTCTTTATTCAAACTATATTTCAATATTTCGGCAGTACACCAACCATGAAAAATAGGTACACAATGCGTACATGTGTCTACTGCATTTTTCTATTAACATCTACGACTACAAGGCTAGTATGAATTATTAGCCGTTACAGAAACGCGTGCCGAATAGGGAATTGACTGCAGTTTAATTGCAAATTTTGTTCTGAAAACAGCATAGTAGATTAGCATAGTATCATGTAGATTTAAAACTAGAAAAAGATAAGTTTGGCACAGCTTGCGTATTGCATTAGGAAGGAAGCGGTATCATACACTGCCTAAGCAGCGAAACACTTTTATATCATGAATTTTTTGGTTTAGGTTTGAGATCACTGCGAAAAAAGGAAGCGGTATCATTTCTGGAACCCAGAAACATGAAAATGGAGAAATCGAGTGGAGTGATAAGCTTCCAGAGCACACGCGTCTTTCACCGTGAGTTGAGAAATGTTTGAAGAATTTCGTTTACTTAGAAGCTGAAAATTGTGTTCACTTAAAGAGATACTGCAGTCAAAATACAAATGTAGTTCATATAAAAGATCTTACTGACTTTAGTTTATTTCCAAAGTTTCAGCATTCCTATCAATTTAGTTAAGAAGATATGGCTAATTGAATTTGGAGTGTTTGTCCAATTTCGACACCATATTTGTTTCTCAAATATGACGTCACTGAGTGATTCTATCTCGTATTATGCCTAAGAAGCTCCTCTACTTTCCTGCATGAAGAACTAAATAGTTTATTTCGACTAATTTTCGTCCAAAGAGCATTCACAACAACTATCACTATGTGATCGCCATCAAAACAACTCCACTACCGATAAAGAATCACGCAATGACGTCATATTTTCAAACCAATATGGCGTCAAAATCCTCAAATTTTTAACTTCAACTAGCCATATCTTCTTAACTAAATTGATGGGAATGCTGAAACTTTGGAAATAAACTAAAGTCAGTAAGATCTTTCAAACGAACCATTGCACAATTGGCGAAAATTGTTGCGACACAAGTTGCTGATCGTTGCAGAAAGTAGAATCGAGTTCTACTTTATGCAATGATTGCGACAACTTTTTTCAGTGTTGCAAAATGTAACAGCAAAATGTAACACCACCATCTGCAACTTGTCTCGCAATTTTCCTGATTGTGGACTCCGTGCTCGTGCGTACCTTGTCACAAACACAAAGATGGTGAAACTTTGCTAGAATAGGGAGATACTTTAACCATTGAGCTACATGGACTCCAGATGGCAGAGCGAAGGTTATATATATATGATTCAGTAGAAAATAATACGCCTAGATTTGAACATGGTGGTTGATGTGTTTTCTTAGAGGGTTGAAGGAACATATCGTCAAAATTCTTGCAAGACTTCTTGAAAGTGATTCACGTAAAGCAATGAAGTTTAATGAATTATTTGAAGCCATACAACGGATAAAGGAAATGAAGGTAAATACACTTACATTAAATCATCATCATTGACCCACACTGGGAAACCATTTTATATTTCTTTAATAAGACATCTTCAAATCTGCTTTGTGATGCAATAAAGGGAATTTAGAAAGAGTTATTTTTAGGTTTGTCATTTGTACAGTGCTCAGTCTGGTACTTTTCACAGGATCTACGCAAGTCCGAACGACAAGTAAGTGAGCTTTGTAATATTTTTGTGATGGTGATGATAATGGTAATGATGGTGATCATGGTGGTGATGATGAGAATGTGAGAATGGTAATTATGGTGATGATAGTGATGATGATGATAATGATGTTGATGATGATGGTGATGATGGTGATGATGATCATAGTGATGATGGTGATGATGGTGGTGATGGTGATAATGATAATGATGATAGTGATGATGGTGATGATGATAGTGATGATGGTGGTGATGATGGTGATGGTGATGATGATAGTGATGATGATGGTGATGATAGTGATGATGATATTGATGATGGTGATAATGGTGATAGTGATGATGATAGTGATGATGATATTGATGATGGTGATAATGGTGATAGTGATGATGATAGTGATAATGATGATAATGATGATAGTGATGATGATAATGATAGTGATGATGATGATAGTGATGATGATAGTGATGATGGTGTTGATGATGGTGATGGTGGTGATAATGGTGATAGTGATGATGATAGTGATGATGATGATAGTGATGATGGTGATGATGATCATGTTTATATTGATGATGGTGGTGGTGATGATAACGATGATAGTGATGATGATATTGATGGCATTCATGATAATGGTGATGATATTGATGATATTGATGGTATTGATGATGGTGATAGTGATGTTTGTTGCAGTGAGTGACCATTTTTGCCGCCATGTTTCAGTTTTGCTCGTTTCCAAGAACTGATAGCCATTCAAACAGGGGTTAGTGCCCGACAACAAGATCTTTTCTACAACAACGACACCTTTAAACCATCTTCCATGGCCAACGTCTCAACATATCCTGATACCACGGTAAGAATATTAACTGAAATACACCTAGGAGTAATATAAAACTATAAAAAACTACAATAACTTACTCAACACAGCTTTTTTCATTTCACTTTGCAGGAGGAGAAACCGATTTTTGTTCTTGGTGGTGATAACATGCCATCAGAGAAGCTTTTCGGCCCGTCCCAACGTACGTAACACATTAAAACTTCTTTAATTTATGTTTATGTTAAAATAATTTATGTTAAACATTCATTTTTGTTAATGTATTTATTTTAAGTAAATTCATGTTAATTTATTGTATTTATTTTTGTTCCGATAGTAAGAAAGACGAGGCTGAATTCATCTGTCTCCTTAGAAAATTTAGACTCAGACGCCGTAGTAAGCAAGGTGCGTAATATATGTAAATGAGATGGTCTCTGACGTCAGGTGCAGGGTAGAGAATTTTCACACATTAAAAAATGTCTTATATCGCAGTGATTGCTAAGTTTACAACGTTCATTATCATGAGGAGTTATTATACGCACATTTTCAAGTAAATTTGTGGAACAAGCTTAAAGATGGAACTAATATTTTAATGAGTGAAAATTCTCTACCCAACACCTGACGTCAGACACCACCATTTACATATCAAACAAACTGAAATATTTCAAAAACGAAGTAAAATACGGGAAAGTTGTAAAAGGTGTTGCTCTATCATTTTACGAGTTCTTTCATATTAGACAAACTTAATTTTTGTTGCCAATGTCTTTTAAATAAATAAATCGAAAAATACATTTTCTCTTTAGGTTGCGGCCACTAACATCAGCTGGTGTCTATACACAGTGAGAAAACTGGAACGCTCGAACAGCTTAACATTCGAGGTTGCGGAGAACGTTATGTAAGCCTAAAAAACAGCACAAAAATAGTCTTGAAAAAGCCGAGAGAAAGAACGTGATGTTATGCTGTTTATTATTTCTAGAACATTGTTAAAGAGGAAAGCAAGGAAGTACCTAACTGATGCTCAAACAATTGAGAACCACTGTCACAGTATAGTGATGAAACATCAGGCTTGTCTCAATGGGTAAGAGATTTTCATTTTTATGTTTGTATTTTTGAGGGCCTGTAAGCTGTTCATATGGGCCAGAACATCTCAATTAGCCGGGACATCTCACCTACACAGCTAAGAAACGCACAAGTTGTTATAAACAATGTTGTTCAGCATTGTTTCAACAACAGTTGTTCAGTTGTTGGAACTGAAAAACACAATACGTACACAGGGCATTTTGCCTCCACGCGCCTTCCGCTAGGTTGAGAATAAGACTATGGAATAAGCATGTTTTCCATTGTCATAATTGTTGTTTATCTTTGTTAACAAATTGTGACAGTATTGCTTGGCTGAACAATGCTGTAATGTACAACATAGTTTCATCTATATTTCTATAAATTAAGTATCGCATTATTGATTTACTAGATGTAGATTTGAAATGGAAGTCATAGACACACTAGGAACAGATGGTGATATCCCAAAGGGTAGGTAAAGTTTCGAAGGTAACTTTATAAAGGTAACTTTTTATACACGTAAAGTAAGGTGACGTAAAGTAAGGTGACGTACAGTAAGGTGACGTACAGTAAGGTGACGTAAAGTAAGGTGACGTAAAGTAAGGTGACGTAAAGTAAGGTGACGTAAAATAATGTGACGTAAAGTAAGGTGACGTAAAGTAAGGCGACGTAAAGTAAGGTGACGTAAAGTAAGGTGACGTAAAGTAAGGTGACGTAAAGTAATGTCATCTCACGTAAATAAGGCTCATAAAGTAACGTGCCTGACGTAAGGTTGCGTGAACGAGAAACCAGGGATCAAAACAGCTGCAAGAGCTATTCAACAACTTGTAATCCAATTTGTTTCCAGAAATTATTGAAGAAAAAGAACAGCTCATAAAAGAAACGGCAGGTTTCAAGAAGAAAGTTGAAAATGTAAGTGAAGCTGTGAAGGTATTTCACTTTGATGTTTACCATTTATATAGCGCAAATTAGCATATGTATATGATCAAATGCGCTTTACAACATCGATAATTTATTATATTCAGTACCTAGTACCCAGTACCCAATCAATTAACCTTTAACTATTTATTTTTACAGTTTTTATCATCATTAGTTTTCCTAACTATTTATGCTTCAAGAGACAGCTTACAGTAATGACTTTTTACAAAAAGCATCTTGATTGATTTCAGCTTCAAGAAAAAATGACTGAACCGATGGAATACCTACGTACACGAGCACAAAGCTTGCTGGCTGATGGTGAGCTAGCATTGAAATGGAGGAACATGAATAAAGATATGGATAAAGAAAATTAGTAAGTGTTCCATGACTGTTTTATTTTCAGAAACAAATCTAAAAGTCTAAAAGGTTGGTGTGTTGTAGAAATAGTAACTAGGAAATCGTAACTAGGTAGCGGTAGTACACCAACCTTTGGGACAGCATTTTAAAGGGACACGCCCCCCAAAACAAGTGTTTCTTAAATGAAAGTTCTTTGTCGCCTTATATTAGAATGGGTATTAGTTTTCTTCTAATCGTTTTAATTTGAGAGAAATTTAGTTTTGTTTATCGTATTTTTGTAAATTGAAGGCCGCCATTTTTGTTCCGATTGCGGGCGAATGCGGTCGCTCCATTAATTTTTGACGTCATTGAGTGATAGAAACACTTTGAAAAGAAATCCTTCGCAATAGCGTGAATAGAAATCCTGCACAATAGACTAAGACCACGTTATTGTCATGCTATTGTGAAGGGTTTCTTTGTGTGGTGTTTCTATCACTCAATGACGTCAAAAATTAATGGGAGCAAGAACAAAATTAAATTACCAAAAATACGATAAACAAAGCCAAATTTCTCTAAAACTAAAACGATTAGAAGAAAACTAATACCCATTCTCATGTGAGGCGACAAAGAGCTTTCATTTAAGCAACACTTTTTTGGGACTGGAGTATCCTTTTAAATAATATCACTCGTTGTTTTTTTTAGTGTTAATGTTGTTCAGAAATACACAATAAAAGTCGAGGAGATTATGGTAAACTTCCACATCAGAAAAAATCACAAACGACGTAAGACAATATGATTATCTTTCTTCATATACTACTCTTGTTAAAAAGTAATATATTTTTTAACTACAGTTCCTTTTTCTATTTTATTAGAATTGTCTCAATATAACATGGATAATCACAAATTTGAAAGGTGAGTTTGTAAAACACTTCAGCAGTAAAGCACACCTTAAAAGACTCATTAATAATTCACCAAGACTCAACAAATGTCGAGATTTTTAGCAACGAAACACTGACGTGGTTAAAGTGCTTATAACCTCTACAGGGATTTAACATATTTTTGATATTTGGAACATTTTGAGAAATGCAATACATTTTCTCAGACAAAAACGTCATCTTCATGGAGGTTTCACAGTCAAAGTTACCGGATGTGACGTCTACCAATGACGTCTATAATGAACACAAGAAAACCGGTCATCTATTTTTATTTTATTTCAGACTGCGTCTGGAGGAGTATTTTACCAAAGCAAAGGAAGCCATGGATGGTTGTCAAAACAGAAGACAAATTTTACATCAAAACTTACGAACTTGGTTGGAGTGAGTTTCTATAATATTATTAATATTTGTGTATTATAATTAATTAATTAATTAATTAATTAATTAAATTATTTATCAATTAATTTATTTTAATTATATTAATTAATTTAATTAAAATTATTTATTAATTAATAAAATTAATTAATAAAATTAATAATTAATTAATTCAGGGAAGTTTATGATTGTCGTACGAAGTTGAAGAAAATACGTGAGGAAGTTCAGTCGTTTATTGAAATGTTTGCTGCCTTGGTAGAAAGTGAAGAAAAGGTAAATATAATATAATAATCTACATTTGTAAAGCGCTAAAACTATGAAATGTTTTAAAGCGCTAACTAATTAACAGACCCAACAGACGTGTGACTTTACAAATGTTTAACTCGAACGTGGCCGAGGCAAAGGTATGTCAAAGGCACCGCAGGCTGCCACCATACGACCCATGTCTGACCACGGAGCACAGCTAAGATCTATGTGTTGATTTTAATGAGGGGAAATCAATAATCACGGACAGATGTTTCGCGCTATTTGGGGCTCGTGAGCGCGATGAAGTTGACCACCTAGTACATCCGAAGATAATGTCTATTGATGTTGGGAAGCCTGCTCGATATCTTGGATGATATAAACGTGAATGTAAAGTTGTTGTACTTAAATGCAGGCTTTTAGCCAGGCGTCTGTCCTATGGACGGCCACATTAGCTGCTGTTTATTTGAGCTATTGTGTAGGTTTCGTTTCTATTTTTTGTTAAGAACATGCAGAAAACGATCGATTGTGAGATCGATTGAACGTATATATGCTGTATTACAAGCACAAACGTTGTTTATAAATAAAACCGCTGTTCAATACGTTTGATATACTCACTTGCTCACGGCCACGCCCACCAAAATTTTTGGACGGCCAGTTTTGAAATCCTGGCTAAAAGCCTTTGTATTTTTTACTCGGCGTTCCACGCCGCGGCTGACGCAATGTTCAGATAAGATCTTGTTTCATCTTTTAGTGGAGAAATGATCACATAACGCGAATGAAGATGATAGTAAGATCTGTTCGTGCTCAAGTCAAGAGAGCCATCAGTGTTCCAGGAATGTCTTCTCAACCACTAAATATAGAAACTGATGATCACATGGAAGACAGTCTGCCTCTTGGGTTAGACTTCACTGATGAGATCAGTAACAAGTAAGTCAAAAAGAAACAATAACTTGAAACAATTGAATAGCATAGAATGCCGAGGGCAAGAGGCGTAAGTTCCACTGGAAGAAGCGATCCTCGGGATAAGGGACCTTCGGAATGAGAAACCTTCGGAATGAGAAACCCTCGGAAAGAGTAACCCTCGGAATGAGTGACCCTCGGAAAGAGTGACTCTCGGAATAAAGAACCCTCGAAAAGTGTGACCATCGGAATAGGAGGCCATCGAAGAGTGACCCTTGGAATATGGGACCCTTGGAAAGAGTGACTCTCGGAATAAAGAACCCTCGGAAAGTGTGACCCTCGGAACAGGTGGACGCAGGAATTCGGTATTAGTGATAGGAAGTCAGTATTTGTCTTATTTAAGGGCTTTGTCGGGTTCAAGTTCAAGGGTTTAATCAAGTTGAATCATGCAACATTTTTTCTCTTCATTTCTTTCAAAGGCTTAACATCCTTTGCTCCGAGACCAAAGAAGCAAAAGATAGCTTGCAAAAGAACACGATAAAATTCCAAAGGTTAGTTTTTTCCACGATACAAAGATCATCCAACAAACATTGTCTTATTTGAGCCGGACGAGAAAAATACACCGCAAGATATCTTATTAAAACGATGGTGAGAATGCTTACGCATTTCCATGGACGACGTTTCGGACGATGTGTCCTTCTTCAGGTCAGAAGGAGACATGAAGAAGGACAATCCTTTCGTCGTCTATGGAAATACGTAGTACTCTCTCTCACTCAACCTCGTTCCCAGGGCCTTATCTTCGCTCCCCGCCTGCCCCCGCTTTCGCAGCGGGGGCGAGCGGGGAGCGGAGATAAGGCCCTGGGAACAAGGTTGTCTCTCATGACTTTGACATATTGAAGTTTTCTTATTTCTCTTTTTCATATGAAAATAAAATTTAAAATGAAATTAAACAAGTAACAATATAAAAACAACAAAGTAGCAAGTTAAATAAGTGCTTGCCAGATCTGTCTATCTCCAGCTGCGAGCTCCGCAGCAGAGGAAAGACCAATATCTCCAGCTGCGAGCAATAGGTCCACTGTAACTGTTGCAGGGCGTCCTCTTCTCCTTCCACCTTCTGGAGACCAAAGTAGGACAGTGCTGGCCACCTCCTCGTGACGCAAAACGTGTCCTGCCAACTTCGTCTTGGTCTAATGATTTCATTTATTGCTGGTAGATCTCCCTATAGTTCGACATTTGTCATGTGTTGCTCCCACGGTACATCCAGATCTTTTCTCAGCAATCTCGTGTATGTGCCATGGGGATTGTTTGGCTTTTTTTTTTTTTATTATTTAATCATATCTTTTGTTCTTTATTAATTTTCACAGACTTGTTCAAGAACTTATCGAAGGCTTGAATCAAAACAGCATTGGTGAACATGGTCATTGACAAGGAGATTCCAAACGAACGTGTTCACAGATCATTAAATGGCTTATACCAAAGTAAAATCAAGTTTAAAATAATCTCTGTACATTAAATATATCATTATTGTTATAGTTTAAATTATTGTTGAATTTCTACACAGGAAGTCGCACTTTCTGCACCGGTTTAAAGTCATATTGTTCTATAGATTTTCTTATAACTCACCAACGAGGTCATATTGTTCTATCGATTTTCTGAAAACTCACCAACGAGTTCTTGAACCTTTGTGTCTTGTTTATACACCAAACTGTCCACAAGTTTAATATCTGTTTAATTCAACCTGTTTGCAATAAAAATAAAATGTTGTTAGTATTTATGAAGTGCGTTTAACTCCAAATACAATATTCCTGATATATATTCGACATGAAGTGAACAGTAGAATACCAAAATATTTTATGATTTGAGCTTTGCGTTCTGTAAACGTCACAACCGAGCGAAATTTTATCTAGCCATCATTATGTCTTTATAAGTCTGAAACTTGATTTTTGTGAATGTCTTCCTTTTTCAATTGAACCCCACCATTTTAAAAAGCATTCCGCGGAAACTCGGCTACTCACGGAGTAGTTTCATCAGGTTTACCCCGGGTGTGACGTCACCAACTTCCCAGTTAATTAGGCAAAGTATTACAACAAGATGGCGGATGACAGGATTGTCTTTGGTTAAAATTAGTGCTGTTGTTTTATAACAGAGTAGTTTTATTTACTTGGATTACCTTCGTAAGCCTGTTTATTAATCAGAAAGTCGAAAATTGGAAATAATGATTTTTATTGCAAATGTCCTTTTTAATAACTGTAAAATGTGAATTTAGTTGGTTAAGTTTTGGTTCGCAATCAGGTAAAGAGTAAGCCATAGTGTAACGCTACTCTTGTTATAGATAAATTCAGATCAAGTTACCTATTTCAAACAGGGTCACCATGCACAACAAGTGTGGATATCTCCTCGAAAACTAGTAAAGTAAAATAAGCAGTCACCACACAAGGTGCAGGGTATCTCCCCCGAATTTTAAAACAGTACATGAAATCAGACATAGTTTGGCGCTACTCTGGCTTTAAAAAGTCTCTTGAACGTAACTTTAAAAGTTACTAAGTTTTTTGAACGTAACATTAAAAGTTAACTTTACAACGATCACCCCCTGATGAAGAAGACACTAGATTGCAGTGTCGAAACGTTAGGTCATGGACAGTAACTTTTAAAGTTGCGTTCAAAAAACCTTTTAAAGCCAGAGTAGCGTCAAACTATATGTCTGATTTATCACCTGGTTGCGAAATTATTTGTTAGTATATGAAATTATGAGATGTGGGTATCTCCCTGAGAACAAAGCAGTAGAGATTATATGGGATCACCAAGTGCAGGTTATCTGCCCGAATTAAGTTATTAGCTTGATGAAAATAACTAAATGTAACTAAATGAAAGAAAAATACAATTGTTATACGAAGAATGAAAAAATTTTTTGTAAAGTTTAAAGAAGGATAATCATCTCCCCCAAAGAAAGGAAAAGCAAAGAATTTAAGGACATAAACAAATTACTATACTTACAAATATTTGCGAACTTTATTATTATTTATATCAAAATTGGCCAATAAAACTGTAACCGTATGTATCAAACAAACACTACTATAAATTGTATATCTAAAACGGTACGCTGTATAATTAACATTTGGCATTTCACTCGATTAAACTGCAAGGATTTAGGGTGAAGGAAAATCTCGAGTGTTGGAATATATACATTTTAAGACCAAACAGACCAGTTGCGAAAAATGTAACTTCAAGGCCTTCCGGCTGGAATTGAACCCGGAAACGTATATATTCCAACACTCGAAATTTTCCTTCACCATAAATCCTTAGAACACGTAGTTTAATCGAGTGAAATACCAAATATTATCTATAATATACCCAAAATCCTATCCCGGCATTACCACCACTATATATACAGAACTCGTGACTAGGCTGGCGGCAACGGCCTCCGTAGCTCAGTGGCCATATAGCACTGCACTAGCATCGCAGGGTCGCGGGTTCAATTCCAGCCGGAAGGCCTTGAAGTTGCATTTTTCGCAACTGGTCGGTTTGGTCTTAAAATATATATATTCTAACACTCGAAATTTTCCTTCACCATATAAAATCCTTACAATATGCTGTATAATGTATGTTACACGCTATTTCGGCAGTATACCAACCTTTTTAGATATTTGATTTGTATTTCTACACTACCTACGCAGCACAACACATTTTAATAATATAAATTATAAGTACGTATAATTCATTACTGTTACACCATGATATGTAAAAATAATTAAATCTTTTTACATAATCATGGTGTAATTAATTATATACGTATAATACTTCTAACAAGAACCACCGTGTGCCAAGCTTCAAATATTTAATACAATAGATCTTTATACATTCTCTGGTCTATATAAATCGTTTTATATTACATGTCCAAGTGTTCTTCCTTCAAGCAACATGCGAGGGATAATTTAATGCAGTCGGATACTGATACAGTCTTTTTAATTGCAAGGAGTGGAATACGTGTTTTTGGGAGGGTTTCGAGAGTTCAGTTGCTCCTTTTCAAGGCTCTCAGCTAGCCTCGACACGGAACGGTGGCTATATATCGATGTCGATTTTGTTCATAAGGACGTCAAATTTAATTCGCTTTCACCCCTTTTGTTTTATCCCAAATATCCGACCGACAACGGCAGGACTTCACGAACAGGACTTCCTTGAAAAGGACGGGAGTTTTACGGTGAGGACACTTGAGACGGATCAATCGTTTCTCTTTTAAGACAGGCACACAAGCCGTACACGAACGAAAGTTTGTCGAGGGATAACGTGGGACATAGAAGGACATGCATTGACCGTAGCAGAACCTGTTGTACACCAGTTTGGGTTCACAGCCTGGCTCGGTGATTTTCTCTTTGAATAACGCACTGCGACACCAGCTTTGGTTGAATACGGAAGGTCCGATCGGAAGATTCACCCCTTTGTCTTTGGTGCGGAGAGCTGGCTTGGCGTCGAGACAGCATAAGATCGATAACAGGATAACAGATGAAAGGAATTTTGGTAAACTGCAAGAGAGAACGAGAACAAGATTAGATATAAATGCGTTTTTCAGAATCCATTTGTTACGTTTAAAAATAGAGAATCAAGGAGTCAAAAACTCTCTGAAAAGGTTGATGTACTACCGAAAAAAATACTTTTATTTTAATAGAGTCAAGAGCAGGTTTTTGCACTTTGAACAAAAAAGACAGGCATCTTCATCGTGTAAGCCGCGGCCCGACACAATGGCTATAAGATAACTGTCGGTATTAGATAACTGTCTACAAGTTTGTCTCCGAAACAAACTAAGCTAGATTATTAGAGTTAAAATGAACTGTGATTACTGATTCTTTCTAGCCCTGCAGTGGAAGCTTCTTATAACTTTGAAAGCACTAAAGTAAATGGTTTCAACCTAGGAGTATCATTAGAAATGTGTAGTTGATCGTCCAGGTAGTGTTGTAGTCTTGAGAAAGACTATTATTGGTGACTGACGTTTCGACGGCCTCAGCGGCGGTCATCATATAGTTAGTCAACGTTAAACTTAACCAACAGATTTTGACATTTTAAGTTCACGTCGCCTCAAGAACGTTGAAATATATTCTCGGCGACATCGTCGGCGTAGAGCGGTGTCGTTGTGGTTACTCTTGTTCAGTAACATCATATTTGTTTTGAATGGAAAATTCAATTGGACCACAAAGAAAGCGGCGTAGTTCTTTCAACGATAAAAATACAAGTTTCTTATCCTATAAGTTGCCTGTTATTGTGAATGTTCTGTACAGCTTTTGGTATAAGAAAACTGCAAACACTTTAGGCTTTACAAACAGCAGCATGTAGCCCTCATCATTATACATATCATTAAGCCATCTCTCTGATAAATAAAATCAAACATAAGAATATTACTTACATTTTTGTAAAGGCCATGTCTTCTTGTACAAGACGCGAGCTTCGATTGAACTATCTTCTTCTTGAATTGACTTGGAGAGCTGCTGATCTAACGTGCACGATGGCTCGAGATGTGTTCGGAGTATAGCAGCTGATGTGTTGTGCGCGTTTTTATGCTTGGGCGTCGCAGCATGTGACGACACGAGCAGAGGAAATGTGTCTGGTCGCTCGTGCCGTTAAGGCTATCACCTCATCGAACAAGCAATTAATTGTAGTTCAATTAAGTTGATTGCGACTATTGCCAATAATATAACACACAATCGTATATATTTGACCTTAAACACGCCGATGCTACAAGCATGATTATGAACATCCCCCACGGAAAAAGTCGAAGAGACGAAAAAAGCAGCGAGATATATCTAGGAAATAGGATAAGAGTAGAGACGAGAGATGATTAGGTGTCGTGTGAGAGTGGAAACGGTTTTCAAGTTTTCCGCTTTGGTGAGAAATGTGTGTGGGAGACGGGGAAGGGACGAAGAGTCTGGCGATACTTCGTGCCGTGTTTAGATTTCAGTGAGCGAGGTGACGATGGTGTACCAAGGCTAAAGAACCATTATTCACTGTTTCCTGCTATAACTCTCCCAAAATAAACCAGATGCATTCCGCCTCGAAAACACTTAAGACTACAAGGAACTTATGTCACTATTCTTAACAATAAGGGAAAGGGGAAAGATTATATCAGTAATCTTAATGTCAGTTCGTCTTTTTAGGGCGAATTCCAGCACCATGTTCCTTGTTTTGTTGTCGTGGACGGTGCATAGGTCAAATTTCTGATGAAGTCAATGTCGGTAAATAACTTGATTTGATCTTAGTTCAATAAATCATTATCACGTTCAGTTATTGTGATGTTTGGGGAAACAAAAAATGCCAAAAAATAATATTATTTTCGCTCTGTATAAATTAATGATTATACTAAGCAACAAAGCCCTTATCCATTGTTTAAGCTCAAAAAATACAGACGTATTGAGACTCGTAGAACTGGCTGAGTATTATTGAGACTTTGAGACTCGTAGAACTGGCTAAGCATTTATCAACTATATACCGCATAGATGGGCTCTTTAGGATCAGTTTTAGAGTTAGTATTAGGGTTAGTATTAAGGTTAGTATTAATGTTAGTATTAGGGTTAATATTGATGTAAGAATAGATTCGTAAAATAGTTAGTTTTTGGGCTAGTATTTAGCCGTTTGTATTTGGGTTGATTGTATAATAGAGAAAGCGCTCACATATAATAGCTGAACTTAGCTAGTAATCTTGTAGCTCAATGATTAGAGTGTCATCTCAGCCGCAATCAGTGTCAGGAACTCAGAAAGTATTTCTAATCTTAACATTTTAGGATCGTATATATATCCTTCGTATATATCCTTATATCGTATAACCTTCGCTCTCCATCTGAGTCTCGGTAGCTCAATGCAGGTTAGAGCGACTCTGCACCGGCAATCAGAAGGTTACAGGTTCGATTCTTGTGCGGGACTCAGAAACATTTTCATATTACATATATCAATCGAACCAGTACATCATTGTAACCTTCGCTCTCCATCTGAGTCTTGGCATCTCAATGGTTAGAGCATCTCACAGGCAATCAGAAGGTTACAGGTTCGATATTTCTGTCCAGGACTCAGAAACATTTTCATATTACATATATCAATCGAACCAGTACATCATTGTAACCTTCGCTCTCCATCTGAGTCTTGGCATCTCAATGGTTAGAGCGTCTCACCGGCAATCAGAAGGTTACAGGTTCAATATTTCTGTCCGGGACTCTGAGGATTTGAGCTTGACGATCATCCATGTATCGTCTGATTAAGATTACTTCACACTTTAAGTCCATTTAAAAGGTTTACGAGATTATTGAATGGATACAAAATATACAAAAGATAGATATGGAAGAGAAGATACAATAAAGAGATCGTGCGTAATGTCGGACGCGCAAAGCAGGTTCTGCAACATTAAGCATCGAATGATTAGCAGGACTTGTGTAACGTATACACACAATAACATAACCCAGAATGACACTGGTGAGGAAAAATCGTTTATCGTGTAAACTGGCCTTTGGCTTTAAGTATGTTTACACACTTTACGATTTATGGTTTAGATGCATGGTAAGTAAGGATACCATTGGAAAGCTCGTGATCTTGTCCAAGGATTATGAGCCCACAAATCATTCCGCTGACAGTCTATAGTCCTAAACATGCACCTAAATCATAATCGGGCCGATTAATCGCAACCTCCTCCGCAGGCAACTCTGTGTCTGCCTAGCTGCAATGTTTTCAGTTTTGCAACGTTTTCAGTCCATAATGTTTTGGCCGAGCCAAGTTGACTACTGCATGGCTAAATAATGATTCCTTAATCGTGATTGAGTTCACGCGTAAAGTGACACTAATTCATTACGTTACACTTTTGTATTTAGTCACGCTGTGAAGAACAGTCAGATAAACAGACATTTGGCTCTGAACAAGGACTATAACGCTTGAAATGTATCTGCACCTAACTTTACCCCACCATTTTACATATCACAACTCAAAGTCTTCACAACATTCGATAACACGCTTTACTTGACTCTGAAGATGACCGCCGCTGAGGCCGTCGAAACGTCAGTCACCAACAATAGTCTTTCTCAAGACTACAACAACCTGGACGATCAACTTCACACATCTAAGACAGCACATTGTTATAACGTTTTTAACGACTCAAAGTTTTTTTCAAAGTTGTTGCGCTGTTATCAATTCCCAGTCAAATAGCTGGCTTCCTGTTTGCGCTGAGTAAATACTAAATATAATCCCAACAGATTACATCTATGAGTAAGCGATACGTGATGTCCTATAAGGCCCTACCCTGGTGGTATTAGTTTCCGTAACTTACGCGCGCTGTGTTTGGAGTTTTGAGACAGCGCGCCGCGCGCAAAAACTCGCCGAGATTTATGGCGATGGCTTTCTCAACAAAAACGCTCGGATCTTTCAGAGTTGTTTTTTTAGTTAAATCTGAATTTAGGCCTAGAAGCGTTTTAACACGCAGATAACAGATTATCTTGAATATTTTTTGGCTGAGGAAAAAAGACAAACTGTCAAAAGAAAAGATATGTGCGAACGCTAACCAAAGGGTTCTTGGCGAGTTAAAATTTTGAGAATTAGTCGTGCGCGTACTTCATGAGATATCAGCAAAAGAAGTGACTGGCTGTACAGCTAGTAAAATTAAAAGTAGTTCCATCATCACATGCAGTTACCATCAACAATAGGGACAAGATACTAATAATTACTTTCAAGGCTTTGCATGGCCAGGCGCCTGTTTATATTACTGATTTGCTAACTAAATATAAACCTAGTCGTACTTTGAGATCATCTGACCGAAATCTGCTACTCGAGCCAAAATCCAAAACGGTGACTCATGGAGACAGAGCAATTAGAAGCTTTGAAATGTTAAGTAGTTTTAAGTCTGCAGTTAAGACTTTTCTTTTTTTAAATTAATAGTTATTGTTCATAGGCTTATCTTATAATGAAACTGTAATTAGTTTTAAAAGTAACTTTAAGAATATATATATTGTTGTAAGAGCATTGAGACTATTGTATAATGCTCCTAATACGTCTTTATTATTATTATTATTAATAGGGACTTTGATAAAATATATATTAAATGTGACTTGCAGCTTGGTTCCCACTGCACTCTGAGCATTTTCACATCTTCATGGTGATGTGAACTCGGCGCTATCTCCGTATTATCTGCCGTCATTCAAAACATGCTCCCTGGTTTTCAAAAAGAAAACACAAAACTGTGGTTTTTTAAAGAACGAGGGATATGTTACACGTATTATAAATGGTAATTTCGATCGAAACTTCGGTTGGACGATAGAAACTGATCAAATTGAAATTTGATGCGCTGAGAGCGGTTTCTTATAAGACTAACTTCAACACAGATTTGCGCAATCATAATCTTTAATCTTTAATAATAAAATTTACCCACGGAGTTCTAACAACATAAAGTTGGTTTACATAGAAGCCGTGCTGAATATATGAATAAATACAGAATACAGAAATATAGAAAGAACACAAATACAATAGGAGATTTAAAATCTATACATAAATATTTACAAGACTAGAGTAAAATCAGTTAACTTAAGGAGAGAGGTTTTCGCAAAAATATATTTGAAATTTGCTAACGAATTTACTTCATGCAATTCTTTAGGAAGCTCGTTCCACAATTTAGCACCATCATAACTTATGCTCCTCTTTAGAAACTCTCTATTCGGTTGAGGGATATACGCTGGTCAATATGCTCAACCGTCCATGGTTGCGCTCTTGTGAATGTGGGAGAGCTTGAAGTAGATAAACGAGACACATCGTCAAGCTCAAATCCTCAGAAAATGTTTCTGAGTCCCGGACAGGAATATCGAACGTGCAAGTGCAACCTTTGCCAATGAGACGCTATAACGATTGACTGCGCTGCACTGAGACTCACGGCATAGATACAACAAGGATATCCTGTGATCCAAATGGATAACGAAGGTTTTCTGTGGATTTCAGCTAAACGATCATCCATGTATCGTCCAACTACATTGATTTATATTACTTTTTAACCGCCGTCGAGGTTGCACGCGGAATTCACAGGTCACGACTCTGCGCGCATTTGCGCAATTCCTCATAGCGCATTGTTTTCCGTTCTAGAGAAATGCGCGCACGCTTTTGTTTAGTTTGCGCATATTTTTGGAGCTGAGAAAACCGACAGCGCTATCAAAGTTCATAACAGTTTAGACTCCGCGTCGACACGAGAAATAATTTATCAAATTAACGTCATGTTTCCACTCGGAAGTTGGCAGGATAATCGATGACCCCGAGAATTAGGATCTCGCGTTCTTACGTCCGTCGACGAAATAAATGACGAACGGCGCGCGATGTTATAGTATACTGTTTTCCTCCTATGTAGTTAGTCTCGGGAATCTTGCTTGTGATTTTGTAAGAACCGTGTAACAAAAATGTTCTGTGGATATAAAAGTGTTGTTCTCGGTGTAGGTAGTGTAGAAACACCGAAATCGCAAACTCAAAATAGTTGATGTTCTGCCGAAATTGTGGGTAGGTTATCTAATCTTATCGAGTGAAGGCCGTCCTTTATCAGAGAGTAAAACGTCATGTTATATACGTCATATATAAATATACATATACTATATACTATATAGACTAGACGACTAGGCATAATACGATAAATTGTTTATGAAAAGTGTGGTAGTCGAAAATGAGAAAGGAACAATGAGCTAGCTGATGATGTGTGGGGTAAAGGTTGCTGCATGTGCTAAGTTTCGAGTTTTGACAAGACAACAAGAAAATGAAAAATAATCGCAGAGACATCAAAGTGAGCGCTTTTCTATATCGCCAATAAGGCGGTCCAATCATTATTTGCAGTGGATATGTTCCGATAATTGTGTCACTGATTGTAGTAGAGGCCCTATATACTGAAAACAGAGTTAGTATATAGAGGATGAAAAATAATCGCAGAGACATCAAAGCAAAGACAAAGTGAGCGCTTTTCTATTTAGCGAATAGAGGTAGTATAGAGGCCCTATTGCAAATAAAACTAGAAGAGGTCTTAACATGATTACAGCTATAGTCAAGATTACAGCCTAGTCTTGATAGTTTTTTACTCGTATCGCGATGACGGTGGTTTATTACTAGAAGCTTATTTGCATCTTGGTAATAGATAACGTCATCATCGGTTCTATATGAGGGTATAAATATAGGGATCCTAACTTTACAATGATCACCCGTGATGAAGACACTAGATTGGAGTGTCGAAACGTTGGGTCATGGACAGTAACTTTTAAGGTTACGTTCAAAAAACTTTTTAAAGCCAGAGTAGCGTCAAACTATGTCTGATATATCTTAAGATGTTTTCACTAATATCATAAAATGTTTATTTTTGGAATATCTTCTCTGTATATAACTATATTAAGTCATCAATCTTTTGAAGTACTATGAATGTTGTGTATTTATAAACAATGCATGTTAGCGAACACATGACAAATGAGTGGCGCCCGTCAGTTATCGAGTATTGCTTCCAGAACACCAGGCAGACTGTGAGGCCTCAAAGCGCCAGCCATGTCTCACAGCTAATTCTCACTGACACTGTATATATAGTTGCCTGTGTTCTTGTGGTTTTATGGATTGTTGTTGGTTGTCAACGTTTCCTACAGGATTAGTTGTTTTTTGTTTTATCTTCCTGTTACAGTGTTTAGAGATAACTATATGCGGAAAGATAATAAACAGCACAATTATGGAATTACCATGAAGTTGGTCAGGCTTTACTGTAACGATCACAAAAGAACTGAAGTACAGGCGGTCTAAGATTTGTTATGTTATAGTTTTATTAATCACGACCATACACGACTTACTTTACATCCTATAGTCTTATACTTAAAGTTCCGTTATGTAAAACAAGTCAAGGGCTCATACTTCAACGGGACTATTCGTTTATGGAACTCACCAAAACAGCTTCACCTACTAGCTTCCTGACTATCTAGTTTTAAGACTACTTTCTTCGTCGCACTTATTCGTCCTTATACTTATTTCAGTTTTTGATGTAGACATGCCATTTACTTGGTCTCTTCTTGTTCGTGAACGCCCCTGTCACAGATATTATAATTAGTTTTTCTTATGTCATTGTTGATGTCTTTGCCTCTTAAAAATACATAGAAGAAACAGGGTCACCACAACAGTTAAACACCAATTACAGTGGGCCCTTACACTGAAAATAAAATAATAACTAACAACAGCAAGTTATGCAGGGTTCAGTGAGGCTTCGCAGTTTTCCAAGTTCGAGGATCGTCAACATTGTAACAGGATAATAGAGCATTATTATAATAGTCTAATAGTGCCTTCTTAAATTTTTTAAAGTCTAAATGATCTAGCTTTCAGGGAGAGAGTTACAAGTCCTTTACATCACATACAACCTTTAACCAACAATACGGTAAACTGTAGTCGCATGCGGCATGCATAATGCCTATACCTATATACAGAAGCATGCATCTTTTCAGATTTATTACTCTTTTAGGTGAACGGAATACCTCAACAGGCTAGACGTCCAATTGATAGGGGTTCCGAGGGCCTACGATTTGAGGTCGTTATCCGAGAAGACCTGAAAGTCTTACCATTTGCTGGTATTATTGCAAAGGCAGCACTTTCTCCTCAATTATTTTTAAGACCCTGAGTGGAGGTCCGACCCAGGATATGAACCTGTGTCTCCCAGCTCATAGACATATGTGGTAACCACTTGAACACAACAGCTGGTTAATGATGACTGATGTCACGTCAGACTTATTTTGCCGCCTCGCATCCTCGCGTGCCCCCGTTATCCCCCAACGAGCGAAGAAGAACCTCTGGCACCCAGGGTAATCATCGCAAAGCCCAAATTATACATTTTGTCATTCAACTATTTACTTCATGTAGAATCTATATAAGTAATATGGTATTTGGGTTGTGAGGACTTTAAAGTGGCACTACGATGAAAATTCACCCCCGTTTTTTAGATTTTCTTTAGCATAGAATAGTATTTCAGGGTCGAAAGTGATCATCGATGTAAAAAAAAACTAAAAAATGGTATTTGAAGTAAGTATTTTGAGCTCTGAAATCACTATTATTTAGGCCACCATTACTAAAAACGTGATCCAAGCCCGCAATTTCAAAAGGTAATATTGTTTGTGACGTCAGATTCTCAATGCTACGCCTGAATTTCAGTCGAGGTTACTTGTTTTCTTCGAGAAACAGATGAAATGACCTTGATTTACTTGAAGAATTACCCATGTGGAGTCTTCGCGTTGAGAATCTGACGTCACTTCGTTACGCTGGTCAGGAACATGAACGATTAATGGCGGACATAACAAGTCCAGATTCGGAGTGAGAAAAATAATACTTGCCATCGTCGAATCGCAAAACGGTTTCGACCGAGTAATATTTAGAAGCTCTGTTTTATAAATACGTAAAAATATAGATAGGTAAAAATTTGATCGTAGTGGCACTTTAAGGTCATATGTTTCCTCCGGTTTTCTCTTATTGTCGATCGCAGCTCATCTCGACACTTCCCTATTGAATACAGGACGGAAACTATTGAAGTATTTTGACATTGAAAGTGTTAATCCCCACACAATTTTTAAGCTACAAACTCAATCAACATTTTTGTCTTAACATGATTCTTTTCTCCTAAGAAAGGTTTAAGGTGGCTCGATGATAGTCTAAATCATGACGGAAATTGTATTTTTCCGCATAAAAATGCTTGTAATGCAGATCTGAGCTTCATCGTGGTTCATTGCATAGCTCTAGTGGTGGTCTTGTTACTGAAAAGTTTTATACCTTCAAAGTTTACATGATTGGCGAAATCGTGTTTCCAATAAATACAGAAAACTATAATTTGCATAAAATCTGCCGCTTATCATAAACACAATTTCTCTCGATATACAAATACTACAAGTGTGAAACATTTCAATAATCAAGACCACCGCTAGAGCTATGCAATGAACCAAAATTGAGCTAAGATCTGCATTATGGGGATAGATACAATTTCTCATGATTTAGACTATCGAATCCCCACCTTATTAATAATATTTGCATGAGATCTTCGTGCTGAGTACGGATAATATTATTTTTTTAATATTTTTTTTTTAATTATTTTAAGATCATGAGTGGAGGTCCGACCCTGGATTTGAACCTGTGTCTCCCAGCTCATCACATGTGTGGTAACAACTAGACTACAACAGCTGGTACAGCACGCAGGTACGTCATTCAAGACCTTTTCTTCTTCTTTGGATAATTAGAAAAAGGGAATATGAACCAGAGGATAAAGTGAAAAAGCAAATCGAATATGATTTTTTAAATAACTGCGATCTGAATGTTATGATCACATTGATCAGTATATAAACAAAAATGTTGAAACGGTTCCAGATCCTTTCAAAGGCGCGTTCAGATAATTTAATAGAACTAGAAGTTACTATCGACACAAAAGTGCTGCCTCGAAATCCAAGGCAGTCATGATATTGTGCAAAATTACAAAAATAAGTGGTGGGCTTATTGAAGTCAAAGTCGCAGCTGAGGTAGTACAGCCTTGTCCCATGTGGTTATATATGGTTTAGGTAATACCAGAGCAGTGAGTTCTACATATATATGGAGCTCACAATGAGCTTGCTGGACCATATGTACTCTGTGGTACGTTAGACATCTATATAGGGTAAGACATTCATTTAATAAACTTGTTGCAGGTTTTGCATTATATCAAACCATACACGAGTAGACTTCATGGTATGATATAAAGTTAGCTTTTATGTCTACATTATTTCAAATAATGAATCAAACATTTGTGCATTATTTGTAAATAATAACATCTAAATCATTATATCATATAATTTACGCTAAATAAATTTTGGACACATGGTGTTCCATACATACAATAATTGCTATTTATAGAAGTATAAAACTCAGATAAACAAACCGAAATTAACTTTCATATGATTTTATATGATCTTTTTCTAACTATAACTATTGTAACTATTGTTGAGAATTGCAGAAGAATCGCGAGGTCAGACGTATTCTACAAGTTCCAGTCACAGCTGACCTTTTTCGACATAGTGAGCTGAAGCTCCCGCATTTCAACACCATATCCATATTGAGTTCCGGCAGGGCATTCCCACACGTCAACGAAACACAAGCACGACACGAGAGAAGGAGGCAACGCTATTTTATTTTTTAATAACAACTACAAAGCTGTTTTACTTCCAAGAATACGCAAATTAGTGAAATAGAGTTGGAACCAGTTTTTGAGGATGACTGGTTGGTAGTAACGGAACTAAGTAGAGTATGACTCAGAAATGTATTATAGAACATAAAATTTAAAAACATACGCTGACAACTAATTGTGATCACAAATCTTTTGTATCAACTAATGGCGTGACATTCCATAAGAAATGTCAAGGTGACTTTGACATAGCTCGGTTTGAAACTGTGTGATAAGGAAAGCATTCTATCAGATATTTAAGACCATTTATTTGGTCAAATCTTAAAGAGAATTAGAGACTCGTCGACTGCTAAACTCCATTGAAACTAAAACAAGATCAAAACAATCATAAAAGAGCACAATTCAAAAAACTTTGGTGGGGGTGAGTATGCACATGAGTCATACACACTCACCCCCACCAAAGTCTTTTGAATTGTGCTCTTTATTATTGTTTTACAATTCTATAGGACGCTACATAAATTACAAAGAGGTGGGGATTCTATGAAAGAAAACCTCTAGAACAAATATATATAAATGAGCCAATTAAAATTCAGATATACTATATTTTGTGAAAATTCAGATATACTTTATTAAGTGAAAATGACGTAACCTCTTACCAAAATACAAGGGTGCAGGTTAGAGACATGTGAACCACAAAAGGTCACACCATCAATTAGACAGGTAAGGTAAAATAGTTTCCATGATAATCATTTACATATACACCGTACGTTGTACTATATACATGCAGATGTGGTGGAGGTTTGTATATGTATACTTATGAAAAATCACTGATAATATAAATACTAAAGTATCATACTAAAAAGTGCATGTTTTGCAGGATATAAGAAATTACATTTGAAACTTGTTTTTATATATATATATATATATATATAGGACTAGCTCACAAAATCATCATTAGTGTTAACTGAAACTTTATTTAGATATACAGAAAGTATTCTTCTCACATTAAGCTGAAATATTAAATAAACCGAAACAAATCTGCGTAGTTAATATTTACTTCCTTATAAACCTTGCTAGGAAAAGTCAAGGATAACAGAATTGTCATCTCTGTAAAATTGGCCACCCCGACTACATGTAAGTATCATCGTAAACATTACACCGTAAAACGTATACTACACCGTACTTATGGTTTGGTATATCATACCTCAGAAAGACCATGAGTAGATTTCTGATTGACCAAGATACCCCAGAAATATACCCCAGAAATATACCCGAGAAAGACCATGATCGAGTGTGAACTTAAGACTTCACCGTTTAACAAGTCATTTTATCGATCGTTTACTGTTTTGAGCGAAGGCCCTTCGTCAGAGAGCGAAACGTAAAGTGAAATAAAAACAAAAATATATGATGTATATAGCTATGAAGAGTTGATCTAAGAAATTTAGATATGAAACTATGAAAGAGATCTTTTAGTTGCTTATAAAAGTCATAATTATAACAGTATCATTTCAGTATGTATACTAAATGGATTTACCCTACCTAAATAAAGATCTAATTCATTCACTTATTATTATGGTTATTAAAAGACATCGTACTGTGACCAAATGACATGAGAAAGCATTAATCTGTTCACTTTTTTACATGACATCATACTGTATTAATGGCCTAGTGTACTGCCTTGGTAGAATGGTGGTATTTCATGTAGAGCAGAGATTTTGCAAAGACAAACTGGAAGACACACTGGAAAGCACGTACAAATTAAGACTGTTATGCCTGGCACACAAGTGCTATAACCGGACAGGCTCCAAAACAAATATGCAAGGCCATGATAATGAAGCCGGGAAGCCATCATTATAATTTATGAGACCAATACAAGCTAACTACTACAAGATCAGCAACAAACTATCTCCTCAAGTCAGCTACACACAGATTGGCTGCCTAGCATGGAACTGCTTGCCACAAGCTATTAAAAGTCAACCCCATTTTAACCCCAAAACTTATATATAACGACTATATATATAACCTAGATAACTCATAGATTTTAATACACCTTTTACAAATAAAAACACAGACTATGTATATTACTAACTAATAGTATAATAGGTGATTAGTCTATTACATAACTAACGAAGATGTTTTAACTGTTGCATGAAAAGTATAATTATAAATAGCTTATAATTACTAATGCATTTTTATATCTACATTCTTGTAATATTACCATAAATACACAACCACATCAGTATTGCACTGCGGTATATACATGTAAATGTATATATCTTAATCGTGTTTAAATAAATGTTTAAGAAGAAGTACGATAAATTTGTTATAGATTGCATTGAATCGTCAAAACGTTTATAACAGAAAATAGTTATTATAAAAATATTGCACGCCAGTATTATTGTCACTTGGATTCAGGTCAAGATAACGCGAGCTGACCTTGATCTGACCACCACACCCTGTTGTCGACCTGCACCTAACACACCAAAAGCTTTTGGTGGAAGTTGTTGCACCTTATAAATTGTTTCTTTGTAAAAAGGGAGGGTTGGTGGGATGTTCAATTCCATACGTTCTCATTACTGCCCTCTAAGCCGTGTATTCATCAGAGTAAGACGAGATGAAATAAAATAAATGGGCTTATATATATGCCTGTAGAAAGTAGCGAATCAAATGTACGGGAGATAAACAAACTAATAATTAATGAGATGCGAAAAGTTAAATCATTTGATATTTTTACAATCGATCAGCAAACAGACTGAGCTGGGGGAGGGAGAAATGGCAGGTCCAATATTCAATATTACATAAATTTAGTACGTTTTCGTATTTTAATTGTATTTTTTCTCCACCCTGCTGTTATCAGATAGCAAGAAAATACAGCAAAACTATGGATTCGCCCAGTGACCACAATTGGCGGAGAGATCGTTTTGATCGAATGAAAATAGAAGTTCACCTAGTAAAGAATGATATGGAAGAATTTAAATCTGGTAATGTAGAATCTAATGACAAACTAGACGAATCAGTAAAGCAGAAATTGAATGATTTACTACAAAGAATGGACGATTTTATCAACACTATGGAAAACATGGAAAACATGGAAAAGGAAGAAATGAAATCATTATTCGAGCAAGTAGAATCGAAAGAGAAAGGATTACATCTGGAAATTGAAAAACAAAAATCGGAAATTCAAGAATCGAGAAGAGAGATTCAAGAATTTAAAATGGTAATTCAAGAATTGAGAAGTGAAATTCAAGAATTGAAAAGGCAGATTCAAATTCTGGAGGACAAACAAAGAAAACTAGAACTTGGTCAAGTAACGTGGTTGTTTGAGCAATACGTTGCTCATTTTGTGCTTCCAAAGACAGAAAAAATTGGTTTACTTGGTTGTTACAATCACATGAAGAATTGGTTAATAAAACATGCTGATACAGAGAAAGGGAAGGAACGTCAGAAGATTTGGAAGAATTTGCAATCGAACAGCGAGGTAACCTGGTCCAAAGATCACTTGGATGCCATAAAAGCGCTGAAGGAAATGCGAAATCCACTGGCTCATCCGCCAAAAGTTAACCTTACAAAAGCAAAACAAGAGATTGCCGCCACAATTCCACACCTTGAAAAGGAATGTTCAGACATAATTAACATGGTGAAGAAGCTAAACAGCTTGATGATGATGGGGAAGCTAGCATGCGAATTCGAAGACCAAGTTATTCAAGTGGTTTACCCAGGAGCTAAAATGGACATCGCTGGTTTGATAAATTGGATTGAAGTCAATGGAGCAAGTGAACAAGGAAAAGAAAAGAAGGAGAGATGGATGGAGCTGACCAATGAAATAGAGTGGACCAAGAAACATGAAGAAGCACTGGGTGAAATGAAGCTCCTGAAGAGAGACGTTGAACATCTACAACAAGTTGAACTGGACGAGCCAAAAATGCATATACTTGACTATGTGCGTGAAAAGAAATTAGAGAGGGAATGTTTTGAGATAGTTGATATGATGAAAATAATTTACCATTGAGGGGTGTTGGAAGACTGTTTTTGCTCAACTATCATTACATTATTACTATATCTATTATTATTCTCTGTAATTATATACCAACAGACACCCTACGACCTCTTTACCTGCTCCATCAACACAGATAAGCGATTCAAATCCGAAGGAAAGCATGACAACCGAAAACGACACAGCATCCAATCTACATCCGACTCCGAAAAACCAACCACTCAGACGCTCTCTCCGATTACAATCACGTGGACAGATATCCAAACGGAACGAAAATTCAAATTTTAATTGTAATACTCTTCACTTTAATTGTAATCACTCTTCTGATGAAGACTCATCGAAAGCTCAAGACTTAAAATCCAGAGAACATTAACGAATTATATATATAATATATATATATATATATATATAATATATATATATATATATATATAATATATATATATATATATATATATATATATATATATATATATATATATATAAATATATATATATATATATATATATATATATATATATATATATATATATATATATATATATATATATATATTTTGTATATATTTTGTATATATTTTGTATATATCTTTGGTAACTCCACAATGCAATCCTACAATGTGTAGCCGTACATAGTGGGTCCCAAGTCCACAGTTACCATAAAGCCATATGGTGATAGCCGGTAGGGCACATTTGTATACTTCCGTATATTACGCTCACCGCTCATGTGGTTTGAGCGCTCTCATGGATTGGGTGGAGAGTCTCTCTCAGTGAGACGTTTACTGTTCGCATTACGCATCGCCCACTGCTCGCAGTTTGAGCGCTTTGGTAACTCCACAATGCAATCCTACAATGTGTAGCCGTACATAGTGGGTCCCAAGTCCACAGTTACCATAAAGCCATATGGTGATAGCCGGTAGGGCACATTTGTATACTTCCGTATATTACGCTCACCGCTCATGTGGTTTGAGCGCTCTCATGGATTGGGTGGAGAGTCTCTCTCAGTGAGACGTTTACTGTTCGCATTACGCATCGCCCACTGCTCGCAGTTTGAGCGCTTTGGTAACTCCACAATGCAATCCTACAATGTGTAGCCGTACATAGTGGGTCCCAAGTCCACAGTTACCATAAAGCCATATGGTGATAGCCGGTAGGGCACATTTGTATACTTCCGTATATTACGCTCACCGCTCATGTGGTTTGAGCGCTCTCATGGATTGGGTGGAGAGTCTCTCTCAGTGAGACGTTTACTGTTCGCATTACGCATCGCCCACTGCTCGCAGTTTGAGCGCTTTGGTAACTCCACAATGCAATCCTACAATGTGTAGCCGTACATAGTGGGTCCCAAGTCCACAGTTACCATAAAGCCATATGGTGATAGCACTGATCTCAAAAATAGGACTGGATCGAGCTTCTGTTGTTACAAAAATGAAGCCAACAGCGGCCATATTGGAGTGACCACCTAAGGAGTACTGTGGCATCACAGACATGTTGGGGAGGATTCTGACATTTGCTATTTAACTTTAGCAAAGGAAACATACTCGCTGGACAGTTATTAAATGTCAGAATTCTGCCTTTCCTCTCCGATTCACCACTGTATTCGTAATGAGGTCACTCCAATATGGCCGCCGTTTGCTCTAATTATCCAGTAAGAGAAGCCTAATATGAGACGTCAAATTAGGTTTAAGATTTTATGCATTTAATGTCAACAAAGAAAATATATTGGCCAGACACTAAACCTATTTTGCGAGCGTCGCATTTCGATTTGCTTGCAAACTCGGAGCTTTTGATGATCTCTCGTCAATTTGCATTATGCAAATATACAGGCTTCAAAATAAGCTCGTCAGATACAATAGAAAGCTCAATCCAGTCCTATTTTTGAGATCAGTGGGTGATAGCCGGTAGGGCACATTTGTATACTTCCGTATATTACGCTCACCGCTCATGTGGTTTGAGCGCTCTCATGTATTGGGTGGAGAGTCTCTCTCAGTGAGACGTTTACTGTTCGCATTACGCATCGCCCACTGCTCGCAGTTTGAGCGCTTTGGTAACTCCACAATGCAATCCTACAATGTGTAGCCGTACATAGTGGGTCCCAAGTCCACAGTTACCATAAAGCCATATGGTGATAGCCGGTAGGGCACATTTGTATACTTCCGTATATTACGCTCACCGCTCATGTGGTTTGAGCGCTCTCATGGATTGGGTGGAGAGTCTCTCTCAGTGAGACGTTTACTGTTCGCATTACGCATCGCCCACTGCTCGCAGTTTGAGCGCTTTGGTAACTCCACAATGCAATCCTACAATGTGTAGCCGTACATAGTGGGTCCCAAGTCCACAGTTACCATAAAGCCATATGGTGATAGCCGGTAGGGCACATTTGTATACTTCCGTATATTACGCTCACCGCTCATGTGGTTTGAGCGCTCTCATGGATTGGGTGGAGAGTCTCTCTCAGTGAGACGTTTACTGTTCGCATTACGCATCGCCCACTGCTCGCAGTTTGAGCGCTTTGGTAACTCCACAATGCAATCCTACAATGTGTAGCCGTACATAGTGGGTCCCAAGTCCACAGTTACCATAAAGCCATATGGTGATAGCCGGTAGGGCACATTTGTATACTTCCGTATATTACGCTCACCGCTCATGTGGTTTGAGCGCTCTCATGGATTGGGTGGAGAGTCTCTCTCAGTGAGACGTTTACTGTTCGCATTACGCATCGCCCACTGCTCGCAGTTTGAGCGCTTTGGTAACTCCACAATGCAATCCTACAATGTGTAGCCGTACATAGTGGGTCCCAAGTCCACAGTTACCATAAAGCCATATGGTGATAGCCGGTAGGGCACATTTGTATACTTCCGTATATTACGCTCACCGCTCATGTGGTTTGAGCGCTCTCATGGATTGGGTGGAGAGTCTCTCTCAGTGAGACGTTTACTGTTCGCATTACGCATCGCCCACTGCTCGCAGTTTGAGCGCTTTGGTAACTCCACAATGCAATCCTACAATGTATAGCCGTACATAGTGGGTCCCAAGTCCACAGTTACCATAAAGCCATATGGTGATAGCCGGTAGGGCACATTTGTATACTTCCGTATATATATATATATATATATATATATATATATATATATATATATATATATTTTCGCTTACCTCAAAACTGGTCTGCTACAACTTGTTTCATCTGTAAAAGAATCTTCAGGCAGTGTATATATATATATATATATTTCAAAAACTCATTAATAATGCATGAAGAAAACACAAAAGAAATGCATCTTTAATCAATGTTTCTACCATGTAGTACAGAACTGATTAATAAAACATCAGTGTCTTTAAATGTGATAGAACACTCATTAATAAAACATCAGTGTCTTTAAATGTGATAGAACACTCATTAATAAAACATCAGTGTCTTTAAATTTGATAGAACACTCATTCAGCCAGCCTGAAGCGCTTCATCTCACAATTATACCAAAACTATGCTGCGGCACAAGCAGCAGTCCAAACGCACTGCAGCGTGTCCCTCGTTTGCATTGCTAAATAATTTCACACAATAGATAAATACTAATTAATGGACGTTTTTGAAGCCATTTACAAAACTCGTTATCGGGCTTTATCGGTGTATAAAGCCGCTCGCCGTCGGCTCGCGTCTTTATACACCGATAAAGCCCTCCAACTCGTTTTGTATGGCAGATCGAGTGTGTTTTTGTATGTTTGTGAATGTGTATGTATACATAAATGCATGTAAGAGATATATACTCTTTATTACTATTATATATATTTACAACTTATTTCAGGTAGCCAGTACTTTAAATATTTCATTTCTTTAGTTAAAAATGTAAAACAATTCTCTACATGATTCTTTACATTTAAATTCTATTATATAATTATTATAGTCGTAGTTAGTATAAGCGTCCACAATTGTTGAAAAAACTAAATGCATTGCCACTTAAATAAAGTCATTCATTCAAAGTATTGAAACGTATTACACTAGAGCTGTATTTTTACTGAAAAAGTATTTTTACTGGTGACTTTAGTTCACAGAAATGTGAAACCTCGTATATTCAGGGAGATTATTCAATTATTCCTGAATTTTTATCATTCCTGAATTTTCAAGCATATCCAGCTAGGCTGTATTTGCAGCTAGGCAACATAAAAAAACACAACAAGCTTGAGTGCGGCAGTGGTAGCGCGGTTAAGGCATGTTTGAAATATCACAATTGTTGTGTTTTTGAAAAAAACAACAACCGTGCAGTGAGCCCGGCAACTGTAGGTATAGCGTGTTATGGCATTATGTTTTTCAAAAACACAACAATTGAGCCCGGAAAAGCTTGAGTCCGGTAGCTGGTAGTGTGTTATGGCACTTTGTTTGAAAAAGGCATTTTGTTTGAAAAATTTTGTCTGAAATGTCTCAGTTATAAAGATTGTGAAGCAATGGTAATCGAATCTATGAGACTATGGTTTAAATGGTAATACAATATCTCGAATGCGAGTTCAAATCCCACTCCCGAGTCAACAATTTGCCGTTGACTCAGTAGTGTAAGTTAATCATCTTAATAAATTTTCATGTCACCCATTTTAATAAATGAGCATGATTCTGAAATAGAATTGAAACACTACACATCCTTACAGATAAGCGTCAAGTTACAGCAAAAATATTTCGTGCACAACACCACATACAATTAGCATAATTTGTGCGGCACTGAGCTCAACTCAATATATTTATTTAAAATATTTATAATGTTGTCTGGGCGCAGACGCTAAACCTTTTCGTAAAAGCTGCTCTGCCATCCATACATTATCTTGTTAGGGGTTGTCGCTTTTCGCTCCGTAGTATTGTCGAACTCGTATCAGTGGCGTAACAGAGGTAGACAGGGCCCTTATATACATGTCTTTGGCCCCATGAAGGCTCAACTATAACTTCTATATTATCAACAATACAATGTTAAACAATCGTGAATACCTAGACACCTATATATTCCTTCCTCCTCAAGTTAACGTTGGGAAATCGGTAAATCAGCTCTTTCTTATCAATCAACTGAAGGTCAATTCTCCCACCTATAGGACTTTAATGATTTTTCACCATAAATCACAGATTCGCAGGATCGAGGTGGTCCGGGAGAATCGATTATCGGGGGCCCCGTAAATTCGTTCTGACTAAATATCACGATGATGAAATATATGTCAGTAGTGTTGCTGTGAAGCCGTAATTTTTCATTATAATCTTCCAATCCATTTTTGGCAGGGGTCCCACACTGGGTGTTCTCGACCTAACCCTATACCTAATGAGCGTTACGCCACTGACTCGTATTACCTTTGGAATTGCGCTAGTGTAATGCTCTAAACATTGAGCTAATGAGACTTAGATGGTAAATTTATAGCTGACAAGTATACACTATCAATGTACTGAAGTCACAAATTACTTCACATCATCATATTATTAAAAACATGGTAGTTAACAACATACATTTAACACAAGAAAATCAATCACAGGAAAATACAACTTTTTGAAATAAAATAATAACCTCTTCCAAGAATAAAATAAATCAATATGGCATTTCTACGTATTTTTCTACGTGAGATCATCTGCACTGGTGGCCAGCGCTATACGTCGGGACAGGTGCATGTACAGATATCGAAAGTAACGTTTCTGAGTCGTGTTAGCTTAGTAACGTTTCTGAGTCGTGTTAGCTTAGTAACGAGAGCCCACAACTTGTACAGCGACAACTTAACAGTTTAAAATTAAGTATATTTTCAAAAACATTAAGATTATTAAAAATCATAAACATGCCTACGCAAGCAAACTACTTTTATATATTTACAATCTACATATACGCAAGGCAAGCACTATATAAATAAATAGTCCAAAAACAAGTTTATAAACAATGTCAATGAGGTATGAGGCATATAATCAACCAAACTAAGGTTTGGGACCAGTTGCGGTGCGTAATAATATACTAACGTATTGCATAAATACATTTGTCATTGATGTACGATCCATCAAGGTGTTACTAACTTCTCTTGCGGAATATTTAAAACACTAAACTCAAACGTAAGTACAGTCTAACTTCATTATTCACATTACTCATTATTTTTAAGTCATAATTTTTAACTTTATCAACTTTAATCACTAATTCACGACATGTCTTGGTATTAGTTTGTAATACCATGTTTACCAACGAATTATAATTTGTATCATTTGAAATTCATCGCGAACTGTCGACCAATGCATGTTCCCTCATGCATAGTGCTATAATGCGGGGGAAATTAGAAATGTTCAATGTTAGAGGGAAATTAGCGATTAAATTGCCCGGTGACGACATTTGTGACGACATTGCTCGGGGGTGATCAACAAAGAATGGACGATTTTATCAACACCGTGAAATCTCTGGATATCAGATTAAAAGAAAAGGAAGAAATGAAATCATTATTCGAAAAATGAAAATCGAAAGAAAAGAATTTAAAACTGAACATATATACGCTCTAGAATCGGTACAAAGGAGAGCATCCCGACTAATTTGTGGCTCGTCGTTACCCTACGGCTACGTTGATAGGTTGAGGAAACTTGGTTGGTGAAATCTGGATATTCGGAGCTTGTTCACCTTGTATAAAAGCATCTTTAGATATTGTGACATTGATCCAAATAAATATTTAGATTTTGTCGGACAGACAAGAACTAGGGCTAATAAATTGAGACCAAATTTATTTCATATTAACCAAATTTATTTCGTTTTTTCAAAGATTGGAACTATCTTCCTTCTAGTGTTGTGAATTCCTCGAACATAGCCATATTTAAAAAAATTTCAAAGTTTATCTAAAAGCTTAAAGTGTATATGAAATGAAAATTAAGTTTCTCTTATTGCATGGAATAAACTCTTTAAAGTAAGGAACAATGTCGTTTAACACACTTCTATATCTCACTGTGTAATCCCGTGTAATCAAAATTATTTTACCAAATCATCAAAACTAGGTACATTAATAGGAATTATTTAAATAAACAATATTACCATATACAGTTCCCATGGTGACACATCAGTTTCCAGATTCTTTTCTTCACAAAATGACATTATACATTTCTGTTATGTTGAACAAAAATTTCAATGTTCAACAATACTGCCGAGGTCTTTGTTATCTTTACATAAACTTATTAGTCCTCCAAAATATAATTGGCAAGTGGCCATATGTTTCTTTGAAACAGTATTATTGGAAATACAAATTCATGGCCGTAGCAGGGGGTGGGGCCGGGCCCCCAAATAATTGCTGTGGCGATTTCTTGCCAGTTTAGATCCGCTTGATCTTGCTGGAAATTACTCTTAGAAGTCAGAGATCCTAATTTCAAACATTTTCCGGGGGGCATACTCCCTGACCCCCCAGCAGTGAAGTCCCATTAAAGCCCCCCCCCCCCCCCCCCCCCCATAGAAATACAAATAGAACACGCGTTAAAATGTTGGTGTACACTGTACAGTGTACTGCTGCTGAAATATTGTGTACAGTAGGAGGTCCAACATTTCAAGCGAAAGCCCTTCGTTAGAGAGTCATACAACGTAAAGTGTTGAGTAATCTGGTAAACATGTTATCCAGAGGCCGTGGGTTAAAATCTCCATTTTTCGCAAACTAGTTATGTGAATTCGAGCACACATCTCTTAATAATGGCACTTAGAAAATACCCTCTTATGCATCTTTATCTACATGTTATCTGCAAGTACAAGTGCAATCCGAGTTAAACGAACTCCAGTAAACCAAAACTAACTTTTATTTATACTGGGTAACCCTATCAGTCATTAAACTGTTCTCCCTCGAGGTCGAGTAAGGACCATCCTCATTGGTCCAGTGTTATTACAGGAGGAAACAGGAGTACCTGGAGAAAACCTGCGGTGTTTGGTAGAGTCAAACTGGAAGCACTCTTCTCACTTGCGGCCAAGGCGAAATCTTTAATCTGATAACTGCACTGAGCAGGAATCGAACCCGGGTTGCAGAGGCGAAAGACACGTGTGCTTTATACCCACTGTGCCACCAACACCCCACAAAAATCCGTATCTTCTCGTTTTAGTATAATATCCATTTTGTTTATAAACATAGAAACCATTTTATATTTCAAAGTTTTCTTATTCAAAAGAGCAAAAATTTAGTATCTCATCCAGTAAATATTTATATAAAGAAATGTCATACTTTTCTTTATAGGTATTAGAAAAAATAATGGAAATTTGTAATAAAGTACAGCAAGAATTGATACACCTCAAAGAACTAATAGAAAAGCAACAATCGGGCAGTTCAGAAGACAAAACTGTGTTGAAAGAGATTTGTGAATTGCTAAAGGATTTTACAAAAAAGGTGAAAGATAAAGAAATTATATCTTTACTCGAAAAAGATATTACGATTATCAAACAGAAATATGAAAATATTGAACTGAAGGAATCACTGGAGAGCGCGTGGAAACAGTTAGCTAGGTCACTCGAAGATCTCTTAAGATATGTTAAAGATCAAGACGGAAGACTTCAAAAACTAGAAAAAGAAATGAAAAAAACGGCAGACGAGCAGCAAAAATTGAAAAAAGAGATGAAAAAGCTGAAAGAAATGAAAGAAACTTTGGCCTTGGGACAGGTTGCTTGGATCTTTGAACAAGAGGTGGCAAAGCATGTGTTGCCTAAAGGCACGAGAATTCCAAGAATTGGAGCGTATGATGAAATGATTAATTGGTTATATAATAAGAAGATGAGAAGAGCCAAAAATAGAGTAATAGCGCGGGGAAAGTGGCAAGCATTAAAGAACAAGGTGAATTGGAAACAGAATCACTGGGAAGTTCTAACAAGCATAAAACAACTTCGATATAATTTTGCCCATCCGAAAGATGTTGATCTAGAGAAAGCGAAAGAGCAAGCCAAGGATTACCTTTCAGAAGATAAACTCCAGTATTGTTTCGACATTATTCGCATGGTTGAGATAGTACGATAATAACACGCCACCATATCTCCCATTTTATTTGGTAAAAATTGTTTATATTGCTGAGACGATGCATAATGTATAATAATAATAATAATAATAATAATAATAATAATAATAATAATAATAATAATAATAATAATAATAATAATAATAATAATGTTGCATATAATACAGTTGTAAAAAGTAGGTTCTACAGACGGACGTTTCACTACTGGCAAAAATAATGAACTTAAAAGTTCTGTCTGAAGATTTATTTAAATTACCATTTTTAAAGTTGTATCATGAAACTAAAGCATTTATTATTATCTTCAGAATCCATGTATAGCACTAGTCTACCCAAGTAGTGGTTTGTTTATATGTAAATAGAATTTTTAAGTAGAATTGACATGAATTTTTATCAGACATTTCTACCTTGTTTTTAAGTAATTCATTGTATATATATACACGGCCATATGAAAAACAACTGTTTTATGTTATAATTAGTTTTTGTAAGTAAGGTTGGTCAGGCTACCATGTATAATAATGATAATAATAAAAGTAGTACGTTGTCGTATGTCACATTACGAACCATATACAGCTATACATATATAACCTGCATATACAGCTAGGCTATATATACAGCTAGGCAACATAAAAAACACAACAAGCTTGAGTCCGGCAGCTGGTAGCGTGTTAAGGCATTTTGTTTGAAAAAGGCATTTTGTTTGAAAAATGTTGTCTGAAATGTCTCAACTAAAGATTGTGAAGCAATGGTAATAGTCGAATCTATGGTTTAAATGGTAATACAATATCTCCAAATGCGAGTTGAAATCCTAGTCGAGTCAACAATTTTTCGTTGACTCAGTAGTGCAAGTTAATCATGTTGATACATTTTCATGTTACCCTGAGCATGATTCTGAAATATAATTGAAACACTACACATCCATACAGATAAGCGTCAAGTTACAGCTAAAATATTTCGTGCACTTAAATTAAATAGCATAGTTGCTACGGTCAGTGGCGAAGCTGGCCGTAGCAACTGGTCATGCTATGTTAATTTATAAACATCTGCATATTTTGAAAACAATATGGCAACTTCGCAACTGGGTGCGCTTCAACTCAAAATATATATTTAAAATATTTATAATGTGGTCTGGACGCCGCATATTGACATCCTTATAATCTTTTTTTAGTAGAAAGTACAATATTTTGTTAGGGGTTGTCGCTTTTCGCTCCATAGTGTTGTCGAACTCGTGTTACCTTTGGAATTGCGATAGTGTAATGCTCTAAACATTGAGCTAATGAGACTTAGTAAATTTATAGCTGACAAGTATGCATAGTTATCTACTGAAGTCACAATTATTACTTCACATCATCATAGTATTAAAAACATAGTTGTTAACAACATATATTTTAACACAAGAAAATCAATCACAGGAAAATCCATCTTTTTTTAAATGAATTATAAACTGTTCCAGGAAAAAATAAATCAAAATATAGTTTTCTAGGTAATCATCTGCAGGTGGCTGCGCGCGTTGTTTGGGATCTGTTGCAATGCGTGACAAATGCATCATTGATGTACAATCCATGAAGGTGTTAACTTCCCTTGCCGCAGAATATATAAAACATTAAACTCAAACGTAAGTACAGTTTAACTTTATTATTCACATCGTACCTCGCGCTATCATCGTATAGACTATATAGTTACTTTTCCTAGTTATGATTTGTATCAAGTACAAAAACGTTTGGCCTTCTATGATTTTAAAACAGAGCAAACTCGCTCAGTCTGAGAACAATTAACTTTGAACTTTTACTGCAAAAATATGGATTCGACATTTTGCGGAGAGATCTTTCTGAATGAATACACGAAGTTTTTTTCAAGCGGAGCCCATATGGAATACATGTATTATACTCACTGAGTTCAAAATTAAGACGATGATGTGTATAGCGTAAAACTTTAGAATATACTCTTAGTATTCTAAAATAACTAAAAAGCACTGGTATAGATTGAGAGATCTATAGCTGTACCTAATTGGTCAAATTCGAAATAATAATTTTCCAATATGACAACTATGGGGACAAAGTTCGTCGAGCTGGAGAGATATTTTGTTGAATCAGTGTCCTGCAAACCCGAGCTATGGTGGAAATATTTAGATGACATTTTTATGATTTGAATTTACAGTAGAGATCTACTTGAAGAATTAAAAAAATTGTTAAACTCCCATCAAGAGACTATTGATCAGATTAGGTTTACTTGGAGTATCTCTAATTCTTCTTTTCCATAATTGGATGTTATGTTTTCTTTATCTGAAGGAACTACTACCACTGATTTATATTGCAAACTCACTGATACTCATCAGTACCTTAATTGATAGGAAATCTTGTCATCCTATAGTTAGAGAGACTATTTATTTATATTTTAGAATATGAAACAATATGCACCTCAAATTCCGGTCGACGTATAATATACGTATATATGATTCGTTTAAGCAACGCTGAAGCCTGTTTACCCAGCAGCTGTGTTTCACCGGGTTATCCAAATGCAGTTCTGTAATCATATGCGTCTTTCTTATTGGATAATTTGCTCATTAATTATTATAACGAACTTGAGAACTTGAGTTTGTAGGATAATGTTAACGTATTTTAATTGTATATTTTTTCTTCACCCTGCTGTTATCTGCAGATAGCAAGAAAATACAGCAAAAATATGGATTCGCCCAGTGACCACAATTGGCGGAGAGATCGTTTTGATCGAATGAAAATAGAAGTTCACGTAGTAAAGAATGATATGGAAGAACTTAAAAAATCTGGTAATGTAGAATCTAATGACAAAAGAGATGAATTAAAGCAGAAATTGAATGATTTACTACAAAGAATGGACGATTTTATCAACACCGTGGAAACCAGGGAAAAGGAAGAAATGAAATCATTATTCGAGAAAGTAGAATCGAAAGAGAAAGAATTACATCTGAAAATTGAAAAACAAAAATCGGAAATTCAAGAATCGAGAAGAGAGATTCAAGAATTTAAAATAGAAATTCAAGATTTGAGAAGTGAAATTCAAGAATTGAAAAGGCAGATTCAAATTCTGGAGGGCGAAAAAAGAATAATAGAACTTGGTCAAGTAACGTTGTTGTTTGAGAAATACGTTGCTCATTTTGTGCTTCCAAAGAGAGAGAAAATTAGTTATGGTTGTTTCAAGCAAATGGAAAAATGGTTAAAAGATAATGCTCATACTACCGAAGGAACGGAACGTCAGAATATTTGGACGAGTTTGCAATTGAACAGCGCGGTAACCTGGTCCAAAGATCACTGGAATGCCATAAAGGTGCTGAAGGAAATGCGAAATCCACTTGCTCATCCGCCAGTTAACCTTACACAAGCAAAACAAGATATTGCCGTCACAATTCCACACCTTGAAGACGAATATTTAGACATAATTAAAATGGTGGAGAAGCTAAACAGCTTGATAGTGATGGGGAAGCTAGCATGCGAATTCGAAGACAAAGTTATCCAAGTCGTTTGTCCAGGAGCTAAAATGGACATCGCTGGTTTGATAAATTGGATTAAAGTCAATGGAGCAAGTGAACAAGGAAAAGAAAGAAGGGAGCGATGGATGGAGTTGAACAATAAAACAGAGTGGACCAAGAAACATGAAGAAGCACTGGGTGAAATGAAGCTCCTGAAGAGAAACGTTAAAGATCTACAACAATTAGTTGAACTGGACGAGGCAATAAAGCATATATTTGACTACGTGCCAAGAGAATTAGAGAAGGAATGTTCTGAGATAGTTGATATGATGAAACAAATTTCCATTGAGGGGCGTTGAAAGACTGTTTCTCCTCAACTATTATTACATTATTACTATATCTATTATTCTCTATAATTATGTTTATTATGGTTACCTATAAATCGCTCTCAATTATATATACATATATATACATATATATATATATATATATATATATATATATATATATATATATATATATATATATATATATATATATATATATATATATATATATATATATATATATATATATATATATATATATATATATATATATATATATATATATATATATATTATAGGTATTCGGGTTCAATTCCAGCCGGAAGGCCTTGAAGTTGCATTTTTTGCAACTGGTCCCGGTTTGGTCTTAAAATGTATATATTCAAACACTGGAAATTTTCCTTCACCAAAAATCCTTAGAACCTATATATATGTAATAGTTAGCTATGGCAGATCTAGTGTGTTTATGTATGTTTGTGAATGTGTATATAGTAATACATAAGTGCACGTAAGAGATATATACTCTTTATTATGTATAGCCAGTGCTTTAAATATTTAATTTCTTTAGTTAAAAATGTAAAACAATTCTCAATAAATTGTTGTAATAGCGTACATGTGTAACTGGAGTTAAGCTCTTAAATTTCGTATTTAAAGTCGTCGTTAGCTGAACCATTGAACTATATACTGTACCAGTGAAAACATGTTTAAAAAAACGTTGATGCAAGATCCCTACGAGACAGATAACATAATGTTATCGTTAATCAAAATAAAAACATAAAAACTACAGGAGAAAATAAATGTTATGACAATTTGGAGGATATCCACCTGCAGAAGTGAATATTTCTTGTTTAGAAACAGCAATATTTTCAAACAATTACAGACTAAATTATCTCGCCGAACCCATAACAATTTCGCTTGGGTTTGACGACAAATGTCAGGCGTATATATTCCAACACTCGAAATTTTCCTTCACCACAAATCCTTAGAACATGTAGTTTAATCGAGTACACGAGGAATTAACCCGTCCAGCGTTATAGTTGTAAGGATTTGTGGACATTCGAGGACCAAACCGGGACCAACAATTGCGAAAACGTTGCCGAGAGCCTAGTCACGAGTTCTGTATATATAATGGTGGTAATGCCGGGAGAAGACTTGCGTATATTATGAGTAATATTTGGCATTTCACGGGAGAGACAATATACACAGACTACGTCATAGACATATCAAAGTTATTTTCTCGGGATTCAGAAACTTCGCAAGAACAAAAATCCTAACCATAACAGAAATAAAAACTCTAGTCCTAACATTGAAATAAACAAATACTAACTCAACTCCTAAACCTTATAATTCAATGCAACGATATTCTGTGTCTGCTATCCGAGAAAGCAACCGCTGGACAGACATTAGCAGAGATTGTTCGGACAGTTGTATTAGCAGCCTGGGCCGAATATAGATAAATATTCAAAATAGCGGTCTTTGTTATCTTTACATAAACAAAGGCGTAGGCACGGACTTAAAGTTGGGGGGAGGCTGACGTCGACAAGCGGAGTCTTCCCCCGGAAAATTTTGAAATCTAGAACCTCAGAAAGACAATTTTCAGCAATTTGAGCAAATTTTATAATTCTACAGCGAGCATAGTTCAAATGAATCCAAGCTTGCCTGCTGCCTCTTACCAGGTGACGCTATTTTTTGCGCCTAGTACTGACAGAAGGGTCTCAATCTAACACTTGCGTGGCAAGGGATTAGGTGTCAATCTTCTTCCCAGATCTGGGAACGAGATTGGTTGGCTAACATTTCAGGCTATTAACATTTTATTGTTTTATTTGGAAGAACTTTTAAAAGTGATAAAGTAACTTATTTTGAAGATATTCGTTTCTTCGCTTTGTTTTTGAGATATATCAGTTTGTTTGATATGCAAATATCTGGAACGTACGTCACACATGCATAATGTTATCAGAGAATGTTATATATCTTTGCGTTCATCAAATAAAAACACTAAAGTGTGAATAAAGTGTGAATAACATGTGTGCGTGTTTCTCCCACAACACCAAACTTCTTGATTTTAAAGGATTTCGTTTGAGAATGAAAGAGATACACATATTTCTCCAATTAGTCATTATGCATGTGTGACATGTCGATTCAGGACATTTGCATATCAAACAAACTGTATTGGTATATCTCAAAAAGAAAGCGAAGAAACGAAAATCTTCAAAAGAAGTTACTTTATCAATTTACTATAGTTCTTCCAAATAAAACAATAAAATGTTTTGACCTTATAAACACTTTAAGTAGCTTCTCTCCTAGCTTTTATAGCCGTACTAATACAATTGCGAAAAAACATTAAATTTAGCAACGCTTGTCCTGATTTTTGGGGGGCTCATTAAACATTTTTTTTGGAGGCTCATGCCCCCTCCCGCCAGCTTCCTAGATAAGATTATTTAAGTACATAAGATTATTTTTTAATTTTAATTGGCAAGTGGGCATATGTTTCTTTGAAACAGTATTATTGGAAATACACCATCATTTCTAGAACGAAGTTTTCCCTGAATCTGACAAAAATAATTTTCAGATGAAATATGCTTTTAATTTTTATTCCCCGATCAGTCAAAATGTCCGTGCAAAACAACAATAATTCTTGGTCGGCAAATAGCGGATTGCAGCTGTATTTCACATGGCCAATAACAGACGCTGCTGTGTTTATAACAACTAACAGTAACAACTCTTGAACAGGAATATTCTTAAAACTATTTAATTTTTACTTTAATTTAATTCATTCTGTGACCGCAATAATTTGCGTATGCTGTTGCGGCAACCCTACCACTTTCATTATTTCAGTTGGCGAAGCATAATAAATAAATATGTCATGGTGTTTACTTTGCTGTTGCTATTCGTATCCATGCAATCTAGAATTAAGGCGGGGGTCTACCTGAACAGCCCAATTTTACAGTAATGTTAGTAAAATTGCAATAACAGAAAAGCATTTCACCTGAACCATGACAAACTATATATTATTTTAAAGCTAGATGAACAAGGAATCCGAAATTATAATTGGTTTAGCAATATGTCCCATTGAAACCTGACACCAGTCAATTAATTAGGCCACATGCTGTGAGTGGCTACTGGCTGTTCCAGAAAAGATATCTTCCCACGTATTTATTCAAATTTGAAAATTATTTTTGTTTCTTATACAGAAAGTACAAAACTGTGGGATGAGCATAGGATTTAAAAAAATTTAAGAAACAACTTGAATTTGTTTACACCACTAGACAAGATGGAAAAATCTAACAGTTTTTAGACCATAAGATTAGTTCTATTAGTACTACAAAAAAATCCTATGCTCATCCCGAATAAAATGGTAAGATACATAAATCCTGAAAATTTTATGTCAATTGGTTAAATCGTTCCGGAGATATCCTTTCTCAAAGTATAAAAAGTGAAATCCCGGATAAATGGCTTTAAAGTTTATAGTCGAGAACAAAGGTCAAATTATGGTCCAAGTAGGGCAGAAGCGATGTTGTTTGGCAAGGGTTTCAATTCAATGTTGAGATGAAGAGCGGCAATGATGTTTTTCTTCATTGTATATACTGCTTTGCCCGTATAACCTTAGTCCTATTTACATTAAGCCCCCAAACCAGTGAATCCACTATATCCCATAACATGAAGTGATGAAGTACTGTACGTACCCAGATTGAAATTTTAAATTTTTATGCCTGTGCAATTAGGTTTCGTATAATATACATATTTTTAGCCCCGCAGTTGCACCTACAAAAATAAAACTAGCCCCCCTGGATTTCGAGTATAGCTACGAGTCACGTGAACAGTCGTTGGACATATTTGAAATTGTGTATTTCGGTTTGAGTTAGCGAGAGATTTTTGCAACGGGCGGACGCTTTTGATGCGAATCAAACTGCTTTTAATTTAGTAGGGCTAAGTTTCCACATTGCCGTGTTTCACAGTTGGCGAGGACATCATTAAGACCAATGACCCGATCCCTGGTCCTGTAAAAGAATATACGGGATCCTCTGGCTTTGTTGCTAACGAGGGAGGCTGTGACGGTAGGAAACTAGTAGCGTCCGCCATTGTTGTGAAACATAAACACGACCCTAGAGCCGAAAGTGTAGAAGAAAATATTTTTTTAAAACTTAGAATGATGAGTTAAAGTGTGCAATCTCTCGCTTAAGGTGTATTTGGAGTTCCCTTTTGGACTTCCGTATATTTCCCTAGTTGTTAAAATTAGGCTACGGCTCATGTCAAAATTTTTGATGGTATAATGCCTTTAATATAGGTTTTAGTTTCCCCGGCTTAGAGTGGTCATGTACACGACATGTATTTATGCATATTAACAATGAACTAGTACTGTCTATACACTAATAACAACCACGGGCTGTGCCCTCAATTCGAGCGCCAATTTGCATGTCCCTTTCACCTTCTTCTCCGATTTAAAACAACAACATGATTGACGGATTTGACGCTATAAAAAATACTTGCAAAAAATCTATAAAAAGTAACTGTATCACTTCGTGATGTCGATCAGTGATTTGGTATTCAAGTCGAAAGTTTTGAAGATGAGATATTACAAAATCGATCCGTATGAACGTAAACAGTGCAACGGTGTGAACAGTTTCGCACGAGACTAGACATTCTCTTTAAACTCGAAGCAAACCAGTCTACGCCGCTAGCTTGCTAAATTTCAAAAATGATAATGGCAATTCAAGCCAAAGAAGAAACGGGTCCTTGTTCTCCCTGACAAATATATTCCACCGAAAATTATGTAAACAGAGATACAGTTGTCGTTAAGGGGCGGACCATTTGATTTTTGAGGGGGGGGTTGGAAGATTCAGTCCATGCAAGCATTTTTTTTCTACCCAAGCGAACGAGCCAGTTATTTTTTTCGCGTAAAAGTGCAGCGCAAGATATTTTTTTCGCAATATATTCCGCTGCAGGATATTTTTTTGCCACTCATGATATTAACGGCTTACAGTAACTTAATAAAGCTTTCATACGCTTCAAGAACTGTGTACCTAGAACGTCGATGGCGGCATACGCAAACTGCAGAAGACCGCCAGTTGTATCTCAATCAACGTGCATTGGTTAAGGACATTATAAACTCCGCTAAAATGGAATATTTTACTTCATTAATTGAGGAAGCGGGATCTGACCATAAGAAACTTTTCCAAACAATTGATCATCTACTTCACAGGAAGCCTGAGAAACTCTATCCAACATGTTCATCAAATGCGGAACTTGCCAATCAATTCGCAAATTTCTTTGACCAAAAAATCAAGATAATCAGGCAGCAATTTGCGGGGACTGGGGCTGATGGATCTCGGTTTACAGAACTAGACACGCCTCAGCTTGTTTGTGAATTGAGCTCACTTACACCGACCAGTATCGAGGAGCTGTCAGACATGATTAGACCTATAGCACCAAATCTTGTTCTCTCGATCCTCTGCCATTCCAACTTGTTGTGAATAATCTTGATGTTCTTATGCCAATTATCTGTAGAATCGTCAATTTATCACTAGAGAATAGCCAAGTACCATCTGCTCTCAAAGTGGCTGTGCTGCAACCGCTGTTAAAGAAACCTTCGTTAGATCATGAAATCTTTAAAAACTTTAGACCCGTGTCTAATTTGAAAATGACTTCTAAAACAACTGAAAAGGTTGTTGCAGTTCGCTTAAACCATTATCTTGAAGAAAATAACCTATGTGAGCCCCTCCAGTCCGCATATAAGAAATACCACAGCTGTGAAACTGCATTACTCCGAGTTCAAAATGACATTCTTTGTGCCCTTGATGACAATAAATGTGTTGTACTTTTAATGCTTGACCTCTCAGCTGCTTTTGACACTGTCGATCATGACATTTTACTTTATCGAATGCAGAGCAAATTTGGAATCACCGGCAAAGCCTTGGATTGGTTTAGATCATACTTAACCGCCCTTACGAAAATGTTCTATAGAATCCTATAGAATATGATACAGAATATTCTAAATCCTATAGAATATTCTACAAGACAACTGATCCTATAGAATATTATATTACATTATTCTATAGAACATCCAGATGTTATAGAATATTCTATTGAACATTCATATGAAACATGCAATAACATATTCTATAGCATATTTTATAATGAAATTGTTAAGGATATTCTATAGAATGTGAACTTATTTGTGATAATTAATTAATTATCATTTTAAGACAAAACATACACCAATCAAATTCAATGCATTTTATTTAGTATAACACGATTTATTACAATAATTTATAGATTAATAATGTATAGACAACTCTCATATGGTAAAGTGAGCAAAGTACTACTTCATGCTACAAAAATATATACACAAGGAACAATTATTTCTACTTCTTTCAAATCTATTTTAGAAATATTTTTAACTTGCATGTCACAGGGAACTTTAGATCAATATACCCATACCCTGAAATAATTGGTTGTAAACCATGCAACTTTGAATTACATTTCAAAAAATAAACTTGCCATCAAATGCAATAAGTCAATTTTAACCTTTTACTCAGTATTCAACTTTTTATAGCATGTCCAATTTATTTGCTCACCTTAGTTAATATATCCAATATACATGCATCACTATTTACATTCAAATTTACATGTGTTTTATTTAGTCATCATTAATACGATAAGGTACAGGACAAAAGTATGTCTTGTTTTCTAAGTACAGAGATATACATTTTCGTTCAATCTGTGATGGATACAGTGCAATGATATGATTCGTTTCTTGAACTTCCACAATAAACTTGCTTGACACATTAAAATCTATATCCCTAAATAACAATCTCTGACTAGCTTGCAAAGGTTTCACAATAACTACAGTATAAAGTGAGCATTGGCAGTATTGAGAGATATCTACAGAACATTCACACAATGGTTTGACACTTAAAAGACCTAGAATTACTCCATACGTAAACACTGGATGATTGAAAGAAACACTGTGATTTGTGTGCCGTTTGGATCTGATATAGCCTACACTGGAATAGAGCTGATGATTGTACACAAACCTGTCATAACACTTACCAGAATCGTTCTTTACCTCTATATTTAAAAGATCCTGCAAAGCAACTATCCTACGAGCATCCAACTTAACGAACTTTTCACAACCTAAAGGAGTTAAGCCATTACAATCCTTCTTGTGCTTATACCTGACATCATCATTCAACGTGACAAGAAGATCTTTCACAGAAGCTGAAGAATCACCATCCATACAACTCCTAGTCATTGATGCAACCTTGTATTTGAGTAAAAAGGTATGCGATATCTGCTGTGGAACGCACTGTGTTCCATGAAACAGATTTAACAGCACATGGTTATGAGACTCAAAAGTAAAAGTAGACGTTGCCCACAATGGACCACAGTCTTTAACACAATGCGCCAGATGGGTCAAACAGTGGACATTAAATTTACATTTTGACATCCCATATAACTCCTCCATCTTGATGACAAACTTTGTCAGGCACAACTCGGAAAGAGCAATTGACTCATTGGAAATTGAGTCGCCTAAAAGTGTGTAAATGCCATACACAAAAAGAAAGAAGTGATTCAAGTAACGGGTAGGAAGAATTCCTTGAAGAATAACCAGACTATAAAAGATGAAAGCCCTCCACTCAGATGCTTTCCAGAAGTGTCTCTGAGAGAGGCTACGTGGGCTTCGGTGCATCTCACTGGGAGGAGAAATCAGCTGTAGACGTTCATCTACAAGCTTGATTTTTTTCCCAATATAATATTCTTCACCATGGTGCCTGCTGTCAACCCACAAATCCACCATTAGCCTTACAACTCCTTGGCACACAGAATGCATATAATCTGTCACTGTGCCTCTGACCGTATCAAAAGTAGGTAGTAGGTCAGCTAATGTCATACCCTTCACTCCTTTAATAGGGTCACTGGGTGTAGCCTCTAGTGCATATGCTGCTTGCTTTTTAGCAGTTCGCATAATAACTGGTGTTCGATGAGGGTAGTACCGAACAGGAGGACCACCGTTACTGGGCACAACTTCCCCTTCAAACTCACACCAGTCGCACCCATACTGACCATTGAATTGCTTAACATTACGTACAATTGCTCTAGCAGGAGAATCTGCAGATAATAGCAGAGAAAATACTTTCCTTGGCAGGACCTCATTACCAAAAGTGAACCCATGTAATTCTAGCTTTCTACACTCCTCAACAAAAGGGCGCAAGAAGATATTCATTATAGGTTTCTGACCAAACCACAGACCAAGCAATAAGATATTTTTGCTACGTAGATAAGGAGGAAGTTCATTTACAAAAGCCTGCAAAGGCCAGATTGAATAATTTGAAGACTTAAAGATTGGAATACCATCTGTGTTCCATGTCAATGACATGTCATTTGGACCAAGACCATGCTTAGTGATAAGTTCTTTGTATAGTGCTGAAGTTGTTATATCAGTTACAGTATTTGATTTAAGATTAAGGTCTAAGTTTCTTTTTGTTAAATGAGGAAATATCTTACTATATGATAATAAATTCTCAATTTGTTGTTGAAGTGATATATATATAAAGTAATTTCCATTCTTCATACTTTCATCTTGATCAAATGGGCTGTTACATGAACTGCAGCATGTAATGGTCATATCCTTGCCCAAGTAAAACATACAAGTGGAACAGTAGAAATGGTTCTAAAATTCAAATAATTAAATTAGTTTAAACATATAATAACAAAGAACCCCACATCATAGTGACATCATACTATGAAAACCACCCATCTAGGCAGGCCCGCCCACAAATGTATGCAACAGACATAAAGTAATCTAAATTCTTAACAGCTGGCACAACTTGCAGTTGATTTTAAAATAATAAACAGTGCTAAATTACAATCTTTAAAGCCATATTAGTTTGAATTTTTATCAATGGATGCGAATCTTCTCACATATTCAAACTACAATGTCTTAAAAATTTGTCTTTAAGCATTATAATATGACTTTTTACAGCTTAATTAGGACGTTTTCTGCTTCTTTGAGCGTTAATAACTCCAAATAGGCTACAAAACATGTAGTACTCGTTGAAATGTCTTATATATACTTTTTCGCAAACTTCATGGTATAATTATTTAACCGGCTTTCTCAGTTGAGCTTTTAGAAAAAACGAAAAACCGTCATTACATCTTTACTAGGCGATAATCATCTCCCTTGACTTTCGTCAGTTAGTTCATGACTGAAATCACATTAGTTTTGTTTTACGGTATAAACGGTTTTTAAACAAAACCGTCCAAGCCTACTGGACTTCCTTGACAAGAAGTGTTGTTCAAAAGCTAGTCATACCAGCTTTTGAACAAAAAAACTTAAGGTAATGTGCAGTATACCACTCCACACTAATTTGTATTCTGTTTAGTGGTGTAACTGTTAATATCAGAAAGTGAAGACTGTAGGGGGCTTTAATAAGTGGTACGTAAAATATATTACTGAATTATTGCTAAACATCACTTGAATCCATACCTCTGACTGTTGGAATTTCACCACTTTATAGAACTTGTGCTTTGTAGCTGGGATAGCATCAGGGAAAAATGTATTTAGCAGCAAAAGGAGATCTCCAAGAGCCACATCTGTTAGTTTATGTCTCAGCACAAAACTAAGGATTAGTAGTAGACTTTCTGTTTTGGTAACATTTGCACCTGGATATAATGGCTCTTTTTCATCCACAGGGTTCTAAAAAGTTGAATTTAATTAAGAATAGGCCTTTTGCAACAACTTGTTACATGTACATTATTATCCTATCATTCTTAAAACTAATAGTTGTGAGAAATGCCAATTAAGCACCTCATTATTAGTAAAACTGCAAAATTTCAGCTTAATAACATGTAATAATTAAAATCTTATTGGGATTTTTATCACAAATAATCTGAGCAAATTCACATATAAACCAGGACTTTCAGAATGCATTAAGAAAGTGGCCGGCAGTGATGTGAATTTTAAAGTTGTCATTATTGATATTGTTCTGATGTTCGAACAAAGAGTAGTCAGTGGCAAACTTCATAGAACCGCTGGAGCTTCAAGAGCTAGTGGCTTATTTTGAAAGCTTGCAAATTGCATAAAATTTTGAATAGTAAATTGATAGCCATTTCTTCATATAAAAAGATATAGCCTATTAGCTGAATCTTTCCACTCTTACTAAGATACTGCAAAGGTTCTCTTTACTTTTCCTCAAAACTATCAATACAGCAAAATCTCCAATATATACATGTATACATATCATTGTAAATTTTTGCCAATTTAGAAAACTTTGCACTATATTTAAAAAAAATCATGCAACACGAGTTTCACTGCCATTGAAATATATTCTAGCATTTTTAAAGAATTGAAGGGCAAAAAATCATTTATACATTGGTGTAGCTTTAATTAAATTATATAAACAAGTGTGAATTACTAAACTGACCACTAGTAAACACAATATATACAGTGTACTGCATTGACTAACAAGTTAAATGAGAGGTGGTAATTTCCTTGCATATAAAAGTTTTCAACATGCTTTTGTAAAAATTACCTGCTCATTGTTGCAATTGAATCCATCTCTTGTGTTGTCTGTGTTTGATTCACTGGTGTCATCATCACTTTCAGCTTCACCATTCTCATTATTATTCTGATCATCAGACAGAGCCTATTAAAATAACAACAAAGATACAAGACTTAGTATATACATATAGCAAGGAACCTTAAATGGAGACATGATTTGTAGTTTGTCTTTAAAAAACGACAAACAAGAAATGCCCAAGGCGCTGACGAGAGTAAAAATTGCTCATCGAACTGGGGCACTTTTGACATGGTCATCTATACCTTTGACATGAGCCCTAAATTTGTGTTCACAGCTCCCCTCTGGGCAGCACCATGGGGGCAATTGTGCACACACTTTTTAACACAATAAAACAGTATTTTTAAATACATGAGAAATGTGTTCCAAAGAAGCATTTATAGAATACAGAATTAGAATGTTATACAAGAGAAAGTAACTTGGTATAATTTTAGAATACCCGTCCACTTTACTATTTGCATATATATTAAGGTTCAAATTACGGAAAGTTCATCATATAATTATATGAATCTTTCTCACTTCCCTACGGCTGGACAAAAAATGTGACAAAAGTAACAAATTATTTTTATTTATACTAGGGAGGAGATCTGTTATTTTATTTAAATGTCTTGAGAAATAAAATTCAACGCATTTTGTAAAAAACCCGCACCATGAATCTCAATCCAGTTATATTTAAGATCAGTGTACTCCTGTTTTATCAGTGTCACCTACCTCAAGAGTTAAAAAATTTTGTGTGCTTTCTTCTTCAATGACATGGTCACTTCCCAATTCTGTGTCACAGAATATCTACAAGACAATTGTTAAAATTTAGGTTTAGTGTTAACATACAACTTTCGTATAAACGTAGATCTTAAAGGATTTATGACCTAACAGAGGCTGGGTGGGAAAATATGAGTGGGAAAATATGAGCAAATGCCCCATCGCACACAGACATCAAGGTTAGTCAATTCCAGTAGCACTAAGTAGTGCAGAAATACCCTGAACAAAAATTGGGATGCTTGAAGGTAATACCATGGGCAGCACTATGTGTAGCACGGTGTATAAAGGCTTGGTTTGCAGTAAATGCCCCCCCCCCCCCCCACACACCTAGGGCAGAGACTCTCAGGCAAAATCCCATAATAGTGTCACACCATATATTTGTTTGTAATCCTTCGGATATTTAAACCATCCCAAGCAAGGTATTTTTATCGTTATTTCTTGATTAAAACGCCCGCGTCGATACGCGATACCTTGGTGTGACACTATCCTACAAGCTAAGATGTGCATTTTCGTTAACAATATTTTATTTTATATAACTTAAAACCATGTATATATATATATATATATATATATATATGCATGCTTTTAATACACAATGAGAGTTAACGAAATCTTCTTCAAGAAGCTATAAATCTGTTAATCCAGCAATATCTACAAAAGAAAGTAAAGAGCTTACCGTATTGGTTGGTTCACAGTCTATGTTAGTGGGGGGGTGAGGACAGAGTCTGCTTTCGCAGACTAAGTCTATGTCTTCGTATTGACGTTTTCTTCGGTTGTACGATGTTGTTTTAGGAAGCTGGGCATTGGGATCATATTCGTAACGCTTATAAGGTCCTCGTGACATAATCTTTTTGCTCTTATTTGGACCAATTTAGAACAAAAAAGTAATTTTGCAATTATTTGTTCGTCCTTTCTCCTTTTCACATGTGTTTTATACAGCAAGTGGTCACGAATCGTTCACCCGAGCCTGCGTTCTCTTTGTAATAATCAGTGGTAATAACTAGTACCCAGGCATGAAATCGCGCTTAACGCAATGGTTCTTGGGTAATGTCACCTCACATGTGTTTTTGTCATAAAGCGGGATATTTCGAAGTAGATAAACGTTGATTTTGGCAAGTTTTTCTCTTTTTTCCGAACATGAAATACGCATTATTTGAATTTGTGACTGAAAGGTCGTGTGAGATTGGTGAAACGCGTTGGATTACTCGTGAAGATCCGCAAACATTCGATAATTCTCAATGGGATTGGGAGAAGGAAGTTATGGTGTCATGGCCGCTAGAATTTTCTAAAATCAATAAAAAGATTATGAAGAATTCCATTGATCCAAAGTCCCTTCCAACCACGACATGTGTGGCTAAAGTAATACAGTTCAGTGGTAAGTTTGTTTGTAGCTTTTTTGAATACGTAGCATTATGTTTATAGTATTATAAGATGGCAGTGATTAATTTGTTTGAAGTTAATCTGACTGACAAACGCTTTTCAAATAGGGCCATAAAATTACTCCAATGAAATATATATTCTTGTTAATAGATGATTATGAAACTATTCGCCTGCATATGGTACGATATATTGAAACTGGATCAGTCAAAACTCCCAGTCATGGCAGAGGCAAACGAACCACAAGACCAAATGGTCGATATGCAAACTCTGATGAGGAGGAAGATAACGAGACAAGCCAACAATCCCACCAAGCCAGCCAGGAAAAGGTATTACATAAACAATTTAGTACCATATTTTTAATTGCAAAACCTATTAAATGACTTTGAGGTGCATGAGGGTGTATGCTTTTGGAATTAGTTCAACAATGTAAGGTAAATAAGATTTATCTAAAAAATTATTTAAATGATAACCACTTGGTTTTAAACTTATTTACATTTAAAGAGCAGCTTTCAAAACACATACTGTATTCCCTGAAGTGAACTTTCTGAACTTCTCATTAATAAATTTGCAATTATATAAACACAAATTTAGGTTTCCATCAAATGTCATGTTGAAATTTGTTGCTAGGGTAGGGCTAGCTTTAGCTAGCTTGCCTCGTGTGATGAAACAAATCAACGGAAGCCATTACTATAAGCCCCCATTACTTATCATTGTTTTGAAAAGGAAAATTACTGTAAAAAGCTGACGATGCATTATTGAAAAACTGAAATACATTTTCCTTGGCCAATGGCGCGACACAGGCCCAGGACGAGGGTACTAATTCCGTTCCAGCTATTTGGAACTGGTAAAGAAACCATTAGCTAAAGTTTAACAGCCAAAAACTTTCATCTTCTGTAACATCTGGGCATATTTTTTCAGCCTCCAAAAAGAACTAGGAAGAATGGTGGTAGATCAGTTGTGGGGGTCGAGCAACCAAATGTTAACGAGATGGAAGTGCTAAAGGCCAAATATAACTTGGATAAAAAAAGGGTGAGCTTTTACGTTTTAATTTCTATTGTCCTGTGATAGGAAATATATACATAGATGTATATACATGCATAGGCGGAGGGAGGCCTATGTAGCACGAAAACCGCAAAAGAGTGTGTTGCTATATTTTTTAAAAATACAAAAATGGTTTTGTATTTTAGTATGCCTAACTAAAACAATATCTTCCAGGTAGTTGTCATTTATTGATTGTGATTCCAAAAAAATGTGACATGGTAAAGTTGCACATTTTAGCTGTACATACAGTGGCGCCCAGAAGTTTTTTAACATCATCGTGGGTGTAGTTTGCGTGTAACGTGGGTGTACTACACGGACGATGAGTGTACTACACAGAAAAACGACATACACAGTGAGTGTATTACACGGAAAAACTACATGCACTGTGAGTGTACTACACGGAAAAAATACACGCATTGTGAGTGTACTACACGGAAACTCTACATCATGCACAGTGCGTGTAGTAAACGGAGGTTGCATTCAAGTCTTTGAATGTCCCTCTCACTAGCTACACGAAGTTTTCAACCCGCTTTTTCTAATGTACTCTCACGAATAACTATACTCGCACTTCATATCGCCGTCCACATTATTTGTTGTTTCTTTTCAGCACCACATATAGAAACGCAATAATGCTAGGTTTAAAACATCCAAGTCATTGAATGTCCCTCTCACTATACGAAGTTTTCAATTAAGACGCATGTGATGATCGTCTATATCAACGACCATCACATGCGCTTAATTGAAAACTTCGTAAGTGAGAGGGACATTCAATGACTAGTAAACGGAGGTTGCATTCAAGTCTTTGAATGTCCCTCTCACTAGCTACACTAAGTTTTCAATTATCGCTATTGTCTATCAATGTATCGTGTTAGTAAAAATTAAACCCACTTTTTCTAATAAACTCTCACGAATAACTAACACGCACTGTGCATGATGTAGAGTTTCCGTGTAGTACACTCACAGTGCGTGTAGTTTTTCCGTGTAGTACACTCACAGTGCGTGCAGTTTTTCCGTGTAGTACACTCACTGTGCGTGTAGTTTTTCCGTGTAGTACACTCACGTTACACGCACACTACATGCAAACAATGTTAAAAAACTTCTGGGCGCCACTGCACCCAAAAACCCACAGTACAAAAATATCTGTGACTGTTTGAAATTTTGTCATGAAATTTTGTTTCATGTTCACTCACTGCAGAAATTGCTTGTCACAGGTTCTAATTTGCAATCTGTATTAAGTAAAACCACAATGATTATAGTTTTTTTTACGCTAAAAGATCCGTAATTAAAAGGTTATAAAAGTTTTAGTGTGCAAACTTGTCAAAAAATTTCAGACTTATTATTATCATTACAAGAGCAGGGGGAATCCCTTTCTCAAGGCTTCCAAAGCTATTTTCCAGTTGACTTCACATGTTGATATGGAAAAATTCTATTTTTAATCAACCATTGTGTTGACTTTTAAATGCATTTCAACTATGCTTGTGATTTTTGGGGTAGGTATCTTGACTTTTGGGTACCTGTATGTAAAAGTAAAACTTTAACATGCAATGTGCCCCCATGCGCCCCACTTTAGTATTTACTCTGTCTAACGCCAGACGATTTTACTCTTGGACGTTAAAGGGACACTCCGGCCCAAATACAAATGTAGTTCATATGAAAGATCTTACTGACTTTAGATTATTTCCAAAGTTTCAGCATTCCTATCAATTTAGTTAAGAAGATGTGGCTAGTTGAAGTTGGAGAGTTTGTCCAATTTCGACGCCATTTTGTTTCTCAAATATGACGTCACTGAGTGACGTGATCTCGTATTATGCCTAAGAAGCTCCTCTACTTTCCTGCATGATGAACTAAATAGTTTATTTCGACTAATTTTCGTCCAAAGACCATTCACAATAACTATCACTATGTGATCGCCATCAAAACAACTCCACTGACGATAAAGAATCACTCAATGACGTCATATTTTCAAAACCAATATGGCGTCAAAATCCACAAATTTTCAACTTCAACTAGCAATATCTTCTCAACTAAATTGATAGGAATGCTGAAACTTTGGAAATAAACTAAAGTCAGTAAGATCTTTCATATGAACTGCATTTGTATTTGGGCCGGAGTGTCCCTTTAATGTGTTAATTGCTTTAAATCTGAAAAACAGAGGAGGTTTATAAAACTAATAATACTGTAACCCTAAGGAACTGCTATCAACTGTTTCTAAGTGTGTATTTTAGTCACTTGTCTCTTCCTGTATACAGTGTTGTTGTGGTCTGATTGGTTTGCCAATTTTATTGTTCTCATGGATTATAATTATTATTTAATATGTGTGCTACAATATACATGGGAGATGTCAGGAAAATACATGTATGGCGGTGTGTGGTAACGTTTTGTAATAAATATTTATGAACATGTATTTCTTAAATGTTCAGGTCAGTGATGAAAGTGATCATGAACATGAAGATGTGAGTATCAAAATTAAGTGGGAAAAAATCAATTAATGTCATTTGTAATTGTATAGAATGACTACTAAATTTATTTTATACTTCATTTAAAGATATTATCATCCATCACTGATGAAGAAGATATTGCAAGTCTGAAGCAGGAAAACCAAGACCTTCAGAGGAAACTTAATGTAAAAGAAAGAGAAGTGCAACATTTACATGGTGTGATAAGGAACCTTAAAGGTATTAGTGTATACTAACATAGACAAAAGCCCACATAATTTTTATTGCAACTACCTAATTAATAACCCTTTAACACGCAATGCGCCCTACTTTAGTGTTTTACTCTGTCTAACGTCAGAGTGTTTTACTCTGCCTAATGCCAGACGATTTTACTTGTCAAGGGAAGAGTCATGAGACATGAGTTAAAGTAAGTGGAGGTCCTTCATCTGGAAGTGGGCCAGGCTATGGACCTTCAGTTAAAACATCAAAGTATGCTTTATTATTGTGGTAGTTGCAACCTAGGCAGAATCCTGCAGATTGTATTATTCTCTGCTTACACATGCTGATACACCCCATTTAAGATAACATAAAGAAAGTGTTATTTATTTAGACTTGTGGCATACAGTATACAATACATGCACAGGTCTATTTAGTGTATTTTACTTGTATTAAAATTTCTTTCAGCAATGCCATGTTTACCAAGTATTGTGCAAGAGTTACAAAAGCAAGTAGAACTTCTAACTCAAGGACAAAAGTATTCAGTTCCAGCGTCGGAACCCTGTACACCATCAAGGCCTTCCAGCTCGTCTTCACAGAGATCATCATCAGATTCTGATGCTGAGTCAGAAATGGTGAGTAATTTTTGTAACCAAAATCATGTACATCTTTTGCAACTGGCAGCTATGAATTAGTGCATTACTGTTGATTTCAGGTCACTTTTGAAAGAGCAGTTCCCATGTTTGTTGTGAATATTCCCAATTACGTTTCTAAATTTGGAATATTGAACCTGTGGGCCATACTAAGTATTTTACATAGCCTGTGAACAGGATGGCTCACTTAACATGCACCTGGTGGAACATTTATATTAGAGAGCTTTAGATTTGACTACGGGTACGAGTCATACGACTATGGGATTTTGCCGTTAAAAATCAGCTACTGCAAACTAGTTGTCATCCAAAGATCCAAAGCGAAGACAAATACGAATTTGTTGGACAGAACTCAACTTTCTCAACTCAACTCTCTATTTTGAGCCTGCACAGAAGGAGTGTATTCTAGTATTCTCAAATCTGGACATCAAAATGTGTAATATTGCTTTATTGTGTAATATTTAGGTGTTGTGTGTTTAAGGGTTAATTACGGAATCTTTCTACGGCTCTTAGTGTAGAATCCGTTTTACAGGCCCACCTGTAGAACATGCTAATACTGTAAGAGGGTAAAATAACAACTCACAAATTCTTTTGGAATTTATAGGTATCTTTATGTCCAAACGTGACTCTCACCAAAGGTCAGCATAGTGTGATTAAATCGAAATCAACTGTAAAAGACTTTGTTTACTCAATCATGGGAATGATATGGTCAAGAGAGGTCCTGTATTCGCATTCCATCACTGGAAAAGTATCAAATGCTTTTAAAGACATAGATGCAAAGCCGCAGCTGGACTCAGAAAAAGTCAAGAGTTTATGTGGTAAGCTTTTGTTATCATTACTTTTAGCAAGTACATCTTTGTGCAGAGATGTTTGTGTAAGTGTAACATGCCATGTGGGGAAGCCTGTGAATTATACCCTGAGGTGAATTCCAATTTAATGACAATCATAATTAATTTCCATGCTTTTATATTATAGAGTATGGTGCAAGAAGGTTTGGTTGTAAAGAAGCAGATGTGAGACAAGTAATGATGTCGAGAATGAGTAACATTGTTAAAGTTGAAAAGGCAAAGCAGAGAGGGACTGAGAGCAAATGAACATTAAGTTAGTCTGTGCTATAGTACTATTTGTTTATGCTACTATATTATCAAAATTTACATTCCACCTTGACAAATTTATGACAAATCTATAGATGTGTTATGCTTGAACAATTACAATATAGACATTGTTGCATAAAGCCTTCCAAATTCTAACAAATGCTCAGTAAGTTGTGTTCTACGGAGCTTTTTACAACCTTGTTGACAGACATATTGCAACATGCATGTTTTTACATTGTGTACATAAAATTACATGTTTGTTGAAATTTGGAAAATGCTCGCATTTGAAAAGGAAACATTTGCAATAAATTTGTCAAGCTTTAATTTGAGCTTAAATTATTATGCCTGCAATATCCTACAGTGTTAGAACAGACATCACGAACAGTAACTATAAATTTATTTAAATTTTATGCTTTTAAATGTGTATATTAGTTTTATGTGTAATTAAAATCTATCAATATAAAGAACTTGCGTGTCTCTGTGTTTCTTATGGCACAATCCATGCCATATCTTATAGCATATTCTATAGAATCTTCTATAGGACTTATAGAACATTCTATAGCATTATCTATAGAACATTCTATAGATGATCCTATAGAATATTCTATTATTATTCTATAGCACCTTCTATTATTATTCTATAGCACATTCTATAGAACTTCTATAGAATGTTATATAGAATATTTCATAGGATATTCCATAGAATAGGTTCCAAAATCTTTTAGGATCTTCTATAGAATATTCTGTAGAATATCTTAATGTAATATTCTATAGAATATTTTCGTAAGGGCGATCGTACCCAGTTTGTGAATATCAAAGGTGTGAAGTCTGATATTCACAATGTTACATGTGGTGTTCCCCAAGGGTCTGTTCTGGGTCCAATATTATACCTATTGTACACCTCTCCTTTAGGCGATATTCTTAGAAACCATAACATGTCGTTCCATCTCTATGCCGATGATAGTCAACTGTATACTACATTTAGTCTCAACAGTGACATAGAACAAGACAGTGCAACCAGCCGCATCGAAGTCTGTATAGTTGACATTGAGAGTTGGATGAACCAGAACAAGTTGAAACTCAATGGTGACAAAACTGAACTTATTATTTTCTATCCTAAACATCGCCAGCCTCCCAAGAATTCTATAGTATCTGTCGGATCTGATCAAATTGAGCCTACTGCTTCTATAAGAAATTTTGGTGTCATCTTTGATAATACCATGTCTATGGTTCTACATGTCAACTCCGTATGCAAATCTGCATTTTACCATCTGCGCAATATTGCAAGAATAAGGAAATTTTTTACCTCTAAATCAGCCGAAACACTTGTTCATGCTTTTGTCAGCTCCAAAATTGATTATTGTAACTCTCTATTATATGGCATCCCTTAATATATCTTGCAAAAGCTCCAATATGTTCAGAATGCTGCCGCCCGTTTGATAACGCTGTCACGCAAGCACGATCACATTACACCACACCTCATGCATCTACATTGGCTACCTGTTGAATATCGTGTCCATTTCAAGATTCTTCTTCTAACTTACAAAGTTCTGAATGGCCAAGCACCAATATACCTCCTTGATCTATTGCAGTACTACACACCCAAGAGAAACCTCCGCTCATCTTCTGCTTGCCTCCTTCAACAAAAACGATTCCGTCTGTCCACCTATGGTTCACGTGCTTTCTCCGTCACAGCACCTCTACTATGGAACAAACTGCCCCTTTCGATCAAGAAATCTTCAAATTTAACTCAATTTAAAACTTCCGTCAAAACCTATCTATTTAAGCTTGCTTTTTTTTAATACTTTGTTTTATTATTGAATATAGTTGGTTTTTTAGTTTGTTTTTTAGATATAGATTATTATGTATTTATTATGTAAAGCGCTTAGCACCAATAGGAATAAGCGCTATATAAATGTATTATATTATTATTATTATATTACCTAAAAAGTCCTAAGTTCTGATGTCAGAGAAACTATTAAAGGCCATAAATTATAAGGAACTATGACAACAATGGTGTATAAAAACTGATGTTTTAATATTCAAAAAATATTAATATAAATATTACTTGTGTATAGAGACCTTTAGAAGTTAACCTATAGCTATTTTTATAGGAAATGAAAGCCTGTCACTATAAAGCTGAACCCAAGGGTGAGTAAAATGAAATAGAAGTGAATTTTGTGTGAATGAAGTTTCATCACACCTAAAAATCCACTTCTATTCTATTTTATGCACCTGTGCCTATGGGTTTAGCATAGTGCTATCTGCTGTAAAGGAATTCTAACAATAAGTAATTTCTGCTTGATTGAAGTTGGCATTCTGCTGACCTATAGACTGATGAATAGGATAAATTATACCAAATATAAAATCACTGTGATGTTGTCCACTGTTCACCCATGTGTTCTTTTAAGTCAGCAAATCTGCCTTCTCAAAAATGCAAAATCAAGCCTGTGGACACCATACCGAAGAGCATCAGTAGCTTGTAGGAATTTATTTTTTTGAGCACTCTCTTTGCATGATATTTTTTTTCCTCGATTGTACGCTGCATGATTTTTTTTTTCTTTCTTCTAGGCTTGCAGGAATTTTTTTTTCTAAATCTTCCAACCCCCCCCTCAAAAATCAAATGGTCCGCCCCTAAATCGTCCCCAATCGAAACTTGTCGCAAACGAATGACTTAGACTCCTGATATTCAAATTAAAAGTGACACGTATATACATTTGCCTGACCATTCCTTGACGTTTTCCATGTCTGAATGTAAGGGTTCATTTTTGCCATCGCAACTATCTACTACCTTGGTTACCATCACAAAGCATAACAAAAGTATAAAAGAGTATTTTCTTGGCTGCACTTTTGCATGCTACAATAAAAACAATACACCATTTCCCAGGAAACAGAACCAGTTTTGGCCAGAAAACAACCGAAAAAGTAGATCAAGTAGATCATAAAGTTTTGTTTTGCGTTTCTGGGGGGTGAAATGCGCAAGAAAACAAAAAATGCTAAATGCGTTGCTATGGAAACTAAGTCACTAGGTAGATAAAAATGCTTATAAACAGATAAAAATAAAAAATTTAACTGTGAATCAACCAGAAAATGTTCTTCCAGTATTTAAAACTTCATAAAAGTTGAAAACATTTTTTTTGCCTCTGAGGTAAAAATTTAGGTAGACCCCCGCCTTAAATGCTATCTGGTACAATTTATTATTGCGAGAAAATAAGAGATGGTTTCTGACAGAAAAGTAATTTTTAAAAAGGTGCAAGAAGTGCCAATATGTAAGGAAAGTGTTTCTAAGACATGAATTAAAAAAATAAGTCTTTAAACAGGATTTAAATTTGATAACTGAATTTCTAATATTATATATTCTAATATTATATAAACGTTTCCTGGAGAAACATTGATCTCACGAAGGAGCAGCCGAGGTTTCGATTTTGAGGATAGCCAGAGTAGCCAATGAGAAATTGCAGCTATAGGACTGCTATATGCTGCTCAACACATTTTTACACTACTCCAGATTGTGTTTACAAACCAGTAAAATCTGCTTATTCCGGTTTTATTTTGTGTTTTGTGCTATAATATTCCACGCTTGCTATATGATGTCAACACTGGTCGGGTAACATTTTCTCAACATTTTCTCATTTTTTAATTATACTCTGTTGCACGAACTCCATTTTAATCCATGCTGTTAAGACTTAAGGTTAATATTTCTTACAAGTTTTAATTAAACTTTGTTGATAGAATTACAGGTTCGATTCCTGTCCACGATCGTCCATGTATCGTCTGTCTATTCCAAGCTCTACCACATTCACTACAGCAGTGTATATATATTAACAGAAGTCTTATAGACGATATAAGAATTCATAGTACGGAATAATTTTTAGTTTGTTGTATATTTTAACTTATTGTAATTTCACCTTGTAAACGCATTGAGGCTTTGCGAAATGAGTGGCAATGCCAAGAACTGTAATTATTATTATTATTATATTCAAGTCCTTCGTCAGAGAGTCATGCAACCTAGTGTGGAGTAATCTGGAGTAATTTGGACGCGGATATCGAAATTGATCCGCTCATGGGAACCTTAAACGTAATATACGGCTGTTTTTTATTGCCTTAAAACGTAATATAAGGCTGTTTTTCTAAACAATAAAAATTTATTAAAAATATATAGTATTATTAAAATCGTTCCATGAAGAAGCCGATGTTTAATTACTCGCAGAAACATTCATGCGTCAAGTACTCAATGTTAATTGTTGCAGCACTGCATATTATTGATGATGCGTCGTCAGTATAAAAAATCTAAAGTAATCGTATCAATCAATCTTCCTGGCACTCGCGCAAAGGAAACACACTTTCAAGATTCACGTTCGCATCTCAATTGAGAGCAACAATTAAAACAAGGCTATACAGCGACTCTTGCAATCGAAGGTGAGTGTTTCTCGTGCGTATACAGGGATATTTAATTAGTTGAGTCATGGTTTAAAAAAGCTTTCACTCGTGTCGACAGTATAGCAATTGGCGATACATCCAAGATGATCGTCAAGCTCAAATCCTCATAAAATGTCCTTGATTCCCGGATAGGCATCGAACCTGTAACCTTCTGATTGCCAGTGAGACACTCTAACCATTGAGCTACCGAGACTCAGATGGAGAGCGAAGGTTACAGTGATGTATCTGTAACCTTCTCATTGCCAGTGAGACGCTCTAACTATTGAGCTACCAAGACTCAGATGGAGAGTGAAGGTTACAATGATGCTTCTGATTGCCAGCGAGACGCACTAACCTTGAGCTACTGAGACTCAAATGGGAGCGGACGTTGCAATCATGAGAATCGCAAAACAGCTGCGGGATTTGAAAACAACGTATTGAAATGAAAAACGATGCAGTCAGTAGTTGTGTAGGTAAAAAAGGGAAAAAGCACGCTATTTATGAATGTCACGAAAGCCAAAATTCATGCTATTTTGAGGAAGTTTTGTGAAAATTTGAAATCCTTCCCGAAGGAAGGATATATATATATATATATATATACGTGTGTTGTATATATATTAGTTTACATCGCTTGAATGAATGTGAGAGCTTGCTGTAGGGGCGGATACAGGATTTTTTCAAGGAGGTGACTTAGTGACTAGCTATAAGATGTTTAAGCGTGGAATTTGTAAATGGTAATTTTTAAATGTCAAAACCTTCACCCATTCTGCAGTTAGGAAATACGGCTTTTTGACGAGCCTTGCATGCTTACAGTGGCGTGCGGTAACTATAATTGTAAGGCAAGCAAACACTTCTCACTTGTGGTGTAATTAGCGGCGAGCCGCGACTACTATTAAAAAGGCCCAAAGCAAGATATAGGTTTTAAGGAAACTCACAACAAGATTCAAAACAAGAAATCAGAAAATAGATGAATGCTTAACCTCTGCTTATCCCCTTGCACGCCTTGTTATACTATTCAGAGGGTTAGAGGGTTCGACCCTGTCTGGGGCTCAGAAATATTTTCTGAGCATTAATTGAGCTTGACAATCGTCAATGTATCGTCTGTCTATACTCCAAGTCAGGGGCGGATACAGAGGGGGTGACTGGGGTTACTAGTTACCGTTTCTTTGTCACTATGATTGAAACGCTTCGACAGGTTTACATAGTTAATTGTTCTCTTAAAGGCCCGTTTACACAGGCAATTTTGCTGCGATTATTCTGACCCTGACGTATGCGATACTTATATCTTATTGAATGGTTTGGCATATAATACGGCCGGGTATTTTTTCGAGTTTTTATTATATGACTACTAGCAGAAATTGAATAAGTTTGTATTTATTTCATTTCCTCGTTTGTTTGTGATACGTTGTCAGACGTTGTTTCTGTTAAACTTGCTTTGAGAAATTCATCGTCAAAGTCGTCAGAGTTTAACGAAAATAATAAGGCGTCGTTCATGTCTGTACTTACATTTTCAAAATTAAAAAGACAGTTCGCATCCGCCATTTTAGGCTTTGGTTTAAAGCCGCAAAAAAATCCGTATTTTTGTTCTGTTCAAACCGGTTTAACTGGTATAGAAGAGGAGAAATACGGATTTTACCATGCAATACGGCCTGGTATTTGTTCTGTTCCGTCGTGCCCTTATATGGAAGAATTACGTCATTGTCATATAATAAAGTGGATTACTCACTAAAGTATTGAATGTCATAGATCTGCACAAATGGTTCGATACATTCGTAAGACAATCCATTCGATCGCATGTGTTAAAAAGATAAAAATCGCAGCAAAAATCACCTGTGTAACGGGTCTTTACTCTCGACTCCCATTTGCCAGTAGTGCATTGAATGGGGACTCACCTGTTCGGAAACTAGGGGTGCAATGCGTGCAAGGGGTGCGTGTTATTGTACGCGCATGTGGCTAAAGCAAGTTTGAAATGAATAAACTGATCCTTTCAACTTTTCGGCCTGGCAATTCCTTCTACATGTGCACTGACGAGTGATCACACCCCACCTAGCACGCCCTCTCTTTCCTCCATATATATATATGTATAAAACTATGTAAAATGGATAAAAACGGTGAAAGGTTAAAATTAATGCAGTTTCACGCCTTAAGCGCGATCATCAGATTATTCTGTGGCCAAGGTGTTTGTTGTGAACACTTTTGTTTTATCTATTATATAAATATATATATATATATTTTTAACAAATAGATTCCATTTTGCCATTGTCTGTTCAGTTATATAGATGCACAGATGATGTCAGAATGTGGTAAGAACAAAAAAGAGTCGAGTGGGTCACTGATGTTTTTACGACGTTCTGACGTCCTCTGTGCATCTATAACCACAAAAATGGAATGTATTTGTTTTATATAAAAAACAACAGGTTTGTCAAAGCTGTTGGGACATGAGAAAAGAAAAACACAGCTGCTGACGTGATTTGACGCCATCCATGTATCTGCCCTTTCATAGATCATGAAGAACCAATGAAAATGCGTATATAAGTCACGTGATTATATTTCCCATCTCATTAATTATTAGTTTGTTTATCTCCCGTGCATTTGATTGGCTACTTTCTACTTGTGACACCCTTTTGGCATATGTATATAAGCCCTATTTATTTCATTTCATCTCGTCTTACTCTGATGAAGGGCTCCGCTCGAAGCGTCAGTATCTCGTCACTAAATTCTTGGCAGTTTACCACCTTTTCACTTTGCTATATATACATATATATATATATATACGCAGAATATATCTATATATCTACGCTAAATAAACAAATAAATTGTCAAATGAGAAAGTTCCCGATCGCAAACAGTGCTCTTCATTGTATAAAGAAATGCTTTATTTTTCTTTGTTGGTATTAGAATCAAAAATGGAAATTTGTAATAAAGCACAGCAACAATTGAAACACATCGGGGAACTAATAAAAACGCAAAAATCGGGCAATTCAGAAGACAAAACTGCGTTTAAAGAGGCTTGTAAAATGCTGAGGGATCTTATAGAATGGGTGCAAAATAATGAAGTTAAATCTTTGTTCGAAAAAGATATTACGATTATCGAAATGAAATCAAGAAAGATGGAACTGATGGAATCACTGGAGAATGCGTGGGAACAGTTATCTATGACACTCGAAGAACTCTTAGAATATGTTAAAAATCAAGACGCAAGAATTCAAAAGCTAGAGAAAGATGCGATAAAAACGGCTGACGAGATGAAAGAATTGAAAAACGAGATGACAAAAATGAAAGAAACTTTGGCTTTGGGTCTTTCTCTCTCTACAAATGTCTTGAAATTTTGAACAAGTGGTGGCCGAGTATGTGTTGCTTAAACGCACGAAAATTGTAGCGTATGATCAAATTATTAATTTGATTTTTTTAATGGCTAGAGCGTCTCACTAGTCTACCTAAGTAGTACGTATGTCACATTACGAACCAGCACTTATCGTAACCTTCTCTCTGCCATCTTAGTCCATGTATCGCAATGGTTAGAGCATCTCACTAATCTACCGAAGTAGTACATATGTTACATTAAGAATCAGTACTTGATGTAAATGAAATATTTGCAAGCAAATAGGATTTTTATATCTTCCATCTGTCGAATTTATATTTATTAAAATGTCAATGTGAATGTTGTAATAGCTAATATAGGGACTCTGATGACCCTCGATGCCATATTACCATAACCGGAAGGGTCTGCTGTGGCACGTGGGATTTCAGGTGTCATGTGATAACTCAGTCACATGCCCAGTCTCAGTTGCCCTGTTTTTCAAGAGGTGAAGATGAATACATATCACTTTGCCCACCACCTTCCCCATGGCTGGCCACCTTTTTGGCTATTTTGTATATTACTGTAGATTGTTCTCCTATCTGGCGTTTTATGGCCCTCACCTTTACTGGGCTCAATCATTTTGTAAATTATAACAAATAATTAAATTATTTAATTATTAATTTTGAATAAAATCGGCTTTGGTCCTACAGGACCATAGCCAATTTATCCCATCTGGAGTGTGCAATTTCCTTCATTGATTGCCCAGTAAACAGAGCTCAGTTAATGCAGTGCGCATAATTCATCTGAGACATGGTGGAAGACATAAATATAAAAATTGATGTAAATATAAAAATTGATGTAAATTTTTATTGATGTAAGTATAAAAATTGATGTAAGTATAAAAATTGTTAGAACTTCGGTAGTTGAACTTTAAATAATGTAATTTTATTGATAACAGTTCTGTAACTGAGTTATACCCAGATTAAATATGTATAAACACATAAGAAAGAACTGGAGATCAGAGTAACTACTTAAACTTTAGTACTGCCTGTGCATGTATCATTGTATAACTTGTTCACATAACTACTGAGACTAGTAGTGACGTATAAAATACCTATGCAAACGCGATTATTTACAACCCGACCACAGGAATTTTGCGATTGAAAATTAACTCTTGTGGCTACAAAGGTATTTACGTCACGGGCATATTACTCCCATATTTCTGGTCGCGCGGAATTTGTCGCACAAAGTTCATCATGTTTGATTGAGGTTTTGGAATGTAAAAGGACACGATATTAAATTTTAACTGACACAAACCTAATTTCTATTCCTTTGTCAGCTAAAATATCAAATAAAAATGTTCGTTTCATAGGTAAATACAACCCCTCATGTTTTACGAACGATAAAGTTATAAAGAATATACTAAACCAACCCCGCGTGCCAAGATACGCAAGAAAAACAAAACCTTAAGTCTTTCCAAGCAAAATAAGAAATATTCAAGGTATTAATTTCAGTAAAATAACAATCATAAAACAACAACTTACAGTTTTATAGAGTCAAAGGATGACGCGGTACGTGAGAATTGTTTTTGAATACTCCAGCGGCAATCTTTTCAAGATTTGAATCACCATTCTTAATAGTTCCTAAAATAATAAGAATCATTATTCAATTTATTTTTCTCTCAATCACCTGAAGAAGGATACATCGTTCGAAACTACCTTCATCTGGTCTACAGTGAAATACCATACCTTGATTAACCTCTCTCAGGGCTGTCTTGTTGCGAAGATAGGCTTCATTGCAGAACGTAGTGGTCAATAAAACCTTAAACATGCAGGTCATATTATTAGAAATTATGAACAACATGCACACATGGCAAGCTATGTTATATAATTAATATAAATAATGAACTTGTGTCCAAGCTCTAGGCAACATCTTCTGTAGCGCAGTCAGCTAGAGAGCTGGTCAAAAGATCTACCATAACCTACGCTCTCAGGGAATTCTATTCAACCCCACGTTTTGCAGTAGTAGTACTGGTAGTATAGACTACACCCCCTGGCCCCACATGAATCAGAATGTACTTTCGGCGCCCATGTCTGACACTGATGGGTACTTCATTGGGAGAGCAATGTGGATCAAGTTAAGAAGGGCGAAGCTCGAGTTAACTATCACCTCATAGAAATTGTCAGCGAATAATCTAAATGTTTTAGTAAAAACTAATATATGTTCGTTACTCGATCGACAATAAGCCAGTTCGACAATAAGCCAGTTCGACAATAACATCAGGCTGGGGAATTCAGTATAACGAATTTGCAAGTGTAAATAGAAATGCAAATGCCTATTGTGGTTTTAGCCTAATGTTATGAATTGAAATAAGTTTTATCCCGAAGTGAGTATAGTCATGAGTAACGTAGCCATTGGCATTTAGACTACTAGTAAGATTCTAGTAATAAAGAGTGGTATATTAGCTTACTTCGTAATCTGCATTATCATCTCCTTTAGTGATCGTTCGTGTTGCTCTTGATAGGACAGCCGTCATTCCAAACATATCAATAGCAACATTAGACATTCTTTTCAGTAGTAACTGTTCGTCGACGATAGTCTATTAGAAAAAAGAATACATGTAAACCAGATATAGTTCTATATAATATTTACAATAATATTGATGGTGGAACAGACGGATGGATGGTGGAACAGATGGATGGTGGAACAGACGGATGGATGGTGGAACAGATGGATGGTGGAACAGACGGATGGATGGTGGAACAGACGGATGGATGGTGGAACAGATGGATGGTGGAACAGACGGATGGATGGTGGAACAGATGGATGGTGGAACAGACGGATGGATGGTGGAACAGATGGATGGTGGAACAGACGGATGGATGGTGGAACAGATGGATGGTGGAACAGACGGATGGATGGTGGAACAGATGGATGGTGGAACAGACGGATGGATGGTGGAACAGATGGATGGTGGAACAGACGGATGGATGGTGGAACAGACGGATGGATGGTGGAACAGATGGATGGTGGAACAGACGGATGGATGGTGGAACAGATGGATGGTGGAACAGACGGATGGATGGTGGAACAGACGGATGGATGGTGGAACAGACGGACGGATGGTGGAACAGACGGATGGATGGTGGAACAGATGGATGGTGGAACAGACGGATGGATGGTGGAACAGACGGATGGATGGTGGAACAGATGGATGGATGGATGGTGGAACAGATGGATGGATGGATGGTGGAACAGATGGATGGATGGATGGTGGAACAGATGGATGGTGGAACAGATGGATGGATGGATGGTGGAACAGATGGATGGATGGATGGTGGAACAGACGGACGGATGGTGGAACAAACGGTTGGTGGAACAGACAGATCGATGGTGGAACAGACAGATGGATGGTGGAACAGACGGATGGATGGTGGAACAGACGGATGGATGGTGGAACAGATGGACGGATGGTGGAATAGATGGACGGATGGTGGAACAGACGGACGGATGGTGGAACAGACGGACGGATGGACAAATAGACAAACAAAAGGTAGTGGGAGGGACGGACCGACGGACGGACGGACGGACGGACGGACGGACGGACGGACGGACAGACAGACAGACAGATGGACGGACGGACAAAGACAGACAGAGACCGAATTGCTAAACTTGATATTAATCATCAAACCTTTTTGTATTTTCTAAGTAATTTTTCAGACGTAACACCAAAGTCAACTACGTTTTCTTCAAGTTGTCTGGCTCCTGTCTAAACGTTCAAAAAAGTATTCCAAATTCGTATTGATCACTAACCTTACAACTAATCCTAATATAAGCTTGCAATACTATACCTAAGGTACAAGAAAGGAGCTATTACCTTTAACATGGGATGAACATCATCTTCGATGTTTAGTTTGTTCTTGATGCCGATGGAATACTTGGCTCGTTTCCATATTGTGTTCATTAAAAGATGACGATTCCCAAGTGGACTTTTTAGGGCTCTAGAAAGAATTAACACATAAAGTTGGGTGACCACGTAAAGAAGGATATTAAGAGAAATATTTTAAGTAATAAACAACCAGACTTTAGACAGAGCAAAACTAGAGATTGGAAAAACGTATTAGCCATGGTAATGCCCAAGACTGATCTGCATCTAATTTCTCCTGCATTTCTAAACAAAACCATCCTTACTTACTTAATAAGTTTTTGTAAGTTTTCTCCCGCGTATTGCATTCCCGTCAAAGCAATGTACATTCGAAGGATCTCATTGGTTCCCTGTGCAATGCCAAAAAGAAAGGAAGTAATTTCTAAATATACAAAAACTAAGATTAGAACATACATTTAATAACTTCTTAATATAAAATGCAAAATGTCCGGCTTAACAAGTTGCATGACAAGTTGCATGACAAGGGAGCATTTGCTGCCATCAGTTGCTATTAAATATCTTAAGTGATGGAATATGTTTACCTCAAATATCAACATAATCCGTGAATCCCTCATCATTCTTTCATATGGAAAACTTGTCATGTAACCAAGACCTGTAAAAGAGATGAGATAGTTGACTCTCATAAGCGATCACCTTGGGGGGGGGGGGGGGGGGGTCACTTACGAGGAAAGGAAAGAAAAGGAAAGGAAAGGAAAGAAAAGAAAAGAAAAGAAAAGAAAAGAAAAGAAAAGAAAAGAAAAGAAAAGAAAAGAAAAGAAAAGAAAAGAAAAGAAAAGAAAAGAAAAGAAAAGAAAGGATAGGCAAGGAAAGGAAATAAAAGTAAATGAAAGGAAAAGATAGGAAAGGAAAGGATAGGCAAGGAAACGAAAGGAAAGAAAAAGATAGGTAAATCCTTCGTTTTTCTAAAGGTTTTTTATGAATATTTGTCACACCTGATGCAAAGAAATGGTACATGAAGTCAACTTCATACCTCCCAAAGTTTGTAATGCTTCATTGACACAATCCCAAGCACCTTCTGAACCATAAATCTACACCAATAGAAATTGCGCTAAGTTATGAGACGTTGCACTAAGTTTGGAGATAATGCGTTAAGTTGTGAGACGTTACGCTAAGTTTGGAGACATTACGCTAAGTTATGAGACGTTACGCTACGTTATGAGACGTTACGTTAAGTTTGGAGACATTGCACTAAGTTTGGGGAGACATTGCACTAAGTTTGGAGACAGTACGCTAACTTTGGAGACATTACGCTAACTTTGGAGATAATGCGCTAAGTTGCAGTGAGACGTTACGCTAAGTTTGAGACATTACGCTAGGTTTTGAGATGTTACACTTAGTTTTTAGACATTACGCTAAGTTGTACCGTGACAGGTACATTTTTTGTACATTTCATTTGTGCTGGTCATTCTGACAGGTGCAGCGAAAATAATTATTTCCAGGCTTGCAATCTGCTGACGTTTCATGTGTAGTTGAAAAGCGAGTGACATCAGCAGGTAATGCCACTTTCATGTCCTCTCATGTCGTCACTGTTGCCATGACATCCTCAAACGTAACCTCTCTAGGGTTTCAATGGGTCCCAAACTGGAATCGAGGCTGTAACTTCTCAAGGTTCATTGTAACTTCTAGGAATTTATGCAGCTTAAAACGCCAATACATAAAATAATTTCCCAACGCAACCAGGTGATAAATCAGACATAGTTTGACGCTAACTTTAAAAGTTACTGTCCATGACCCAACGTTTCGACACTCCAGTCTAGTGTCTTCATGAGGGGTGATCGTTGTAAAGTTAGGATCCTTATTTATACCCTCATAGAACCGATGATGACGTTATCTATTAACAAGATGCAAATAAGCTTCTGGTAATAAACCATCGTCATCGCGATTCAATGGGGCGTGGGCGCTATTGATATGCCAAGCCTCCAGACAATGTCTCTGATGATACCGCGGATTAGTGGTAATAATTTTTGAATTTTCCCACGCAATCTCATGGTAGGTTACGCATGCGTGTTCCAACAAAGCAGAATTTTCCTTTTTTGAAAAGAAAACAGCCTTTTGGTGTTCTTTCAAACGCGTACGAAAATGACGTTTAGTCTGACCGATGTACTCCTGATCACAGTCATTGCACGGAATGGAATAAATAGCCTCTGTTCCTTCGCAATACGATCCTTAGGTTTTGCCAATACATACTTTACACATTGCTGCTTCTAGAGAACAATCCTCTCCTCTGTCCACCATTCCTGATGTTAAGTAAGACATGGACTCAACAGTGTAAGCAGTTATTGCCATACGAGCAAACTTTTCCTAAATCAAAGAACTAAAAGTTAAATGTGACTTGCAGCTTGGTTGTTTCAATATAGTAAATTGTTTGGCACTGCAAGCTTTCAAGACCTTCAGAATTTGACAGACAATTACTTGAATTTGTCCAAATGTGGATAGTTTTTGCTGAAACTGTTCTCTCTGTGTTGCATGCTCAGATGCATACTCTAAGAAAACGAAACAGAAATAATAGTAAAAACTAAAAAGGGAGAAAATTGATACAAAAGTGCTACCACCTAAGGTGTCATACCAATTAGTTTTCGTATCCCACCAGAACATACAGCACCCATGCCAAAGCGACCACTATTCAAGATTGTCATGGCAACCTAAGGTTAGAGAAGTAACAAAATAGTACAAAGTAATCTAAAAGTGGTTATGCAATGAAAAATTAGGTTGTAAAATAACTCTTTTATTTGAAAGAACTCTTGAAACTATAAAGACTAACCATTTACAACTTTTTCATATCTCACTTCACTCTTGAGATATTAAGATTTGTTTAATATGTAAATGATCATACTTACAGTATGACATCACAATGCATAATAACTAATGAAATCACTTGAAATGCAGGTGCATGTGCGTGGATGTATCCAATTACATCAAATATGCAAATCATCAAACGATTCCGTGTATGGTAAGTTTTTACTATAACATAATGCAGATAATGCAGAGTTTTTCAATAAATCATTATATGCATTGTGATGTCATAAGTGTCTCAAAAGTGAAGTGAGATATGAAAAAGTTGTAAATGGTTAGTCTTTATAGTTTCAGGAGTTCTTTCAAATAAAAGAGTTATTTTACAACTGAATTTTTCATTGTGTAGGCACTTTAATTAAATCTCAAGCTCAGCTCTACTAACACAGATTGACTAGCAAGCGTGAAACTTACAAAAACATTCTTACTATACCTTGAAACCACCACCAACTTCACCAAGAACATTCTCAATTGGAATTGGGGTGTTGTCAAAATTGACTTCACACGCTGTTAGAATAATATAAGCAAAACATTCCTCAGTATATAGAGACTTAGAAAACCTATTCACCAAAAGTTGATCACTACTCATGAGAATAGGCTTGATACTGACTATTTGATCCTTTGATTCCCATCTTGTCTTCTGGCTTTCCATTGGTGATTCCCCCAAAAGCTCTTTCCACAATAAAAGCAGTTATTTTGTCCTTGGTTTCACCCTAAAGAAAGGTGCAAATTAGGGAGAAAATCAGTAGGTAAGAGTTTAAAGAAAAACAACATGAGGGAGGAAGGGAAAAGGGAAGGAAGGATGGGTGCGAGTGCAGGTAGGAAAGAAAGCGAGGGAAGGGAGGAGGGAAGGGAGGAGGGAAGGGTGGAAGGAAGGGAGGAGGGAGGGAGGGAAGGGTGGAGGGAAGGGAGGAGGGAAGGAAAGAGGGAAGGAAAGAGGGAAGGAAGGAGGGAAGGGTGGAGGGAAGGGTAGAGGGAAGGGTAGAGGGAAGGGTAGAGGGAAGGAAGGAGGGAAGGGAGGAGGGAAGGGAGGAAGGAAGGGAAGGAGAGGAGAGGGAAGGGAGGAGGGAAGGAAGGGAGGAGGGAAGGGAGTGAGGAGGGAAGGAAGGAAGGAGGAGGGAATGGAGGAAGTATGGAAGGGTAGAGGGAAGCAGAGGGAGGAGGGTCAAGGAAAAGGTTCAAAGAAGACAAGTAAACAATAGAGGATATTACCTTTTCATTAGTTACATGAGTCTTTGCAAACACAGTGAACACGTCTGCCCAACCTCCATTTGAAATCCATATCTACAAGTCCGAATTATAGGAATTTAAAAAAGAAACTTTAAAAACAAAACTTTTTTCAAAAGATAAATATTTACAATTATATCAGAAGGAAAATTAAATAATGTGCATTGCATACACAATATATAAACTCACTTTGTTTCCATTGAGAAGATAATGTCTGCCATCTGGACTCAAAGTAGCTCTGCTTTGGATAGAGGCAGCATCACTTCCACTAAAGTACCATACAAGAACAAATGTAATTAATTATATTAATGTAATCAACCTCTAATATCTACCAGTTTGCACTGAAAGGGATCTGTTCCAGACATATACCCTGTATAACAACTAACACAACTGAGTTTGTTGGTTGTTGTGGTCTAGTGGTTACCACACATGAGCTTGGAGATTCAGGTTCAAATCCAAGGTCGACGGACCACCACTCAGGGTCTTAAAAATAATTGAGGAGAAAGTGCTGCCTTTGCAATAATACCAGTAAATGGTAAGACTTTCGGGTCTTCTTGGATAACGACCTTAAATCGTAGGCCCTCGGAACCCCTATAATTGGGCTTCTAGCCTGTTGGGGTATTCCGTTCACCTAAAAGAGTGATAAATAAACTAAGTACCCTTTCAAAGCATACCTAGATGGTTCTGTTAAACAAAATGCAGCCATGTGTTCTCCCACAGCAAGTTTTGGAAGATACTTTGTTTTCTGTTCATCTGTGCCAAAAATCAATATTCCCTTGGAAAATTAAGAATTATTTTGCAATATCTTGTTAACATGACAGTACACAATAATTACTCAAGTGATTCTTAAATTTATATATTTACATTACTTCCACAAATAATCACATCATTGTATCTTAATATAATATACAAAGTCATTCACCTTTACAATTAATATATTGTGACTGCAAGATAGGCAAGGAACATAGGGTTGAAACCTAACGAATCCAATTTATTAGCTTACAAGCTAGTGGTTAGTCTGGTTAGAGAGGTATTACCTTTAACCCAATAGATTGGTGTGCCATTAGGGTTACAGCTATGGCAGGATCTTCACAAAATGTCTCCAAGACACGAGCATAATGTGTATTGGACAATCCAAGTCCAGCTGAAGAAAAATTGATTAAATAAATCGTTGAAAAATTAAAGTGTTGAATAAACTATTTATTTAAATGTGATTATATGTTAATGTTTAAGCCCTATTATGAACATACAAATTATTCTTATTGGTCTCCATACATTTCTTATAGTACTAGTTGGGATAATTTGCTTTAAAAATATGTCAGTTTATATAGTGAATGGTTTAAACCTAGGATTATCATATTATGTGAAGTTCATCATCCAGGTTGTTGTAGTTTTGAGAAAGACTATATTGTTGGTGACTGACGTTTCAACGGTGGTCATCTTCAGAGTCAAGTCAGTGGGGATCCAGGATTTTGAGGGGGTTCCTGCTCAGTCCTAAGAGATGACACATTAAATCTGGAGGAGTCCATGCAGGGTCATGCCTGCCAGAACATTTTAGAATTTTGGGTCTCTAAAACAGCATTTCCTTGCATTTCGAGGGAACTTTTGAGCAAAATAAAAAGTTCTGAAATGAGCGCAAAGAACACACTCGGCTTCAGAAAGGGGTTCCGTGGCACCCTCCTGGATCTGCCACTGCAAGTAAAGCGTGTTTGTTAGGTTTACCTATATGTATATCTGGTATAATATAGGCAAACCTGACAAACATGCTTTACTTGACTCTGAAGATGACTGCTGCTGAGGCCTTCGAAACATCAGGCTGGCTAGCATTCAGAAGGTTGTCATGGGTTCAATCCTGTCTGGAGCTCAGAGTTTTTCCAAGTATTGACAACTTAACACAGCAAAACCTTTACAACTTTTTCTTATTTAATTCTCTTTATTGTTATTATATTATTGTATACTCTAATCAAGACAACATCTCACAGTATTCTTCAGGAATTTGCAATCCAAACAAGCCAAGTTCTTTTAATCCACTGAGGACTTCTTTAGATATAGTTGCTTCTTTATCTATCTTCGCAGAATCCACTAATATATGCAAAGAAATTTAAACAATGCTTATTAAACAATGCTTATTAAACACCACCACCACTTTTCACAGATCATAATTCAACACAAGTACTACGTATAGAAACAATCTAGTTATCAAACTTGACAATTACAATACATTTATGCATATATTTTTGGTAGCAGAAAAAAGGAAAATTACACAACCTTTTTCACTAAAGAATCTCTCGACAGGTTCAATCATCATTTGTAAGGTTTCTTGTTGATCATCAGAAATTTCAGTGTAAGGAAAAACCTCTTTCTGCAATGAAAACATTATATACTGTACTACCGGTCGTGAATTTTAGCACCCACTGAATAAATCCACTGAATAAATGAGCAGACCCATAGTACCATGTGCTAATAGCAAAGCGCGGTAATGACGTCAGTATATATGTTTGTCTGAGTCTATAATTTATTCTTGTTTAGCCTTGCATTCCCAACAATAGAAAATGGCTATTTAGGAATTGCTTGAGATTTCATTTTGGACCAGAACCGCATAATTATTATTTTATGCCCTGAAGACAACGTCAAAGTGCAATGGGTGGGGTACTGGGGGAGTGCGGCACCCCCGCCCCAACTTTTACAAAATTGCAATATTTTCAACTTGTCAGTTGAATTTAATACTTGGACATTTATAATAACGTTGTCTAAATTCGCAATTCTCCTCCCCAGTACCCGCCACATAAACATGGGCTGGGAATGTGAATGGTGTGAGGTTCGCACAGGTCTCAAAAGCGTACTTTGATATTTCCTTTATTTCTTTCACGTAAACAACTAATACAACTACTGTATACAAGCTAGTTTGATTTACAACTAAAACTAAAAATATTTCATTTGGGTTGGCACCCCATGACATGTTAGCTATGGCCCTGGATTTATCGTACAATTGTCATTCTGGCGTACGTTATCACATGATTGTCATACTGGCACCTATAGACAATGTGCCAATTGCCTTTAGAAGCCTAGGAGCTTCCTATAGGTTGCATATGGTATAGATATAGGCAGGCCTATAGACTTTTTTTGTACACAATTCTTGTTAAGGATTCAATGGCGAATGTTGACACAAGTACATGCAAGGCCGTAGGAAGATGTTTCAGGTAATTAGGGAGGCCGAGTGCTGAAGGTGCGAGAACCCTGTAGGGGGGTCCAGGGACATGATCCCGGCCCCGGAAATGTTTTGATTTCTAACTCTCTGAAATGCGATTCCTACATTTTGGGGTCAGTTTTACAACAAAATATTATGATCATAAGCAACATCATTTTAGTGTACATAATTTTATGTAAGGACATCCTATAGCGAGAACGCCGGGAAGCGCGCAAGCTTTATATATATTATAGCATTGGTGATGCATAACATTTGCAATAACTGCAAGGTTCTTTGACGCTTTCGCATCAGTAGCGTTAACTGTAAAATTAATCTGGTTAACTTAGCAACTTCAGTCCTTGTATATCTTGCGAGTCTTGCCGTGATGGCAGGACAAAGAAAGATTGGATCTTTCTCTGCGCCATACGTCTGCACTAACTTGCAGTGGAAAAAAATCATGCTTTCACATCTAATTTTTAGGGGGGCTCAGGCCCCTGCTTCTAGCAATCCCCACACATGTACAGTTTGATCACATATAATAATAATAATTTATTACTTGATATAGCGCATTCTCCATAATATGCCCAAATGCACTTTACATTGTCTTAATAAACGGTATATCTAGAATATATATTACAAAATAAAATTTATCTAATCTAAAAAAGATTAAAAATTATTAATAAGCAAATCGAAAAAGGTGCGTCTTTAGTTTACGCTTAAAAATTGGAACAGTAGTGCTAAACTTAATGTCCATTGGCAGTTCGTTCCATAGACGGGGGGCGCAAACCGAGAAGGCTCTAAACCCATACGACTTAAGTCGATATGTCGGTTGACAAAGAAGAAGCTTGTCTTCTGATCTTAGAGATCTGCTTTGAGTATATGGGACGAGGAAGTTGCTCAGATACGAAGCTAAGCCATTAACTATCTTGTATGTAAATAGTAAAATCTTAAAATGAATACATACACCAAGATGACAATCGTATACAGTGACAGTGTGTGACAAAATAATATTGTGTAGATTGGCCTTTAAAAGACCTTTTTGTTTTTGTCTGGTCTTTATTTTTGGTAGGATCAAGGTTACGATCAATAATTATGTTGCTATACTTATACTTATAATTATAATTATAATATATATACGTATAATTATACGTATAATTATAATAATTTATTATATAAAATAATTTAGAAATTTTAAAATGTTGTATTTACGATTGTTCCTACTTAAATATTTTTACATGTTAATACAAATTTACTCTCCTAAACTTCATACCTTTGTGAAGTTTCCCACAAAAAGTTCTTTGGCGAATATTGACGAGGCTGCACCAACGTGCAGTTGTCGCCTGGGGGAACAAAATATGCTTGAAGAACAGCTTAAAATCCTTTTAAACCCAGGAGTGACACGACTCCAGCCTGTAAAAATAGCCATGTTGCCTTTTGGTTGAACGTTACTGTCTAAAAATCTTCGTTTGAAAGAAAACTTTTCACAAAAACATACTGCAAAACGGAGGACTTCCACCTGAGCGGTCGGCACAATTTCGGAAACACTTCGTCATAACACCGTCAAAGTTCGGATTGGGTTCGGGTTGTAATATAATTTTTTTATAATTAATATATTTTAATTTTATATATATAATATATATATAATATATATAATAAGTTATATTTTAGACTATATATGTGTTCGATTTAAACTACCAAATCGAAGACTCACAAATCTAATGTTGATGTTATTAATGTTTTGTTTATATGTAAATGTAATCAACGAGAGAACACCAAAGACATAAATTTATTAAAATGTCATCATGTTTTCATTTCGTATTGAGAGTGCGTTATTAACGTAGGACTAATTAACCATTTCACCAGCTGACCAGGGACATTTTAGTAGGCACCCAATGGAAAGACAATATTTTGACAAGCTTCGATCAATAGGATGCATATAGTCGGTACAAGCTTGTGCGTCAGTCAGTTGAAGTGAGCTTACGGCCCCCATGCAAAATTTTCTGAGTACGGCCCTGTATCTATGCAGTGCAATTCCAATGCCATGAGTTCCTTCTTCCCCAGGTCTCCCATTCCTTTCAGGCACATCTAAACCAAAATCTCTCACATCCAATTAGCTTGATCCGTCCTCTGCATGTGACCGACCAACCGGGAGCATAAAACCCTGGATACAAGGTTAATAACATATCCATCTATCATCTTCAAATCAGTGTTCAAGTCATCTGACATCTTAATAACTGCCCATGTTTCACAATGTAGACTTAACTAAAGTTAATGAAATATTCATATTTTTTCATCAAGATACTCTCGACGGAGATCTAAAGTTTTCTCAAAGAGATTAATGTCCAAGGTGTTTGCACAGGATACAACCCGTGCGCATAAAACAATATCTGATTCATTCTTTTGAACTATGTCTCCTATGAAAGTGTAATAAAATCTCAAGGTAAATGCATAAGGTTCAATCATCTTTGTATTCACACAAAGTTGCTGTCCATCATCACTTAGAATAATTGCTTCTTGTTGAAATATGTCATGGGATATAACTCTGTAAATAAAAGATACACACTTTTCATAAGTATCTATTGTTTTAGATATACTGTATTAACAATGCTTTAGGAGCATTATACAATAACCTCAATGTTCTTACAACAATACACTCTTAAAGTAAATGGTTTGAACCTAGGAGTATCATTAGATGCATGAAGTTGATTGTCCAGGTTGTTGTAGTCTTGAGAAAGACTATTGACTCTGAAGATGACCGCCACTGAGGCCGTCAAAACGTCAGTCTTTCTCAAGATTACAACAGTCTTTCTCAACATTACAACAACCTGGACGATCAACTACACACATCTAATACTCTTAGTTACTTTAGTGACTTATAAAACTTACATATTTACAAAAGTAGTATATGCAATAAAGCTATGATTAACTACAAAAACTTTTAATTTGAAAAAAGGAAAGTCTTAAGCTGACTTAAAACTATTTATAAACAGTCAGTTGTTATATTCTTCTCTTGTAATGAATTATATGACATAATAAATGTGGGGAAGCCCCCCGCTATCTGGTTTAGAAATTAAGAATGAATATTTAATTGTTCTATATAAATTAAACTAACTTTATATTAATATGTTATTATCTATTTCAAAACTATCTTGAAAAGAAAGGTAATTATTAAATTTTAGTCATTTATGTTACTCCTCTTTCTATATATTTCTAATAATTTCCTTACCTTCCCCACGTTCTAACAGAGCGATTCACAAACTCTGATGCGCAACTTTGGAGCTCACTTATTCGTAGTAATTGAGAAAAGTTAGAAGACATCTCACGTAATGTTTCAGTTTAAAAGTCTTCGTTTAAAATAAACTCTTCGCTATCACGGACTTTTTTGTACGATTTCGACCTGAGCTGTTGGCAAGATTTCGGAAAAACGTCGTCAGTCACCGTCAGAGTTCGGATTGGATTCGTGCATGTAATATCTTGGGTGTGGTCGAAGTAAGACACATTCTTTTTATTGGAATAATTATTATGGAATACTTAATAGTCAGTAATATATTGACTATTGAGTAAATATTAGAGTAAATATATTGTTGTGTTAAAATCCAGTGTTTTCGGGTACATAAATAACATCGTGTGATCAAATATGTCACACTTTCTCTATTCAAGTGCCTATCTCATGTTTGTGGATTTTACATATCAGTAATATTTGGGTCTTCCTGAGAAAAATCATAATATATCTTGTCAGCCAAAAATTTCATCTTCACGGACGTTTTTGCTGTTAAAGTTATCGGATGTGATGTCACAAGAGACATTTTTGTGGCGTAACAAATGGAAACTGGTTTGGAATGCCTCTTGTGACATCACATCTGGTAACTTTGATAGCAAAAAAACTCCATGAAGATGAAATTTTCAGCTGACAATATATATTATGATTTTGCTCAGGAAGACCCAAATATTATGGATATGTAAAATCCCCAAACATGAGATAAGCACTTTAGACAACTTCAGTAATTGGATTAAAAGTAAATTATGCAAGATACTGTACTAAGACTGTACTGTACTGTTACTGTACTGTGCTGTACTGTGCTGTGCTGTACTGTACTGTACTGTACTGTACTGTACTGTACTGTACTGTACTGTACTGTACTGTACTGTACTGTACTGAGACTGTACTGAGACTGTACTGAGACTGTACTGAGACTGTACTGAGACTGTACTGAGACTGTACTAAGAATGTACTGTACTGTGCTGTGCTGTGCTGTGCTGTGCTGTGCTGTGCTGTGCTGTGCTGTACTGTACTGTACTAAATAAAAATGATCAAGGCTTGCTTGCTTGTCGAAGAAATTCTACACAATATGTTACATGTCAATAATATTGATAATCTATTGCTTTCCACTACTCCATCCTGTTGCCTGTGTATAACTGGGAGGAGCTTCGTTGGGCTGCACATCAGGGCCAGGAGGTGGGTAGGGTGATGACGGCACACCAAAACCATACTGGGTTGGACCAGGTGCAACGTTGCAGCCATAGTTTGGGGCTGAGGCTTGATTCAAAGCAACAGGATCATAAACGAACCACAAACTATGAACATCGACAGGATAATCTGGACCCTTGTCTTGTTGAACATACTTGGCAGAAACATCACCAGAAAGAAGAAGGGTCCAACCTCTCTCCATGAATTCTTGAAATATATTGCAAAGGAAACTACGAGCATGCAAGGTATCATTACGATCACCTCCTATCCACGGCCAACCTGCTAGCTTTACCTCATAAGCAGTGCCAACACTTAACGTCAAGAGGAATTCTCTTTGGATGCCCTTTAGCCAACGGGAGCACAAAACGTGCTTGAAAAGTTCCATCATTTCACTTGGCATGTTGATCAGTCGGAACTTATCAACATCATTCAAACTAACACACATCATGGGACAGTGTTTAGGCTCGCCTTTTTGAAATATCAACACAGACTTGTCGCTGGGTCGTCGGCTTATGTCAATACCAGCAATGTTATGCCATCCTTGCTCAAGCATGGCTTCGAGGATCTTCAATACAAGATACCGCGCCATGGCGGATTCTTCTTTGGTGGAATGCCAGGGGTTCCCTGACAGCTTGAACTCCCAGCTACCGTGGTAATCTCTCTCTTGTTGAATGCAGCCATGAACCCATGCCTTTTGAATAACATCTCTTACCATGGTAACAATATTCTCAGGAGCATTAATGACTCGTAAACGATCATGTCGGTTGAGGCTTATGGTACAGAACTGTGCAGATTCAGCAGTATTGATGGTCGGGTCATGACGAAAGATAAGGGAATCTGCGGTGCTCTTGAGATTGACGTTGCAGTAATAGGCCCACTGATAACGACGAAGTGTTGCAATGATATTTTGCAATAGGATTTTAGCCATGATGGACTGCTCTTCAGTTGACCACCATGGGTTACCCTTTAGCTTTACTTCAAGGACCCCAGGATTTGGGGATCCCACACTCTGGATTCCTAAGCTCCAGTTCAATTGAATGGTTTGTTTGATTGGCTCGACCAACTGTGGAGGAAGATTGACAATCTGTAATTTATCAGAGCTACTCAACCCGACACAAATATACGGGGCAGTGGAAAACTCGGGAGGAGATTTCTTAAAAAACATAGTGCTTTTGTCTTCATATCTTCCAAGATCAGTCGTGGTAATAATCTTCCATCCACTTGCATGAAGCTTCTGTAATATTTGGCACACCATCTTTCGAGCCAGTTGGGATACACTTGAACTTGTTGTCTGGCCAAAAGGGTTTCCATTAAGCTTGAATGACCAGCCCGAGCCACATTTGATTTTTTCTGATGAAATAGTCCATGTTTCATTGATGGCTTGTCGGATAACAGCTAGTCCTCCGTCATCCAGGTGGAGAACTGTGATACGATCAGAATACTGGAATGAGAGACACATTGTTGAAAATCCAGGTTTTACCGGAGGTATTGGAAGAGAGGTGTTTGCACCCATTTTGGAACAAGAACTAGCTGTTAGCCTGTTTCAAGAGACAAATGTGGAAAATGCTATTATTAAAATATTATAGGTTAAGGCAACATTTCCAACTGCACTAAGTACATCTGACATCTCTATACCAGACACAGAAGATTACAGTACATCATTTAAACGTTAGGTTTAGACTTAATAGTTAGGTTAGTATGTCCAGCCCTGCCGACAGGATCAGGTTTTGATTTGAACACATTCTATAATCTCTATTAGTCTATAGGGCTACGATAGTCTATAGTATAGATACAGTGTACGAGTATTAAAACAGCATTTTCTATAAATGTTGACAGTGTTCTAGAGCTAGATACAGAAGATATAACGAGAATTCATAGAAATGTACCCAGATATATCTTGCTTAGTTACTGTAAAAGATAACTTACCAAAGCTCAATTCTGACCACCAACGCCCAACAGTAGATTACAACAGTGATTTATACTCGGATTTATACGGTGAATAGTAAATACTAGTTCCCACTAGTTTCCATCCATCAAACTGACATAACGTCATTTTGCTCTTTAAATTATTTTCTTCTTTCCAGGGTCAGGATTATTCTTTATGTTTAGGTTATATCATAGATTATATTTACATTTTCTGGGGTTGCACCATTGACTAGTTCGTCCCCCCCCCCTCAGTCTGTTCGCTGATCGACTGTAAAAATAGCAAATGATTTAACATTTTCGCATCTCATTAATTATTAGTTTGTTTATCTCCCTTGCATTTTATTTTAGCCATACTTTTACACTATGTTTTCGTCTTCACAACTTATATATTACAATCCCCATCTTACAATCAATGGAAGTAAAGAAAAAAAAAGTAACAAATAAAGTAACAAATAAAGTAACAAATTAACAGACGCGGTCAATATCGGAAGTGCGCAAATGACGTATTGCTGATGTTAGGCCTATTAAATCTAAGTCCTAAACAATAGGAAATGGGTCATATAAAAATTCTTGCCATTTCAGTTTGTCTGCAACTAGGCAAATACAAATCGAATACAAGCAGAGTCAAAACAAAGAAAGCGAAACGCCGGGAACTGACGTTTCCGTTGAGGCAGGGTTTAAATTTCGAAATAAGTAAACTTTCTCTGAATTACACGAAGAAAGAACAGAAAAGTCATCAAAAGAAATGGGGTGGCAAGTTTCGTTGGAGTACCATCGTATGTTTGAAAGTGAATATATACATTTAAATATATATAAATTAGGCTGATATATATTTAAAAATATTTAAATAAATATATTTGAATAATAGTTTTCACTTTTCACATCTTGTAAAATTTCAGTAAAATTTCTTTAAAATTTGTTTCATGTTTGTTACGGGCTCTAATATTCATTTTACGTTTAAGATTTCCGCCCGGTAAAGTCTCTGGTATATATATATATATATATATATATATATATATATATATAATATATATATATATATATATATATATATATATAATTCAATCTACAGACACGTGTTTCGCTGTACAACAGCTCATCAGTGTAGCTTGGAACAATCTGAATGAGTCTGACTCGGTAATTATACACTTACGATCGTCATTGACAACCGCTTGTGGGACAACACCGGCAATCAGAACATCCAGATAGCGTGAAGTGCGCATGGGGCCAGAGTGCTCAAACTGCCACAAGGGTAGTGAGCGTTGCATTATCGCTAAAGGACACCCACGTTTACTTCACAGAGTGCTCAACAACACCGAAGTGAAGGAGCGTACATAATTCAATCTACAGACACGTGTTTCGCTGTACAACAGCTCATCAGTGTAGCTTGGAATATATATATATATTAGCCTCCTTCGCAGGCATCACCGCGCCCCACCCGGCCGGACACGTGAGCTCATCAGTGTAGTTTGGAACTGGATGAGTCTGGCTGGACTATTATACACTTACGATCGTCATTGACAACCGCTTGTGGGTCAGAACATCGATAAGATAGCGTGAAGTGCGCATGGGGCCAGAGCGCTCAAACTGCCACAATGGTAGCGAGCGTATATAATATACGATGCATGAACGATCGCCAAGCTCATATCCTCAGAATAAAGTTCCAGGAATCAGGACAGGAAAAGACCCTTACCATAACCCAAATAAAAATAGGTACGCAATGGCGTACATGTGTCTGCTGACATTTGAATACAGAGTCGGAGAGCGAAATGTGAGAGAAGTAAGTTCATTGGGCAATGCAACATAAGACACGAGACAAAGATAGAAACAAAATTAATGTATAAAATTAGGAATGCAATGCATAGATATCTGTATGCCATTTGGCAGCTTACAGACAAAACTATGTAAATATGTAATGATCAAGGTTAGGTATACTACAACCCACTACTTCTACACTCAACATTTCATGCAATAATGCAATATTCTGTGTTTACAAGAAGGAACCTATAAATGTAATAACTAAGACATATGAATATAATATTTTATCAATCCAAATCGTTTTCAATCAGCGTACATAGTCGTCAGCAGTATATGTTGTTATGCTAGCACACGATAGAAAAATATCTAGTTCATCTTCCCGTTTAACAACAACTACACAACACTTGTCATCTTCTAATCTCACTTCGCCAAAAAGACTTTCATTTCTTTTGACGTCCAAGATACGTTTTTTCGCATCATCTGAAATATTATACCGCGTTGAGAGTCTCTCGACAACTGCTTCAAAATTCTCGTACGAGACTCCTTTTAATTCTTTCTGGATACTTTCACCAGCAATGTAATTTGTGATCGGCGTCTTCGACAACAACCGGCCTTCTTTCTCTTCGTTAGAATAAGTCACCACAGCAGTTGGATTTCGCGAGGCCTTTCTTTCAGCATCGTCTTCCAGTTTAGAGGTGTTTGCTATGGTTGGACAGTCGTTGTTGGAGTAATACCAACCGCGAATTGTTGAAAGAAATCCTCCCATATTCTTGAAGCGTCAGTTATGAAAGTTGCCACTTTAATGAGGTAATATTCAATGAGATATTGCTAAGACAGTATACACTTACTAGAAAGGAAAGACTCCAAGTAAGCCCACAAGAAACTGATCTGTCACAGTGATATACTGGGGCAACTGAGGAAATCCAGCAACAAAGTGACGGACGTCGGACAGAAGCTGCAACTTTAAAGGAAAAATTCTTTCACCAAGACTTTGAACTCTGTTATCGAAAGTGAATGAAAGGTGTGGTTTTCTATTTCAATTCAAGAACAGCGTGTTGTTCCTATTTAATTTTAATTTGAGTTGTTATTGTTGAAATATTAAAGGATTATAATCAGTTTTTCGTTCAATCTTCATTAAGAATAATAAACTTATAAATTGGGAACCAAGAGGTTTAGAAATAATTACTTTTTCACTGTAAATGCTGAACACATGACACTTAATCATTGAACTTTATGAAAGGAGTAAATAAAAAGTTGAAAAATGTTACGTTGGGATAATTCTGAGTTCGAAAAAATAAAACAGAAACTATTTTTGAGTTTTTTGACTATTTGTCTGCGGTAAACTTCCCCGTGTCGAAGATATTACTATACAAGGAGAAATTCATTAAATATTCATTTTTTAATTTCGATTCATATATGTTATGACATGTTTTATTTGTGATTCGATATTACCAAAAGATCTAGTGAGGAAGATGAGTTTGAACTAGATTGTCATATTTGGTCAACGGGTGATAAACTGCGACAAATAAAAAGCCATAGTCAAAGTTTATATGTAGTATAATATTATACACTAGGGTTAGGATTAGGTGGCGTTAGGATTAGGGTTAATATTCTGTATTTGTTAATAAACTTCACTAATTATTTTGAAATTACTAAATAAGTATATCAATATAAAATAATCAAAGTGAACCCCGAAATCGTTACAGGTATAAGTAAAAATATTTCAGTTCATTGTGATTGTTAATTTTGATTCTCAGAATTTGTCCGGATACTACTAACATGACATTCAAATTTATGTTTTTCCTTTATTTAAACAAAATGAAAACTCCTTAAATATTAATGGCACTGGCAAGTCAACTATTTTCATATTGTTGACATAATTCTATTCATAAACCGGAAAATAATTACAAAAGTGAAAGGTTTTATAATGAAAAATACTCTAAATAGAAATAGAAAGAAACATGGTTGAAATACAAAAAATGTCACTGGTAAATATATAAAACGTATTTAATAAAACAAAAACACATAATCCGAAGAGGACAAACTGGGGACACATTCGTTAATATCCATATTTTAGCTCTGATGTCCATATTTTAGTTGATCTAGTTTAGTTTAGTTTATTACATTTATCACTCTTATAAGTGAACGGAATACCCCAACAAGCTATAGAAGCCCAATTGATAAGGGTTCCGAGGGCCTACGATTTAAGGTCGTTATCCGAGAAGACCCGAAAGTCTTACCTTTTGCTGATATTATCGCAAAGGCAGCACTTTCTCCTCGATTATTTTTAAGACCATGAGTTGAGGTCCGACCCAGGATTTGAACCTGCGTCTCCTAGCTCATAGACATGTGTGGTAACCACTAGACCACAACTTCGAATGGTAATATTTTATAGTATATAAATTGTTCAAATTTTTCATCATACTCTGGTTTTTGGTGAAAACGTATATTATTTTAATTTTATTTTTATTTCGGTTTGTGTCTAACACTATACTATAAATAACACTGCATTATTTATCATATAGCAAAGTGAAAAGGTGGTAAACTGCCAATATTTTTAGTAACGAAACACTGACGTTTCGAGCGGAGACCTCGAAGTATTTCGTTACTAAAAATCTTGGCAGTTTACCAAAAAAAAATCTTTTCACTTTGCTATATATCCAAAACACTGTCTGCGCAGCACTCTACTTTTTTACTACATTATTTATTATATAGTTATTAAGTTTTCGTTGATTAAACATCAACCACAACTATAATCCCAAATTGGAAAAACCTATATAATATTAACTGTTATTATACCGAAGTATAGACTCACTAGCGGGAGTTTGTTGGCGATATGTTCTCACAGTATTTTTTTATCGTGCATTGCCCGGCGATATATATACAGCTGCCAGGAAATTAGGGTTTCATTTTTAGCGTTTTCGTTTTCAGTTATGAAAAAATAAACGCGTCCAACAATTCTGGTATAAATTTGTAATAAAAGACAAGCGAAAGGACTTGGGGTAGGGAAAGGACTTCAGATCGAGATGGCGAAAGCAGCTGCAGTATTATCGGTTGTCGATAAAGGCATTGATGTCTTTATAAAACTTCGTGAAAGTTTTAAGATAAGTCCAAAAACGGAACAAGAGGCGAGAAAATGCAAGGCAGAATTATCCAAGTTAGAATTTGAGAAATTCGACGAAACATCTTCATGTAAGAGTGTGAAAGGCATCCCAGCGGAGAAGTTTGGGGAATTTGTCGTGAGGCTGCAAAAGAGGTTCGATTTTCCAGATAAAGTCAAAGAATCTATTCTTGATGGCATGTATGCTGAAGAAAACAAAGAGTCCGTGAAAGAATTTCGTTTTAAAGATGACAAAGGAACCATTTATCATGGCCGCTTTGTCACGTTAAAAAAAGGTGACAAGATGGATCTCGCGTATGCTGTTTACTCGCTCAGCTTCACGCTTTCAAAGAAATACATCGAAACAGTAAAACAAGATTACTGGTTATACTTCATTCCTGGCAATGTGGAAGTGTCTATCACAGAAGAGCCTCAAAAGTTGAGCGATAAAGATATGGATAAATTCACCAAGTGGTGCTCCGTAAAGTTGTATCACAGAGTTCTAGAAGAGACTCCTGATGGAAACGAAGTCGCTGTAGCTCATTGATTATATCTTTGTTCAATATTTTCAAGTTGTGTTCATATAAATGACAAATTAAAAAACACATTAAACATATATAAGAGAAATACAGAAACATGATAATAGCTTAGTAGCTTTCATTCTTTCAATATAGAGGTATAGATGCTTAGTATAATCACGGTGCAAACATGAGACTGTTGATTTGAACTATTTTAATTTGAACTTTTGGTATAGCTAATTGAGAAAGTGATGTTATAAAGTCCAGTTCATATTTGTTATTAAATAAAGCTAGTTATTGTCGCCGTTGTTGAAGTTGTAGATGATGTTGATCATGATGATATTAGATGATGATGATCGATAGATGATGATCGATAAAAGATGATCAATATAAGATGATGATCGATATAAGATGATGATCGATATAAGATGATGATCGATAGATGATGATCAATATAAGATGATGATGACGATGATGACAATGATGGCGATGATAATGATGATATATAATGATAATGACGATAATAATAATGCAATGATGATGATTATATGAAAATGATTATAATAATGATAATCATGATATAATAATGGTGATAATGATGATGATAATGATGATGACAATGATGATGATAATGATGATAACAATGATGATGATGATAATCATGATATAATAATGGTGATAATGATGATAACAGTGATGATGACAATGATAATTATGATGACAATAATGATGATAATATAATGATTATCATGATGATAATTAGAGACAGAACATTCTCGGCGAGATTATTACCCTCGCTTTACAACGAATGGAACACTATATTTTCTTCAATATCTTACAATCAATGCAAGTGAAGAAAAAATAATAATACATAAACTGAGCAACAAATTAATAGACGCGGTCAATATCGGAGCGCACAGATGACGTAATTGGTGATGTTTGTCCATATTTAGGAACTGTTTGAACCTGAAAGCCTTCTCACTACAGCACTGTGTATATACTATTAACACATAAGCGCCCTAGTCGTGTTTCAAGAACAAAGACCCTAACCTGCACAACCCAAATAAAAACTCTAGTCCAAACCTGAAATAAAGAAATACTAACAACCGTACTTCTAAATTCAACATTTCAATAATGCAATATTATGTGTTTACAAGAGTGATAACTAAGGCATGTGTATATATAATATTTTATATCCAAATTGTTTTCAATCAGCGTATACATACTCGTCAGCAGTGTATGTTATTATGCTAGCACTTGATAGAAAAAGATCCAGTTCATCTTCCCGTTTCACAACTACTATACAATACTTGTCATCTTGTAATCTCACTTGGCCAAAAAGACTTTCATTTCTTTTCACGTCCAAGATACGTCTTTTCGCATTATCTGAAATATCATAACGCGCTGAGAGTCTCTCAACCACTCCTTCAAAATTCTCGTACGTGACTCCTTTTAATTCTTTCTCGAGACGTTCACCAGCAATAGTGTAATTCGTGATCGGCGTCCTCGCAGAAATGCAGCCTTCTTTCTCTTCAGGGGTGTACACATGCAGAACGGAGTTAAACCAATCGCAAATTTTTGAAAATAATCCTCCCATATTCTTCAGGCCTCAGCAGCTCAGCTATGCAAGTAGCCACTTGAGGTATTATTTAATGAGAGGAAGTCGAACCTTTCGAGCGAATGCAATTCGTCAGAAGCCCATACGTTTCACGTTCTGACCTAGCTCAATTTCGGTTAGTACACCAACTTTTTAGAGTTTTCGATTTGTATTTCCATATTGCCTACGAAGTACAACACTTTTATATTGCTAGGCAAGTACTCGAACAGATAAAATAACAAGTGAGAAATAAGTAAATAACTGGTATTTAGTATAAATACACAGGTGATTATAGAAAATCGCACACGCTGATTGGTCAATATATCCGAAGAATCTCTGCGGAGGAGAGAGACAAACCCCAATGTCAAACCTTTATTCGTACTTAGCCCTTTTTTCCCGGCCCTATATTCAAAAACGTATATGCAAAATATCTCTGGATGTTTTTATCTGTATCATTCGAATAGTCTCAGTACGGCTAATTTATAGGGAAAAGTGGTATTCATGATATACGCACTTTAATCAGAAAAGACAAGCGAAAAGCCTTGAAATAGGTCAAAATAGAAGAAATGGCGACGACACCTGAAGTATTAGAGGTACTTCGTGAAAGTTTGAAGATAAGTCCAAAAACGGAAGAAGAGGTGAGAGAATTTGAGAAAATATTATCAAAGTTTGAATTTGAGAAATTCGACGAAACATCTTCATGTAAGAGTGTCAAAGGCATCCCAGAGGAGAAGTTTGGGGAATTTGTCGTGAGGCTGCAAAGGAGGTTCGATTTTCCAGATAAAGTCAAAGAATCTATTCTTGTTGGCATCTATGCTGAAGAAAACAAAGAATCCGTGAAAGAATTTTGTTTTAAAGATGACAAAGGAATCATTTGTTTTGGCCGCTTTGTCACGTTAAAAAAGGGTGACAAGATGGATTTCGCGTATGCTGTTTACAGGCTAAATTTCACGCTTTCAAAGAAATATATCAAAACAGTAAAACAAGATCACTGGTTATACTTCATTCCTGGCAATGTGGAAGTGTCTATCACAGAAGATCCTCATAAGTTTAACAACAAAGAGATGGATAAATTCACCAAGTGGTGCTCGGTAAAGTTGTATCACAGAGTTCTAGAAGAGTCTGGCTAACCTGATGGAGACGAAGTCGCTTGATTTATATTTGTTCAATATTTTCAAGTTGTGTTCACTGGTAAATGACAAATTAAAAAACACATTAAATATATATAACTAGAAGTTACTATCGCAAGGGAAGTGCTGCGAGAAATACAGAAACATGATAAATTCTTATAATAGCTTTCATTCTTCCAAGATATGTATGTTATCACCTGTCAGCTGTGATTAGTTTACATTATTTGTTTTGTTTGGTTGTTGCCAAGTCACAGGGGTGAAAAATAGACTGATGTTTTTGAGTCGGATACGGGAATAGATACAACGAAAATATCGAGGATTGTTGACGAGATAATTTGTAATAGAAGTGCTGTAAGGATCTGTTATAAATGTCAATTATGTGTATATTATAATGTTAAAAAGCTAATTGTTAACTCATCTAACTTTATAGTGAATATCACGAACTTTGAAATTGTAATTTTGCAAGAACGAAAGAAATAAAAGATTAAAAACGAAGCTGATATCTATACTTATAGTAATCCTAACTTAACCCCTTCGACTGCCAAATTATCCTTCTCTAACCCCAATTTTCCTTTGTAACAATCAATCGCAATAATGTAGATGCTTAATAGTCACGTTGCAAACGCGAGACTGTTGATTTGAACTATTTTAATTTGAACTTTTAATTTGAATGGCATCTATGCTGCTGAAAACAAAGAGTCCGTGAAAGAATTTCGTTTTAAAGATGACAAAGGAACCATTTATCATGCCCGCTTTGTCACGTTAAAAAGGTGATATAATCAACACTCACATCTCTATGTCATCACTCATCAGACCAAACTCATCTCAGAATTGTCACAACAACTTCATTCAATCTCATTCAATATAAGTTCCATTTCACGTTCATCTATATTCTCAACATCCATAAATCCACCCCCACTCTAATTCTCCACCATCAAGGCATCAACCACCATTACACTGTACCAACAGGATCCGAATACCTGACTTTTAAAATTTTATTTTATTTTATTTACATTTAATTTGTGAAAACAATTAATATACGAACAATCGCACAATCTACACGCATTTCTATTCAAATATTCCAATTTCTCTATTTGCAAACACACCACCGCCTCTATTTTCATCTACACATTGTCCATGTCAATCATCCGTATTATCCATATGATAGAATTGGGCGGTTGCGATATCCGTCATGTTCAATATACTGTTTGCCAATTAGTTACAATATTCAACACCAGTGTAGGTCCCATTACCCACCCGTATATTATACAAGATTGCAAACGCGAGACTGTTGATTTGAACAATTTTAATTTGAACTTTTGGTATAGTTAATTGAGAAAGCGATGATAAAGTCCAGTTCATATTTGTTATTAAATAAAGCTAGTAGTATTGTCCACGTTGTTGAAGTTGTGATGATGTTGATCATGATGATATTAGATGATGATTGATAAATGATAATCGATAGATGATGATCGATAGATGCTGATGATCGATAGATAATCTATAGATGATGATCGATAGATGATGATATTAGATGATGATCGATAAATGATGATGGATAGATGATGATCGATAGATGATGATCCGCGATAGATGATCGATAGATGACGATCGATAGATGATGATATTAGATGATGATGATCGATAGATGATGACGATCGATAGATGATGATCGATAGATATGATAATCGATAATGATGGTCGATATAAGATGATCATCGATATAAGATGATGATAATGATAATGATAACTATAATGATGACGATGATAATGATGATTACAATATATAATAATGATGATGATATGAAAATGATGATTATAATAATGATGACGATGATAATGATGGTTATAATATACAATAATAATGATGATAATAATAATAATAATGATAATGATGATATAAAAATGATGATTATAATAATGATGATGGTGATAATGATAATAATGATAATGACAATGTAACTTAAGTAACTTTAAGAATGTATTGTTGTAAGAGTATTGAGACTATTGCATAATGCTCCTAAAACGTCTTTATTATTCTTATTAACATTATCATAAATTAGGAAAAATAATTACAGTAATTATTCAACACTATTCCCGCAGTCCTGCCTATCAGCGGTGTAAAACCAACATGGCGTCTTCGGATGGTGAGTTTTATTTAATTCTGTTTATTTTCTTCTGTTCTACGACGATCTTGTGCTGTGACATTATCCATTTACAGACGAAATAATACGGAAAAGGTTGCTTATTGATGGCGAAGGTGCTGGAGATGATCGAAAGATTCAGACATTGCTAAGGACATTTCTTAAATGGTGTAATAATACCGAGGGATCGGAGAGTGAGAAGTACGCAAATGTCATTTGTTCAAAAAGTAGATATGATTTTGATTGGAGCAATTTTAGAATACCCGTCCAATTTTGAAACCGCATTTAAAGGCAGAAATACAAAGCATGTTGCTCTAAAATCTCTTTAAATATAATGTCGAAGGTTTATAATTTTTGTGTTTTAAACCTAGGAGTATCATTTAGATGTGTGAAGTTGATCGTCCAGGTTGTTGATTGTCCAATTGTATATGATGAACTTTCCTTAGTCTGACCCTATATATGCAAATAGTAAATTGGACGGGTATTCTATAATTATACCTTTTGATTTAGCTTCAGTGTACTGTGTACCTATCGTGCTTTCCTTTATTTTGATTGCCAGGAATGTGGCGTACAATAGAATGCTTATTATGTTGTCCCAATGTGACTTCAATATCGGCAAAACGTTACAAGTTTATGAGATGAATGAAAAGGAGATGAACAATTACAAGAAACTGTATGAAGAAATTGGTAAGATGATCATGGCATTGCCGAGAGTATTGGTACTTAACCAACGACATTATGATTCATTGACTGTGACCAGGACTGTGACACCATTGCTCAGGATTCTCTGTGATAACCATACCTGCTCATAGTACCTAAGTGGCATATTACTGCATATTCTTCATGTACCACACACACAATGGATACAGACTACGTCATAAACACATCAAGATTATTTTCTCGGGATTCAGAAGCTTTACAAGAACAAAAACCCTACCCTAAAATAAAGGAATACTAACCCTACTTTTAAACTAAATATTTTAATGATGTAATATTCTGTGTCCGGTACACAGAGTACTAGTAGTAGCCGCATTTTGGTTCTTGACCAACGACCACAAGATTCATTGGCTGTGATAACCATAGTAGCTAAGTGGGTTATTACCATGTGCAGCATGTGTGTGTGTGCGACAGCTCCCATTTTTGGATCAGTGACCATTTTTGGATCATTTTTGGATGAGCTGTGGGTAAATGGGCACTTCCCAAATTTCTTTCAATGGGCATGGACAGTTTGAAATTGAGATTGTGTATATATAAATTGATTGTGGCCATCAAAGGAAATTTGAGAAGTGTCTATTGATGCTCACTGGAAATTGATTGTACTGGCCACTAGTGAAATTAAAAGCAGGAGACTACATCACACTCAGCATAATCATGGTTCCATCCCTTGATTTTTGAATGAGCAAGCATACTTAGGAGTCTACAATAACTGATCAATTACTTAGAGTTATCTTAATATTTTTTCATAAGGTGAAAGTATAAAGAAGGCCAATGAACAGATTTCCGAATGTAAAAAAGAGTTAGAAGAAGCTAAGACCATAAGAAAGAACAGACAAGGTTATATAGTAATTCTATATTAATATTACCTGGTATACATAGAGATGCAAAGCTTTCAAAATGAGTCAATAACTGCTGGAGCTTTGGTGGTTGGACTTTTTTTTTTTTTTAATAGTTTTTTGTTCATTAAGTGGTAATATATGTAGTAGGCTTTATCTTATAATGAAATTGTGATTAGTTTTATAGTAAAATGAAGAATATACAACAATATAATATTGTTTTAAGAGCATTGAGACTATAATACATCTTTATTATTATTATTCTTACTATTATTATTATAACTCTGAAAGCCTTCAAGATACCAGGTACTACGCCATAGGAGATTGAACACCATAATGATCTACGGTACTAATGTAATACTATCTATTCTAGAATATGACAGTCTAGCTAAGGTGATTGCCAAACATCCAGACAGAAAAGAAACAACCAGGTAAGCTCTCTGACTATTGTCTAAAACTAATGTTTTAAACTTTATCTCAGACCTCAACTCATGGTCTTAAAATAATAGAGGAGAAAGCACTGCCTTGCAATAACATTGGTAAATGGTGAGACTTTTGTGTGTTCTCGGATAACAATGTTAAATAACGTAGGTCCTTGGAGGCCTTAGTAATATTTGGACATTCTAGTCTGGGATCTCTGTTCACTACAGGAGTTTCTCAAAATGACAACAATATCCTACGTCACTCTCTTGAGTTCTATTGGGCTTGCGAGGGCAGGGGAGCACGTGCTGGTGGGGAGAGTGAGCCCAATAAAAGTGAATAGCCCACCTATAGTATATATAAAAGCGCAACTAGAAGCCTCTGCGGAGGAGAGTGATCGTATGTAATCAATTTTAAATAAATGATGGAGAAGAAATATAAGAACTATGGCACAGGTATGTCATCTTTTTGTTATTTCAGACAGATTAACAGCATGGATAAAGAGTTACAGTCAATGAAAGAAACACAAGAAGACCTTTTCACGAAGGTTTGTCCATTGGAATTGCTTTGTTTTATTTTTCATAAAGTTTAATTTTTACCAACATTTTTTATAAAGCTATATTTTTGCTAATATCATTGATTTTAATTTTTGTTTCATTATTTCTCTTTGTTGTATCACTGTGTTTTAGCTCGAGTTGAGAAAGAAACAATTTCATTTGCTGATCCATACAATTCATGAACTTCAGGAGATGTTAGAAGGTAGTCAATACATGGACGATCATCAAGCTCATATCCTCAGAAAAATTATTCTGAGCCCAGACAAAATTGAACTTGTAACCTTCTGATTGCCTGTGAGACACTCTAACCATTGAGCTACTCAGAGTGAAGGTTACAATGATGTAGTGGTTCGATTGATATATTGTACTGCCTATGCGGCAGTCACTATTTATTATATTCAGTAATGCTTGAATGTGTTAATACTGCATGATCAAGACCCGAGACAAATGTTCTCCTTTTGAGGTGGTAACCAGGCCTGCCAAGAGGCAACCAGAGGCCTGGGGAAAACTAGAGGCCCCCTGACTATCGGACTAAATTGAGTCGGATATTAAATACCCACCACTCCTTACTGTCTGGAGCTGTCTAGAGTTCTTATACATTTGTAAAGGATAGTAAAATATGTTTTGCGTAAAAAAATGCTGTTATCGTTCAAGTATTGCCAATATCAGTATCCATTCCATGCTTCAAAAATGAAGATGGTGTACTTACCTATTTAGAAACCTCTTTTGCCTATTGCACTCATAAATAATGAGAACCAGTACCCTCAGCCTGCCGAGAGCGGGGTAGCAAGGGCAACTGCCTCAGGGCCTAGGCCAAATAAGGGGCCCTAAACGATAACCATCATGCAAATCCTACACATAGAATGAAGCTTCTAGGGCATTTAGGGGCCTGTGAAAGACCATAACCTACCTTCCCCTACCATGCAGGGCCACCGGGAGTCAAGATAGGCCCAGGGGAAGGAGGGCTTATGTTACCCCGGCAACCCTGCCCTCGGTAGGGCTGGTAAAAAGTATAACTGACCAACCTGTCCTTAGTAAAGACTATTGTTCTTGCTTTCATTTTAGAAGATTCTGGTGGTGATATCTCAGTTAGAGAGAGCCAAGGTGGAAATCCTAATGTAGCCATGGATACCTCATAACAACTATTGAGAAAGAAATTATAAATACTTTTTGCAAAGAATAAGTGACCAAATAAACATTTGGCATGTAAAAGAAGAGATGCCCTGGTTTTAGTTATTATAGATATTGTTATATTTATTTTCGTGATTAAAATGTATGTGAGGTCTGTGGGAAAAACCAAACACAAATTCTTTCTTGTATAGTAGCAAATTTACTACACGTATTTTATGGTTCATTTTCACAAGCACTCTGATTGGTCAGCAATACAATCTATGTATGTACCACTAAACAAGAGATTAAGGGGAATTTTGTCACTTAAAATAACTGCTAACCCCAAAACAACTTAGATCTTAACCCCTGTGATATGTTTAGTGGTATGGGTTAACTATATCCCTGCAAGATGAAGTACTTGCGATCTAGAGCCTGCGTGCCAAAAGGAACGCAGGCTCTGGTACACGACCCGGCGGAAATTTTCCCGCCTAAATTTTTAATAAAATTATTAAAAACTGTTATTTCTCTGTCGTTATTTCATAAAACAAATACCAAATGGTTTTCTGAATACTTTGGGATGTTGCTCGACTTTCGAAAAGCTAAAAAACACTCGCCAGCCTATCTTCAACGCTTTTCAAAAGTACTCCTGCCACAAGAGTTTTGAAAAAGATGACAGAAAGTTACTTTGAAGTCTAATTTAATCATGAAACTTTCCCTACCTTATTTCAAACACTTACAAAAGTCATCTGCACTCCCTTAGGTCAATACATCTCTCACTTGAGACACTTGAAAAACGCTTTTAAGTTTTAACGAGAACAATATATCTTTCTAGCCAACTGCCAGGCAAAAAGACTGGACCCTAGAATGATTCAGCGGAATCATTCTAGGGTCCAGTCTTTTTGCAAGCAGAGGTGGTTAGGCATCCTTTTGGCTACAATATTTTAAACGTCTTAAAATTGTAAAAGAAGTCTTTTTTTGCTCAAAATTGCATAAGATTACATACCCAATACACCCAGTATTTTTTGACACAACCACACCTCCAGGCCAAGCATCTCAATAAATGAATAAAAATGACAACATTACATGATTCTGGGGGCACCACAAGCGATGGCTAGCCCCCGTGCTAAAAATTATGAGTGAGATTCTCTTCTTGAAAAGAGAAACACGATACTTTAGCAATTCGCAAGCCGACTCAGCCAGCTTTCACTCAGTACCATTCAAAAGATTAGTGCGATTACAGCTGCTATATATCTCCAACAACACTACGCAAAAATTGTGGGATTATTATTTCGTGAATTCAAATGCGCATTGTCCAAATCTATTGCGCGAACCGAACTCGAGAGAAGACTTGCTACAAGCGATGAAATCGCAAGATATTTTTTTAAATCACTTCTAGAATTTTATATTTATAAATAGACAATTTTTGCGCGAGGACGGATTTCCATGAGGAAGGCGCATGCGTGACTTTGTGACCGCGGCGTCGCAAACGTCACGTGGATCCAAAGTCGTCATTTCATTTAGTTGCTACCGCACCGTAAATTTTTTGCACGCTGCAAGTGACAAAAATACTTTCCACAAGTTTGCATAATCCACCACTCGGGGTCTTAAAATAATTGAAGAGCAAGTGCTGCCTTTGCAATAATATCAGCAAATGGTAAGACTTTCGGCTCTTCTTGGATAACGACCTTAAATCGTAGGCCCTCGGAAAGGTCCGAGGGCTTCTAGCTTGTTGGGACATTCCGTTCACCTAAGAGTGATACAATCTAATAAACTAAACCTGCTCATCTCAAAATCCAGAAGTTAAGACCATGTTTACTGTCCTCTTGCTGTCCTTGCGTTGTATTCCTGAATCTGAAGCTGTCATTTCAAACAAAAACGCTGCGTAAACGAAGTAATGAATGCTGCATTTTATTTCCTTGGCTTCGATTTTGCACAATAAATAGACATTTCTATATTACCCTTTTGAATGAATAGTGTACGAAATAATTACTATAAAAAATCTTCGACATATGTACAAAGCCAAGGTTCACACACTCAGCTAGATTTTGTTTGGACAAATAAATAGACACCCATCGAAAGCCCACCATAACGTCGACTCCGCAGTGAGCTACGAACACGAACTTCCAGGTGGCAACACCAAGGTCGCAACACCATGAACATCTCACAATGGTTTAAAAAACAATGATTGAATATACCGTCGTATATATATCTCACATTATACGTCGATACACGAAACTGGTTAGTATTATGAACAGCAATAATTTCACTGCTTATCTTGATTGGATAATCCATTATTCATCACTGATAGCCACCACAACGAGTTCCTCCTTCACTTCAGGTCTATTACATTCTGCGATTGGCGCAGACGAGGGGGAGCAAACGGTGACGACTTCCGGCATAGGTTGATCAAGTTTGACGTCATTTCCGGCATCTGGTTTCGTAGTCGGTGAACGAGGGGACTGGGGCGTTGTTGTACATGGTGTTGTGCTAACAACGTCGATATTCGAGTCAGGAGACGTCGCCGTTACTGGAGCCTCCATGGAGCAGCTAGACGAAGGGATATTGTTGCAATATGGACAGACATAACAGTCGAGTTCTGCCGCTTTCTTCGCCGTGATGCCCACGCATAGGTTATGGTACCACTGTTCACAAGTATCGCATTGTACCCAGTCTACTTCCTCGCTCGCTGGTCGTTTACAAGGCCGTGCTAGACATGCTTCCTCCTCTTCTTCTTCGTCCTCTTCATCGTCATCTCCTTCAACATCCACAATATCTTCTTGTTGCTTTATCCGACCACGGCCATGTACATGCATTCGTGCTTTTTTCTCGCCAGTTTTCTCATCCTTGCCTGTTGTTTCTCCCAGTTTCTTAGTTCGTTTTCGTTTGACTTTTTCGCCAGCTCCGGTAGTAACGTCGTTGTCGTTTGTCGACTTCGGATTTCCTTCGTTCTTTTTGCGCTTGCGTTTCTTCTTCTCTTTATCGATTTTCTTCGGAATGAGAAGCTACAAGCAAAAGGAAATTGTATTCAACGAAAGAAGTTCAAAGAACAAAAGACCGAGTCAACAAATAATTTCCCAAAGCAACCAGGTAGTAAATGAGACATAGTTTGACTCTACTCTGGCTTTAATTCTATTCCGTGCAATGACTGTGATCAGAAGTACATCGGTCAGACTAAACGTCAGTTTCGTATGCGTTTAAAAGAACATCAAAAGGCTGTTAATTCTGCTTTGTCGGAGCACGCGTGCGTAACCTACCACGAGATTGCGGGAAAATTCCAAAATTATTACCACTAATTCGCGGTACCATCAGAGACGTAGTCTGGAGGCTTGGCATATGAATAGCGCCCACGCCCTATTGAATCGCGATGACGGTGGTTTATTACCAGAAGCTTATTTGCATCTTGTTAATAGATAACGTCATCCTCGGTTCTATGAGGGTATAAATAGGGATCCTAACTTTACAACGATCACCCCTGATGAAGACACTAGATTGGAGTGTCGAAACGTTGGGTCGTGGACAGTAACTTTTAAAGTTACGTTCAAAAAACGTTTTAAAGCCAGAGTAGCGTCAAACTATGTCTGATTTATGTCTTCTAAATGGGAAAGATATACATAAAAATATCATTCAGAAATAGGATGAAGCCTCTGTTTGTGTAGAGGCGTGGGAAGAGCACCAAGCCTTGCGAATACTTACTTGTGCCTTCTCCGCGCCATGCTTGCGCTGATTTAAAGCCATCTTCCACAAGGAGTCCGTTTCATCCAAGGTCACCTCAAGCGTATCACCTTCCATCATAAGCTCGTCAAGTTCATCAAATTCTGCAAGCGACAGTCTTGAACCATCCACAACTTCCACAGTAGTCGTCTCGGGGTCCTTGGTTTCCTCCTGTTTCGAAATCTCCTCGTCACCACCTGAGATCCCATTTGATCCCGCATCTTGACCACTTGTACCCACCACGTCAATCTCCATGTTATTGCCGGCAATTTCCGAGCTCGTGGTGGAGACATTCGAAGGCGTGGTGGAGACATTCGAAGGCGTGGTGGAGACATTCGAAGGTGCGGTCGGAGCCTGCGTTGTAGTCACGTGACTACTCAACAGAGTATTCTGAGTTTGCCGGCTTAGAACGAGCGCCATGTTTTGTTGGAGAAGAGTTGCCGTGGAAACCACAGGTGGAACAGAGCTGTCTTGACTCATGGGTTGTTTCTGGGTATCTTCCTCGTTAATCGTGCACCAAACGTTCGCAATGTTACCTTTCAAAAGAAACTGTCTGACACGATCTTGCCAGTTCATCGCGCACTCAGTCAAAGACTGTAACGCCTCGCCTTCCGCCAGACGCACGGGTAGCTTCTGTAGTGAAACCAAGAGGGACAAAATGGTCTCAAGACGTGGTCGACGCGAGCGGTAACAAAGAGGACACATGTATTTCAAGATTTTTGTCGCCGTCGTCTCACTTGTTGCAACTTTCGACGTCGCCTTTCCTCCTGGCGTGCGCGGTAATGGCACGCATGCGCCATGGAACCACTCCTTGCACAGCTCACATTGCAACATATATCCATCGGGTCCTTTTCGGCACACACAAAACTGACGACTCTCTGGCTGGCCATCCACAATACGCGCCATGTTTCTCTCACGTAATTCCCGTATTTCCTGTAGTTCTTTTTGTTTCGCAGCGCGAAATACGGCGCTCTGTGTGGCAGGTTTCCGACCGATGTATTCATCTAGGCAAGACAAATCAATGATTTCTTTTTCTTTTTCTCTTTCCTTTTCTTTCCTCTTACGCTGTTTGCCACATACTTTGTAAACTCCGATGTCCTTTCGAGAAGTAAGAATCTAAAAACAAGAGTAAAGATAGAAGAATAAACTAAAAGAAAGCGTGCACCAGTTTTAATATTTATACAATACCAATGTACAGATATAAACATGGACATAGGCATACACATATACATTGATATATAGATACCGTAGAATGCCGCTTATAAGCTCTCCGGTTATAAGCCCTCCGGTTATAAGCCCTCCCGATTATAAGTCCTCCCGGTTATAAGTTATAAGATACAGGCAAAGACAAACATCATGTACATTACCTCAAGTAGAGAGGAGTTTGAGTTCTTTTTCAGAAATGTGCGTGCCGTTCTATCCCTCCATGCCTGAGCAGCGGCAACTTGAGATTCCATCTGAGGTAACTGATCAAGTCGAACGGGGATTGGTCTACCACGCATGACCAACGCCTCTAGTACTTCCAAATAAGGATAATGTTCGTCATTCTAAGGTAAACGATAAAAGAGGCCGCCACGCGGGACCATGATTATGAAAAGCGAACGAATCAACCATGAAGGTGTGCAATACAGTAAAAAGCGAAAGCCCTGTATACATAATGGATATCATCATAGATGATAATTAGTGCTATCACGCGGAGACTATATCAGTGCTATATCAGTGCATAGATGATAATCAGTGCTATCACGTGGAGATTTATTACCTGCACGTGATCAACTTTACTTGACCAATTATGTGCCTTGACAAGAGCTTCCTTCAAGGCACTAGTGTTTGGAAGATAAACAGGAACCAAAGAAGCTTCTCTTACTATTGCTTGGACAGAGGACATCTGGTGACGTGGCCTAAAGAACAAACAACATATATTCATATTACCACGAATGCGTAACGCGAGTAATGAGATGAAAATGCCGATCAAATTGTAAAACTCCACATACCTGGCTTGCAAGCATACTTTAGCTTTCAATTCCCATTCCTCACAGGTGTTAACAAGATTCAGTAATTGTTTAGCATTCACTTCAACAACTATAAAGACGAAGAAATACATTAATGTAATATATTGGAATAAATTAGTGCTATATTGGAATAAATTAGTGTGATATTGGAATAAATTAGTGTGATATTGGAATAAATTAGTGTGATATTGGAATATATTAGTGTGATATTGGAATATATTAGTGTGATATTGGAATATATTAGTGTGATATTTGAATACATTAATGTGATATTGGAATATATTAGTGTGATATTAGAATACATTAGTGTGATATTGGAATATATTAGTGTGATATTGGAATATATTAGTATGATATTGGAATATATTAGTGTGATGCTTGAATATTATATTAATGTGATATTGAAACACATTAGTGTGATATTGGAATACATTAGTGTGATATTGGAATATATTAGTGTGATATTGAAATACATGATATGAAATACGTTAGTGTTTTTGCCTTGTCCTAAGTTCTCTACCTTCTTTTTTGGTCAACATAGAAGCCTCGTCAAGCAATGCATTAAGCATGTCGAGGGAAACCTGTTGCGTGTCCTTTAATGTTTCACGAACTCTGTAAATCCATCTACACTGATGAAGTTCCTAGTGAAAACATGAAAACAACAGACAATCAAACAAGGAACAAAGAAAAATATTATTTATTCTTAAAGTGCGAGTGTCAACCGTGACGCACGAAATTCTCTTGGTGAACTCATTCGTAAATATCTTGTCAATCCTTGATATAAATTATTCATTTTGTCTTTTATAATTGAAAGAAGATATACCTTAGAGAGTAATTATTTCTGCATTTTTTACAAAACTCGACGTCTGCTTGACTTTCGTTTCGAATTATGTCAGCCTTGACTGACACGAAGCATGCAAGACCAAGTGACGAGGTTCAAACAAAAAAATCAGGTTCTGAGTAGACGTATTTGGATTGTGGATGAATAAGAAAGCCTCTGTAGAGTGTTGTTACCACGTCAAGTTGGTAACGAAGCACTTGAAAACACTTCGTTATCGTAAGGAAAGATACATACAAACGCGCAATACACGACGGTTGACACACACTCTTTAATATCAAACAAGGCCAATGTAATTGGCGACTGAATTCACGGAGTGTGCCATGTATAAACAGGCCCACCGGTTTGTCAGCTTCTCAGCTGTTATGTGTAGCCTCATTAAATAAAGTTAAAAAATAAAATTTAAAATTAAAAAAAAAAATAATAAAATTTAAAAAAATTTAAAAAATTGCATACGCTTGCAAGAAGATAATCGGAAGAATATCGTGTAGACAGGTTTCTTACCTGTTTCAACTTGGGTATTTCAGGAAGATCAACGTCCAATGCAAGACCAGTATCTAGATGTTGTTTCAATTTATATTCTTCTGGCTCAGCTTCAGCTAACAACGTCCGTGCTTCACTTTGAAAGCTCTCCACTCTATTCATTAAATCCTGTACAAGTCCATGAAAACATCGGATAACTTTACAGTTCCACAAGAGTTATAAGGTAAATAATATATATATATATATACTTATTTTCTAAGACCTAACGGGGACCAGCTGCAAGAAATACAATCTCAAGTCCTTCCGGCAAATGGGAATCTGGGCCAGCGCCCAACCGACTGCTACGGAAGCCGTTGCCGCGTTACCGTGAGCCACGAGGTTTAGTCGGTTAGACCGCTGGTCTAGATTCCCAAGGTCGCGAGTTCCATTCTCAGCCATAAGGTTTTGAAGTTGCATTTTTCCCAGCTGGCCCTGGTTGGGTCTTAAATGTCCGTCCGTCCGTCCGTCTGCCTGTCTCTCTACATCCGCATGAGGTTGAAAGGGTCATTTTACCTGGACAAGTTCGGCCTGATCAATAACGCAGGGCAGTCGTTTTAGTTGACGGCTGAACTCTTGTAGTTCTTCTAAGTTAAGACTTGGTGATGAAGAATTACTACTAAGTACGTCGGTATTTCTAAAAAACAGATGAAAAAATAAATATCTCGTGTAATATCAGTCAATGAAGCTACGCCAGCTTGAAAAGTATTGATTTGCATTTTGTTGGTAGGTCACGCGTGCCATGTCTCACCTGTGCTGTTCGAATGTAGATGGCGATATCAAGGCAATTTCAAAGAGGAGAAGACGCACAGAATACAGACGAAGGAAGAAAGGCTTGTCTACGACAGTAGTAGTATGGCCATCACCTACTGTACGCCAGTAGTATGGCCATCACCTACTGTACGCCAGTAGTATGGCCATCACCTACTGTACGCTAGTAGTATGGCCATCACCTACTGTACGCGAGTAGTATGGCTATCACCTACTGTACGCGAGTGGTATGGCTATCACCTACTGTACGCGAGTGGTATGGCTATCACCTGCTGTATGCTAGTGGTATGGCTATCACCTGCTGTACGCTAGTAGTATGGCTATCACCTACTGTACGCGAGTAGTATGGCTATCACCTACTGTACGCGAGTAGTATGGCTATCACCTACTGTAGTATGGCTATCACCTACTGTGCGCGAGTAGTATGGCTATCACCTACTGTGCGCGAGTAGTATGGCTATCACCTACTGTGCGCGAGTAGTATGGCTATCACCTACTGTACGCTAGTAGTATGGCTATCACCTACTGTACGCTAATAGTATGGCTATCACCTACTGTACGCTAGTAGTATGGCTATCACCTACTGTACGCTAGTAGTATGGCTATCACCTACTGTACGCTAATAGTATGGCTATCACCTACTGTACGCTAATAGTATGGCTATCACCTACTGTACGCTAATAGTATGGCTATCACCTACTGTACGCTAGTAGTATGGCTATCACCTACTGTACGCTAGTAGTATAGCTCTCACCTACTGTACGCTAGTAGTATGGCTATCACCTACTGTACGCTAATAGTATGGCTATCACCTACTGTACGCTAATAGTATGGCTATCACCTACTGTACGCTAGTAGTATGGCTATCACCTACTGTACGCTAGTAGTATGGCTATCACCTACTGTACGCTAGTAGTATAGCTATCACCTACTGTACGCTAATAGTATGGCTATCACCTACTGTACGCTAATAGTATGGCTATCACCTACTGTACGCTACTAGTATGGCTACCACCTACTGTACGTTAGTAGTATGGCTACCACCTACTGTACGTTAGTAGTATGGCTATCACCTACTGTACGCTAATAGTATGGCTATCACCTACTGTACGTTAATAGTATGGCTATCACCTACTGTACGTTAGTAGTATGGCTATCACCTACTGTACGTTAGTAGTATGGCTATCACCTACTGTACGTTAATAGTATGGCTATCACCTACTGTACGTTAATAGTATGGCTATCACCTACTGTACGTTAATAGTATGGCTATCACCTACTGTACGTTAGTAGTATGGCTATCACCTACTGTACGTTAGTAGTATGGCTATCACCTACTGTACGTTAGTAGTATGGCTATCACCTACTGTACGTTAGTAGTATGGCTATCACCTACTGTACGTGAGTAGTATGGCTATCACCTACTGTACGTTAGTAGTATGGCTATCACCTACTGTACACTACCTTGTGCGATGTTTCTTTGATACTAGTTGAGTAGCTACACTACCACAACGATCAGCTTCAGCGACAGCAGACCTTAGTTCTTCCAGGAGTTCACAGTCAGAGAAATTACTTTGTTCCGCTGTGGATACCAGTTCTTTTAACGTAACCAGAGCTAACCAAGGAAAAACAATGCAACAACAGAAGGTCAAAAATAATAAAATACAGGAATAGCATTTTGCCTGGACGAAACAACATCAACAAATACCCAAACAAGTGATTGTTGTGTTACGTAGGTAGTGTAGAAATACAAATACAATACTCTAAAAGGTTGGTGTACTGCCGAAATAGTGTGGAGGAGGTCTAACGTTTCGAGAGAAGGCGGAGAGTTTGTCCAATTTCGACGCCATATTTGTTTCTCAAATATGACGTCACTAAGTTCTTCTATCTCGTATTATGCCAGAGAGGCTCCTCGACTTTCCCGTATCTTATTCTGATGAAGGGCTTCGCTCAAAATCTCAAAACATTGCCTACGCAGCGCTCTATTTTTTTACTATTGAGGAACTAAATAGTTTATTTCGACTAATTTTCCTCCAAAGAGCACTCTGCACAACAGCTATCACTATGTGATCGCCATCAAAACAACTCCACTGCTGATAAAGAAGCACTCGACGACGTCATATTTTCAAAACAAATATGGCGTCAAAATCCTCAAATTTTCAACTTCAACTAACCACATCTTCTTAACTAAATTAATAGGAATGCTGACACTTTGGAAATAAACTAAAGTCAGTAAGATCTTTCATGTGAACTACATTTCTATTTTTGGCTGCAGTACTCCTTTAATTACAGTACTCCTTTAATTATAGTATCCTATGTTATGTATTAATGATCTCTGTAATACTTACGAACTTTCGGTTTTGAAGAAATTTGTAATACATGACAGACTTCACTGGCCCAGTTATCAAAAGAGTCAGCTCTTCTTTTCAATTGCGCCAACATGATGTATAATTCTTCTAGTGTGTACCGACATCTGCAGTCAAAACAAAGGATTTCATAAGATAGACATTTTAAGAGATGAGACACTCTACTTAGTCTCAAAGTACCTTTCTCACGTTTGGGTATTTTACATATTCGTAATATTTGGGTCTTCCTGAGCAAAATCATAATATATCTTGTCAGCTGAAAATTTCATCTTCATGGACTTTTTTGCTGTTGAAGTTACAGGATGTGATGTCACAAGAGGCAAGTAACAAAAGAAAACTGGTTTGGAATGCCTCTTGTGACATCACATCCGGTAACTTTGGCAGCGAAAATCTCCATGAAGATGAAATTTTCGGCTGATAATATATATTATGATTTTGCTCAGAAAGACCCAAATATTACGGATATGTAAAATCCCCAAACGTGAGATAGACACTTTAAGGAATGAGACACTGTACCAACCTCAAGAGATGATCCTGTAGTGCACATTCATTGCAATGATCAGAAGCACAGCGAATACAGCTGAGTCTTTCTAGAAAATGAAAAGAGAAAACCTTGAATAAATATACTATATACTGTATGTCGAGTACAGCGGTTATGGTTCGTCGTTTTTTTCACACCCAACCTAATAATCTTCTCAAAACTTACTCTCAATACATCGACAGGTCACAGCTGATAGAAAACATGTGGTATTACAGTCTACACACTGTCGTTCATCATCAGGTAGCAGTTCAAATGCTTCTCGTATCGTCTCAGTGATACCCTACAGAACCATATGTAAATGAAAGGGTTAACGTTGCATGGCTACCAATAACGTAACAATGAGAAACTATGCTCTGACAGACTTACGTTAAACACAACATCCCCAGTTAAGTGGACCCCAGTTTCTTAAATGAGACACCTTCCACTAGGTTATTACGTAACTACCCCCTGATGGGATCACCACACTGATCTCTAAATAAAGACTGGATCGAGCAACTATTGTTCAAAAAATGAAGCTGGAAGTAGCTTGTAACGGCCATCTTGATGGTACCACGTTATATAGTTTCACTATATACGTGACAGAGACTATTTGTCTCTGATCTTTTAGATGCTAAAATGAATAAGTTGTCCAAGGTTTTCCCATAATATAGAACACAAACTACGGCTCCATAACAGTAACTACGAAGCCGGAATTAGCGCGTGGCGGCCATATTGGAATGACCACGGTGGTTACTCCAATATTGCCACCGCGAAATATTCCCGGCATCATATTTACTGTAATGGGACCGTAATTTGTGTTCTAAATTACGGGAAAACCTTCGACAACTGATTCATATTGGCATCTTAAAAGATCAGAGACAGATAGTCTCTGTCGTTGCATTAACATTAACGCCTGCTCTTACCTCCAACGTCCAACGTCCGACGTTAGATCTATTCAAATCCAAAGTTTTAACGTCTGATGTTGTAGCAGTAAGACCAGGCGTTAATGTTTATGCAACTGATCCTCAAGTTGATCACCACCAACATGTTTCTCCTCTAGCCCTTTACAAAGCCCTACTCTCTGTTCCTTGAGATAATATTCGAGTTACTATTATGCACGTATTCATTAATTTTATTTATTTCATAAATATACTTTATCGTACCTTCTCTTTCAAACCCTGCTGTAGCTTGCTCTCGTCATCCACAATGCTTGCCATATCCTCGTAAATAGCCTTTGCCAAGTTGAGATCAAGATTCTCAGGATTGGCAGCCATCTTACACACGAGCTCCTCGTGAGAAAATACTATAGTACGGTTCATTCGACGATAATGCTCAACACACTTGTGTCCAATGGAGAGCTGAAGAAACATGATAATGAACAAATATTAGGAGATAAAAACCTTAAAGGGCCTATCTCACGTTTGGGGATTTTACATATTCGTAATATTTGGGTCTTCTTGAGGAAAATCATAATATATCTTGTCAGCCGAAAATTTCATCTTCATGGAGTTTTTCGCTGTTAAAGTTAGCAGATGTGATGTCACAATAGGCATTCCAAACCAGTTTCCTTTTGTTATTTGCCACAAAAATACCTCTTGTGACATCACATCCGATAACTTTAACAGCAAAAAAGTCCATGAAGATGAAATTTTTGGCTGACAAGATATATTATGATTTTGCTCAGGAAGACCCAAATATTACGAATATGTAAAATCCACAAACGTAAGATAGGAACTTTAAAATTGAAAAACTGAAAAATAAATTTCGCTTCATAGGCACATTAAGAAACGTTCTTTACCCAATCAGCAGTGGCAAAGTTAACAGCTTCAGCAAGATTGTAACCCTGGTTGAATCCAGCATGATAACTTCTTGGAAAGGTAACAACAAACTCTCCAGCTTCTTGATTGGTGCGAACCACTGGGATCCCTTTGGACATGAGGACATTAGGGTTAACGATGGTCACAAGGTGATGAAGAAGGTCAGGATGGGCTTCAAATAGCTCAGGTGCTATCTCTTGTACAACACTCTCGAATTTATCTGCGTAAGACCCTGGGATGCCATACCACGTCTTGGGCTCACCCCAGTGAAGGTAGTTGATAGAGTAACTCCAGTGGTCTTCAGTGTGCCAGCAGAAACTCGAGAAACACATGCCTACATACATCCATGGCACCTGAACAAAACATAAAACTATAGTGAGGAATGCTGTAGATGGAATTACTGCAGCTAGATAGATAGATACTGTAAATAGATAGATACTGTAGATAGATAGATAGATAGATAGATAGATAGATAGATAGATAGATAGATAGATAGATAGATAGATAGATAGATAGATAGTTTATTAAATACTTCACATTACAGTTAATGGTAATATAATTATATGGCTTAGCCATATGATATTAAACTATGTTATATTAAACCAACTATGGCTATATATTAATATAAATGTATTCCATTATTTATACTGACCTTCATGCCAGAGATGTTGCCATTGACATGGCTTAGCACTGAATTAGGCAAGGAAGGCAAGTTATTTAGATTCCACTTGGATTTTGCATAAAACTGAAACAGAATAGAATGTCAGTAGAGACTCCTCTCTGGCTAACAGACCCAAATGTTGGTCACCCCTAGGATATACCCCTTCAGAATCAAGTAAAGCGTGTTTGTCAGGTTTGCCAATATATATGTCTGGTTCATTACGTCATACTGTAGTTTGTTTGTGTCATAATTAGTGTGAGTGGGTGTTGTATCATGTGTCGGCCAATATTGTTCCTAATTGGTTGTTTGTGTCATAATCAATGTGAGTGGGTGTTGCGTCATGCGTTAAGCGTTAAGCGTGGGTGTATTGTTTGTCGGTGGGTCTATTGTTCGTTGGTGTGTGTGAAGAAGTCTTTTGTATGGTGTTGGTAATTGTTGTGATCTGTTAAGTGGTTTATGTTCCAAGTTGGTATACAAACTTTCTAATGTAAGTCACTGTTTGTAGTTTATTGATACAATGATCACTTCTCCCAACTAGTACTATAAGAAATGTTTGGAGACCAATAAGGAGAATATGTACGTTGATATTTGGGCTTAAAGTGTTATGGAGTAAAAAGAACTTGCAGTCAGGTTACAAGCAATTGCAAGAAAGTAACGAAATTTGAACCATGAAACCAGTCTATAGTGCAAGCTATAGAAGCAAGCTATAGTGCTACCTCATGTAAGGTTGCTGTGAATTGTTTTTAACAGATGCAAGCATAATATATACTAAAATGTACTCATATAATATAGAAAGCACACACATACAGTGTTGATATTATTTTTTAATATAGTCACATGTAGTTCTGTATAAAAGAGATATAGGTAATACCTCTTCAACAGTATTGGTGACATTTTCTTTGACAGGGAAACCACTTCCGTGGACAGCTGTATGAAGATCAGCACCATATTCGATGGCCACCTGAAAAGATGAAATCTCTGAGTTTAAAAAAGAGCAGAAATTATAATTCACCAGTAATAAATATGTAAAAAAAACAGGCGAGGCTAAAACACGGGTAGCAGGTAGGTAGAGGTTCCTAGCGCTAAACCTTAGAAAACGCGTTAGGCGGGGGGTTAGGATCTTAGTTGTTTTGGGGTTGTTTCCAGTCATCTCTTCACATTTCCTACCTTTTGGGTATACTAAAGAGACACGACCTACCCGCTGTGCCGCTACCTGCGTTTTAGCCTCAAAAAAACACTTGAATCTGGTCACTTTCTATACTTATATATTAAAGTTAGATTTTCTTTATTTACTGGTATAGAAATAGTTTTGTACATAAATATACACAGTACTCTCTATTTCTGAAATAGGAGTGATCAAAGTGCTTTCAAAGCTTTGTCAACAAATGATATTATGAAACATATATTAAATAAACACTAGCTGAAGCTGATAATTTCAGGGACTACGCAGAGGGAGAGGCTGGGCGGGCTCATGCAGCCCCACTTTTTTGCCCAGTTAAAAATATTTAAAATTTCGAGAGCTTTAAGGGTGTTCGAACGTATTCCGTTGCTAAACAACCAGTTGCTAGAGGACAGGTCATTTAGTGCCTAATATACTTCACGAGTGGACAATAAATTCAAGGTATAACCAAGATATTTTATATGTGGAATATGTTGGCAAACTTCTTAAATTTTTCTTAAAAACCTTCGAAGATAATAGGAATTTTCATATTTCGATGACGTCACCATATGTCATTACCAAACGAAAGAGTTTTGTCCACATATACTACATACAGACTGTCTTGATGGATTCTTAAAACTGTAAAATTCTATGGCAAATTTTGTCAATTCTAGGCTGATCCTTAGCAACGGATATAAGGTCTGCAAATCGAAATACGTCTGAACACCCTTAAAGTTAAAAATCTGACATTCATACTTCATGATAGCTAGCGTTTAATAGGCTTAGTTATTTTTAACAGTCATCCACAGCCTACTGTACATTTCCAGGGGGGCATGCCCGTGGACACGTACCTCGTCATCCAGAGAACTGATAAGTCTCCAAAATTCTCTTTCAGCAACATCACATGGTACTGCCTAAACAAGTGTAAGAATCATCAATAAGTTCATTTCAAATGGTACATTAGAAATAGATAAACATCAGTTGGTACAGTAGTTACTGTCATTGTACCTCAGGGGGCAGTTTGAAATAATCGCACTTGAACTTGTCAGCCATTTCACCAAATGATTGCAGGTTGTACTCTTTCTTGGATTGTTCAAAACCATAAATCTCGTACGGTTTGTCGTATTCCTAGAGCAGATTAATTATTTACACAACAAAAATCACACAGTCTGTTGAGTAACCTCTCTATATACATCTAACATGATGATGGAATTTAATGTTAAGTATCATCCAAGCTATGAGGTACATGTATTATATAAAAGTACAGTACAGTAAGGTATGTTATCTCAAAACAGTATTATGCATATTCTACAGTGATGGATTTACAGGGGGGTGCACACCCCCCTGGCCTTGGCCAAAGGGGTGCAGGGGGTTAAATCTAATTTTTTTGGATTTGGCAAGGCAATTGTCAAACAAAAATAAAATAGAGACAAAATAAGATAATAGCATAATGTACTATTAGTTAGACAATTCAAATTGCAAGCAAGTCTTCAATCTTCAGCACAGACAACAGGCTGTGCCCCCAGACCCCTGCAGTAGTTCCCTCAACGGTGCTCCACCCTGCGTCGCGCCCCACGCCTGATCTCACTTCGCTCGCTCAGCACCGCCCCTACCAGATCAAGCTAGATCCATCACTGGTCTAGCTATGATATCAATTTCTATATTGTGGCAAATCACTATTGTGTATTGTCTATATTATAAAACACACTAGTTCACAAAATCTAACACTTAGAACAAAAGACAGTTTCTTTTATTACAGTAAATATGGTATTACTCTACCTGGGCAATACACTTTGGACATCTCCATTCTCCCTTTGGTATGGAGGTAATTGGTGGAATCAAGCAATAGGTGTGAAAACTGGAATCACAGCCGTCACACAACAACAAGTATTGTTCATCATCACCTTGACTACACATGTGGCAAACATACTCATCTTGAAACTAAGAGAAACAAAATATATGTACTGTAATTTCTACCCATTATCTTCTAGAGCTGTAAATATATATTATTCACCATCCATGATGGTATTATCCAGGATAGTCATGAAAAACTAATATTTCCAACCAAGGCTCTTCACTCAGACGAAGCTTAATTGCCATGTAATGTCTTACCAGTTCTGGGTTTGACTCTTGTAACATCTTTTTACTTGCTCTTCTAACTGGTCTGCGTCTTGTCGTTTTGGCTGGATCATCTGTAGGTTTAGGCTCAAAATTATCATCTTCTAGCTTTTCTACAGCTTCTGACTTCACAACAGCAGCTTCATCAGCTTTTTCAGGTGAACATTCTAAAATATTTGTGTAGAGGTAAATTAAAAATGTACCCCTTTTTCTCCATTCCAACTACTGTAGTTTCCTATTTATAAAATAAATATGAAAGCTGCTAAGTTCTCAAAAGAACTGGATATAATATGAAAAGGAGAAATAAGAGAACTTCAATGTGTTGAAAAATACTTAAGTAAGAGTACTTACAGAACGTATATTCACGGATGACATTTTGGGTGTGTCATTCTTCAGGTCATTCTCCACAATCTGACTGAGGAATGACACATTGTCCAAAACGTTATCCATGAATATATGTAAGTATGTATACTCTTACTTAAGTATTAGGCTGGCCGAGCAACGTTTTTGAGACCAAGGGAAATATTTCTCAATATGGACCGACCAAAACGGTAAATTATTTATTTATTTTTTCCCTTAATATCTGGGCTTGTTTTTTTGGTCGTCATCAGTATTTCTAGTGGACAAAAAAGAGAAGTCTGTGCTTTTTCTTCGTCAAAGAAAATTGAGAGTTAAGTCTATATCCGGATAAAAAAATCACTTATACGTCTTTCAATATGTTCAATTTCGTTTGAGTTCATTTTCAAATGTTTTTAGAATATTTTACGGCTTATAAAAGGCATTGAAATTATGTCGAGCGGTCCGTATATGGGCTCATACGGACCGCTCATTAGCCAATCAGAAAGCAGGATTTGGTAAGATACGGACCGGAAAAAATAATATGGTATATCCGATTTATAAGTAGATATTTATATGCAGTGACATATTACTGTGACAGTTTTAAGTGTGTGTAGGTTAGCCTGTTTCACCAACCAACCGACAGAATTATTTTTACTATATTTTACCTACAAGTTAGGATTTCCTACAGTATACTGACTATTTCTTCTAACAACCAAATTACTGAGAAGTACAGTGGGGTGCATCTTATCCTGGGAGCAGACATTGTTTGATGCTACTCTGGCTTTAAAGCCAGAGTGCATCAAACTATGTCTGATTTATTATCTGGTTACATTGGGAATTATTTGTTAACAAGGAGCACTCACAAGCAGATGTCCGTAAACTCTTCTAAGCAATTCCTCTACTACACTAACATTGATTAATTGTAGTATGTAAATGTACCTTACCATCTGTAAGATTAAGGGTTAAAGTATAAACTACAATAGCTACCTACCTGGATTTACACTTTCTTGCTTTACATCTTCTGGCTCATATACAGAAGCCATTTTTGGGCCAGGGGCTTTAAATTGAAGCTTCTTCAATGCTGGGTTATTTTTATAGTCTACTGACTCCACCTACATAAGGATGCAATACATTCACAAAATGATACAAGGGAAAGAAATGGGATAGGAAAAAGAGGACAAGGGGATAGAGGAAAGAAAAAGAAAACAAAAGAGAATGAGTAAAAGTGTTGTGCTGCATAGGCAGTGTAGAAATACAAAGGTTGGAGTAGTACTGCTGGAATATTGTGTAGAAAGTCTAACATTTCAAGCGAAGGCCTACCCCTGAAAACATCCTATAGGAAAATTGCATTTCCTATAGGAATTGGGCCCAAATCTAATAGGAATAAATTTCCTAAAGGATTTGGGCCAAAAATCTAATAGGAATTCCTATAGGAATTCCCTATTGGATTTTTTTGGAATCAGAGAGTGGTGAAGACCTTGACAAGGACCTTCTTACACACTACTGTAACTGACAAACGGCCTTTACTCAAAACAATAGACCTGCTACCGTATATACCAGCATATAAGTCAACCTGGCACACAGTATTATAAGGATGGTAGACCCGTTATTTTTTTTACAAAAAAATGTGATTTTTCCAAAACCTGGAGTGTTTAGGAATAAGTTGAGTCTCTCTATAATTAAGTAGTTACCAAAATACAGACTAGTATTAACAGCAACTTTATTAATACAGCAAATTGTTTAAAAACTTAGCATAATTTACAGAGAATTATACAAACTTTATTGAATCTATTGTATTCACCAAACTTGTGGCTCACACCAGAGTTGTTATAATTTTCAGCAAATTCAACAACCAATTAACTTGAATCTTCTGCATTTTGTTAGAGGAATGTTGATGTGTTTACTAGTACAAGGTTCAGCCCTTAAAATGTGTCTGATGATTCGTCGATTGATACAAGAGGACTGGGTGCTAGTATGGTCTCACATACAATATGGTCTTTTGTGTATATAGGTGAGGTCAAAGTCTCTTTTTGGAGATCAAAAGTTTGATTTTAGACATCAACTTATTTGGATACTGTATAATACAATACACCTATTTATATGAATTGTAATTAGTTTTTTCAGTAACTTAAGTAACTTTACAAATGTATTGTTGTAAGATCGAGCATTGAGACTATTGTTATAAAGCTCCTAAAATGTCTATTTTTATTATTATTATTATTTAGAGATTATTACACAAAACCCAAACCTGTTCTTCTCTAATACGACGTATAGACTTTCTCTTGTTCCCTGAAGAACTGCCATTTGAGGACTTATATCTTCCTTTCCTAGAGTTTTTCTACATAAATACAAATATTTGCATATTATATTAATGTAAGTATTGTATATGGTACTAAAGTAAATGGTTTGAACCTAGGAGTATCATTAGATGTGTGAAGTTGATTGTCCAGGTTGTTGTCGTCTTGAGAAAGACTATTGTTGGTGACTGACGTTTTGACGGCCTCAGCGGCGGTGGACGATCAACTTCACAGATCTATTGTATGGTATTTTGTATTGTGTAAATACAGGCTCTGATTGTCAAGATAGCTTTTCCCTTCGTATGGAAATTCAATGTCTTTTGCCCCACAAAGTGTCCACACAATGATACATCACCTGAGTTTGTGGGCCATCTCCTCCAGTCATAAGGCCGGATTGAAAGACATCATAAGGAAACAATAATTTCTCATAATGATTGCGAAGGACAGTTGGGGCTGACTTGGACTCAAGATAACCCATCTAATAAACATTAAAAAGACCAAAACTTACTATGGTGCTTGAAAAATCTATCACAAACATTGCATGATATCCATTATAATAAAATTAACACTTAGGCTCAAACAAAAAAATTGTGTCATTCCTATATTAACCTGACTGACCTAATTTTTATGACCTGACCCTATGATTTTTCAGGCAATCCTGGACTTCAACAAGCTTGTGCTCTGAAAAACCTTAGCATGTATTCAGAAATGACATTTAGAACTCGGGTTTTTGAATTTTACAACTCAAGAATTGCACTTCAAGACTTAATCCTATTTCCTATTAACCCTAATTTTTCCTCCAGCATGTTACAGGAACCACATAATATTTTTTGTTTGGCCTTATATATTGGCATATTTTTGTGCAAATATTCTGCCTCAAAGAAAAGAATATTTGCCTCAAACCACAACTATATAGTACGGTATAATTAACATACTTCACGGGAAATGACAGGCCACTTTCTTTTCCTTGTCACAAATTCATACCCCCCCTGTTCATGAACAGTCTAAAATACAGTGAAAAAAGATTGGTACATTGGATTGGTATATAATCACACATAGACTAAACAATTTAGAATATTAATTTCAAACTACACATGTACAATCATCAAGTTCAAATCCTCGGAAATTTTTTTTCAGGATTTGAGCTTGACAATTTTGTCCATGTATTGTCTGTCTACTGCAAGAGAAAAACGTTTTCACTCTCTGACAAAAACCCTTTGTTCTAAACGTTAGACAACTTACATACTATTTTGGCAGTACGCCGCCAACCTTTTTAGATATTTGATTTGTATTTCTACACTCAGCCTACGCAACACAACATGTTTCATTACTGATAAATAGTGAATGTCGCATAGGCAATGTATATCAGTTGAACCAGTACATCATTGTAACCTTCGCTCTCCAACCGAGTCACAGTAACTCAATGGTTAGAGCATTCTCACAACAATCAGAAGGTTGCAGTTTCAATCGATATGAGCTTTAATGATCATTCATGTATTGTCTACGCATAGAAGAAACAATTACGAATTTTCAATTTTGAGATGGCTGTAATGATGTGTAGATGATATAATTACACGACTATGAGGAGATCCAAATAGTATCTTCAAGTGTTGGTAATATCTCTCACAAGTGAGTGAAGTGAACCAGTGAGAAATATCCTCATTCCTCACAAAAAGGTAACATTTGTATCTCGATCTAAACAGAGCTATGTTATATCCTGTTTATTATATAATATTGAAATCTATGAAACAGCCATGAAGATATTTTCACATATCAAGATAGAAATGATATCCTCGCTGCACACAGAGAAGATATCAATTTTACCCTCACATGTGAAGATGTAATCTTTTCTGGAATAAAGAATACCTTAGTATTTCATCGATCTCTATATTAATAAACTACGATATCTAATCACCCCACATGTATTTCAACCGTAACTCACTCAAGAACCCAAACAACAAGAGAACAGACACAATGCAGCACTAGTAAATCTGCATAAGATATTGTTTCACAGAACTGAAAGGCTGATAAGGAAATACTTTTGTGAAACAACAAAGCAGTCTTGGCCCTCAAGTGCTACAAAACTTAATTTTCATAGCGTAAGAAAATCGTTTATAGCTGTGTAGTGTGAGAATGTGTATTACGATTCGAGTGGAATTCATCGATCTTTTCGATTTCGCTTCAGGAAAGGGACAGATGTTACACAATACTCGGTTAAACAGATATTAACCTCGAATTGAATATGATATGCGCCATCACCATCACCCATTGTTTACAATTCGTTGAACTGCTCGAAATCGAAAAATTACAACAAATCCACAGCGGAATCCACATTTCAACGAACAGCTATCGCTTTATTGCAATAATCAGAGATCGTTCAGGCGTTTCTCGTTGGTAGAAAACAACGAAAAACGCCAACGAAAAGGCAGGAGTTGGAAGTCGATACCTACTTTGTACAATTTAAAGATATCCAAGTTTCTTCTGTCCACCATTGGAATCTTCAAGCTTGTACCCTATTTACAATATGGAGTTCAGAGTTGGGACTTTTTGGTTCGAATGCGAAAACCATAAGCTTTCTATATACGACACCTAGCGTAACGAAGTTTTCAATAATGGTCTATCATACCTGTAACTCCCAAAATTTTGCGATAGCATCCAAAAAATTGAACTTTACTCTTGTGGTGGCCTATTTACAGAATCAAAATAATAAGTTAAACGATGTTATCCTTAGCGATGACTTCGTACCTAGTAAATTTCCCAAGTCGAACCCACGAAATCCACTAAAATACAACGATGCAACAAAATATGCACAGCGAGAAGATCAAACATGGCCACTGCCAACAACTTCACGATTCTTCTCTATTCGTAGAGAAAAAAGAAACATCTATCAAGACGTTTCAGCCACAGAACCCTGCCATTTCATTTGCTAACGTGTTGTATCTTCTCTTTGTGCAAACCTTGGACTTGTTTAAAAGTTTAATGCCCTGTAACAGCCTTCAGTTTGGCCGAAAAAAGGAACCGATTGCTTGCATGAAGCCACATTTTATTAAAGACCCAGACGACTTGAATTACCTCGAGTTCGTTGAGTTTTTGTACGCGAGGAGTGAACCTAAACTTTCCCACGTCTACAGAAAACGGAGGCTGCCAATTCTAGAGAAAAATCCAAGAAACACAACTGTTCATACAATTCGACGAAGTTCAAAAGACCGCAAAAAAGTCTTTTTTAATATCTCAAAACTCCAGAGCTTACGGGCGGTGGGCGAATCTTGCAAATTCCAGTTTTTTCCACGTAAGGTCGTATCTTGTCAATGAAACTTAACGGGTCCTGGAATTCTTCTTCGGTCGGCTCGAACACGGGAGCCTCTGATGGGGGAATGAAGGTATTCGCTTCCATGATAAATAATCTACACTATGACACACAAAAATAATTTAAAGATCTCACACTACGTCGAGCAACGCCATGTTTCTACTGCCCTTTGCAACTACCGGCCCCCGTCGAGGTACAAAAACCCCGTCATCACGTGACTACGCCAGCCCTGATTGGTCTATATAAATACTTAGTCATCGCTGATTGGTTAGTGTTGTATTACAAAGGGAGGAAGGGAGGTGACGACGTCGCAAATAAAACCATTAAATTGTCACAAAAAATGCCGCGATATTCATGAGGTATTTTTTGTCACGAAAACTCACGATTGCTTGAAAGCTTAACTTTTTGGACCAAATATGACAACAGTGTTAATTTCAAACCATTTAAATTGCGATAAAAATACTCTGAGTGCTTCTATCACTGTTTAGTAGTTCAAGTAAATTCAAGTGAAATATTTTCACGCTAATTCTTTGAAATTAAAAAAAATTGAATCGTGTGGTATATTGTATGTTGAGCTTTCTGTTAATTCTGCATCATTAATAGTTTTTTCTTCATAGTGGTAACATATGTAGTATGCTTTATCTTATAATGAAACTGTAATTAGTTTTATAAGTAACATTAAGAATATATTGTTGTAAGAGCATTGAGACTATTGTATAATGTTCCTGAAACGTCTTTATTATTATTATTATTATCATTATAATTGTTGATATTACCTTTAATATTCAAATGTTCAATTTCACAAGAACACACATATTATATGGAGTGATAATTTCCTACCATTGCACTGCTTATCTCCGTGTTCACGTCTAGTTGAACCCAGTACACTATGGATAATAAAAAAATAAATACACAAATAATAAACTTAATAGATAAAAAAATATTGGTAAATAATTTAATGAATATAAAAAAATAGGGAACGTTAATGACTTCTTATTACATGAAGTTTCTTCCAGGAGAGACCGTTTTTTTCAAGATGGCGGATTACATGGAAGAAGAGATTTATTCACCTTTACCAACCATTAATCAGCGTCTAGGTCATTTAAAACCCTCAAGAGAGCTCCTGGAGTTTTACAGGAAGAAGATCGCAGAATATGATGGGGAACATGAGGACATGAATCGAAAACTTGAACAATACAAGTGCACATACGAAGAACAGGTTTGACACATATTTTGTGTTGGGTCGTCCTTTTACAACGAGGATGCTTTGTTTACTGTGTATTTCTTATTAATTTTGACAGCATAAGATGCAGTGGGAAATGAGACAACGGGAAGAGGAGATCAGTGAGCTCCAAAAGGCTTTGAGTGATATGCAAGTGTATCTTTTCCAAGAGAGAGAGCATGTTCTTCGACTGTATGCCGAAAACGATAGGCTTAAAATCCAGGAAGTTGAGGACAGGAAAAGAATCCAACATTTGCTTACATTAACCCAACGTTCAGGAGCAGAGATCACCTACTTTCGTAAGAAGACATCACAGAAACCAGTTGTGGTGCAGCATAAGAACTTAAAATTAAAATCACAACACACTCGACGGGCTTGTTTAGAAGGCCGAGGGCCTGGTGGACATAGGAAAGGTAGAGTAGGGGTCTGACAATGACTGCACTTTAGTAGATTCCAACTAAAGTAAAATAATCACAGGTTTATTCTGGCCTACTTACCTATTGGTGGGTGGCACACACAATCATGGCAACCATGTTGACCTACCAAGAAACATGGCCGTCATACCTTGGAGTCGCAGCCCACCAATTGGGACCCTAAGATCTAGTTTGGCAGCCTCAGCAATGATATCCTTCAAAAAAAGCATTCTAGCCCAAATCAATTTTAATATCATGCATATTATAGTATTAATATATATAACATGATATATATATTAAGGTTAATGACTTTAGCAACATCACTTTGTTAGCACCACAGAGCTATGATAGCTACAATAGCATACACCATTGTGTACACAAGCAAGGAACTGTTGCAAGAATACAACCTTTGTTCAACCAAGAACAAAGGCACATTATCCTATAGGCCCCAGTCACTTTAGTCATTCTAGCATTTACTTCCCTGGAATAAGCCTACACATGTAGTGGTATCCAGAAAGGTCTGTAGTATCCAGTATATCCCTGCTTACCCACATTCACATAAATGAAGTTTTCTTTAAGTTTTGCATTTTTTTAAAAAATATTTTTATTCACCAACCTCTTTCTTGGTACAGATGTTGGACAGGAGAATAAACTTCATGATAAATTGCAATCTGCACCAGGTAGTGCAGCCGGTGTTAATCCTGGTGCCGAGAGAGACAATCAGACCTTGCTTTTACAAATTGAGTCACTCCAAGCTCAGTTGGAAGAACAAACAAAACTCTCAAAGGAAGAGATTGAAGGTCTCATGGAAGATAGGAGAGTACGGACAGAGGAACAAAATGCTTTGTGTGATAGAGACCAGGATAAAATTAAAACTTTGACTGAAAAACTTCACAAAACACAAGACTTGTTGTATCAAAGTACAAAGGATTTCCTGGAGTTAAAATATGACTTAAGAGCAAGGGAAAGACAGTGGATGATGGATAGAGATAGGTTAGTCCAAGAGATAGAACATCTTCGGCAACAGCTCGACGTCTCAGGAAGCAGTGTCCTCGAGGCAACTGGTATGTCTGTTGAGCCGCAAGTAGCACAAATTCAGGCAATTCAATCATTGAAAGAACAGCTTGGACAGACAGAAAAGCTTGCCGATATGTATCGTGAGCAGTGTATTGGTTTGGAAGATGAACTTGGTAGAATTAAAGAAGAGACAGATGTTGGAAGAGAGCTATTTAAGGAGAGAAATGATAAAGTCAGTAAGAGACTGGTGTTGATGAATCAACGATACAATGCTTTAGAAAAGCGAAGAACCTTGGAAGTGGAAGGCTTTAAAAATGATATTAAGATGCTCCGTAGTAAACTTAAGACTGTCGAGAGACATTTGTTCAAGGTACATGCAAGTCTTTCATTACGCATAGTGCAAATAAATAGATTCAGTCTCAGATATACTAGTTTTGTAAGATACATATATGTATATATATATATTATTCAGAGATGTCAAGATCACACATGATTTTACCATCAACAATCTGATTTTGTGCATAAGATGGTTATTGAAATGGTTATTTAATTTTCCAATAAACATTCATTTCCAGGTTACTGTTGACGTCCCATTAGATGGTGATATTGACCAAGAAGTTCTTCGAAATGTTCATGCTACGGCCGCAAGGTCCAAGTTTTTGGTTGGCGAGCTGCATCATCTTAAAGCAAAGATTTATTCACTGGAAAACGATTTACGACACTGTGGTTGACACGTTACAGATAGTTCAGTTCTCAACATACTGTACAATGAATACAAAACAAGATCTGGAGACACTTAATAATATACAGACTATTAGGAGTACAACACAACTGTAATCATTGCTTACTAATAAGAGAATTGTAAAGCTTAGGAATTGTACAATTTCAGTACTTGCATGTACAGTACTTACTTACTGTAGCATTTAGAGTAACAGTCAGTCCTCTAGTCAAACTTTGATAAACCAGTTTATGTATATATACATTTTTATTTCCCTACTTACAGTAGTTTTATGTCCAAAATGTTACCATAATTCTATTTTACAAATTTAGACTGGGAATTCAGTAGTGACTTCAACAAAATATGAAAATGTTACATCATATAAACAGTAAAAAATATTACAAATAAAAAACACTAAAAAGTTGGTGTATTGCTGAAATGGTGAATAGAAAATCTAATATTTCTAGGGCGTTGTTTGAAATATAAAACGTCTTATTTTGGAAGTATAATTCAACCTTTTAGTGTTTTTAATTTGCATTTTAACACAGCTTTTAATGCAGCACACTACTTTTATAAAACAAATTAAATTAGCAAGACTACTGTTTTTTATTTTGCACAAAGGAATATTAACTACATTAACTGTAATATGCAAGATCATTTCTCTTAAATAATTGTGTAGGTAAACATCCAGCTATAAGTAATTCTTACAATTATTATATATACATTTCATTTATTTCAATACTGGCTTCTGAAACAGGATAACTACTGTAAGCCATTTCTCATTGAATACTGTCTTTACAAAGTGGGCCATGTACAAGTAGGGATTTAACACTTGGAGGTGATTAGTATCTATCTTTACCTAATAATACCAATGGTTAACCATGCACCAAAGACAAACTGGCATGTTTTTAAAACAATTTCTCCCAACTAGTACTGTAAGAAATGTTCGGAGACCAATAAGGAATTTTTTTCATTATTGGGGTATTGCCTGGTTGCTCAACTACAAAAATTTGTGATTACTGTACAAACTAAATTTAGAGCTGTTTGGCAAAATTTCCTGTTGAACCCTTTACATCCCATGGGTGATCAGTATCTAATTTCTCCTAATAATACCAATGGTTAACCAAGTATAGAGGTAATGAGAATAAAGGAAATGATCACCAAAGATAAACTGACATGTTTTTAAAACAACTTCTCCCAACTATAAGTACTATAAGAAATATTTGGAGACCTGATTAAGGAGAATTTGTATTTATACAATCACGTGACGTATGTATGCATTTTCATTGGTTCTTGCCCATGAGCTATTAAAGGACAGATACATGGATGGCATCAAATCACGTCAGCAGCTGTGTTTTTCTTTTTTCATGCCCCAACAGCTTTGATAAACCTTCGGGGTTGTTTTTTATTGTATAAAACAAATAAATTCCATTTTTTGTTGTCTGTTCAGTTATAGATACATAGAGGATGTCAGAACGTGGTAAGAACATCAGTGACGGAGTGACCCACTTGACTGCATCTAGTGGGCCACTTTTTTGTTCTTACCACGTTCTGACGTCATCTGTGCATCTATAACTGAACAGACAACGGCAAAATGGAATCTATTTGTTAAGTTGATAATATAGATCACCTACAGCTAGACCATTAGAGCAGCTCATAGCTAATAATAGGGTGAACTTGCCCTTCATTGATGATCATTTCACTCTAGATACAAGCATGAACAATTACAGCAGCGTTGTTGGGCTGCCACTTTGGTAGGTACAACATTGGTTAGGTTGAAATCGGAGACTTCACAAAAAACTCAGATTTTCTTTGTCCAGCTGTATTTTCTGCAACTGATCTCTCCAATTTTTTAATATCCTCCAAGCTGCCGGTGGATTTGGCTGCTTTACGATCGCTGGGGATTTTCGTCCTTTTTGAACTAAAAATTCCAAACCTCTTTGGAAAATGTTGGGGAGAACCATTTGGAGAAAAGTCAGGAGTGCTGCGTGTCGACTCCTGTAAGATTAACAAGAAAAAAGCAATAAGAGCTGTTTTATTCAAGGTTTTTTATTCAGACTAACACACTTTTCTATGAGAAGATAATACTTTGCCTCAGTAGCCTTTTGTGTCCCTTGATTTTCATTTGGCACTCGACTCTCACTTGATCAACATTATTCACTTTTATAGTGCAAGGGGGTGCGTGTGCCCAGAAATATAACAAGGAGATTCTAGTTAAGGTCAGGGAGGTAGATCAATAGGGAAATAAAATGAATTCAGATGAATTCAACATTTTATCACAGAAACAAAATAATTATAGACCTCATTCACAATGGCTATCATTTTAAATATTCTTTATGAAGAAGCAGAGATTCTTTTGAATTGCTGACACACAAACAAGGCCATAAGGCTCATTTAGATGCACATAAAGGAATATTTGAATTGACTGCCATTATGAAAGAGTTCTATAGAATCAACGTCATTAAGAAAAGGAAATTACACCATTATTCGTGAAAGGTTTGTGAATGTAGAATTTATTAAAAAATATAGACAACTTAAAGTTTCCTTAAAAGTTTAGGTAACTTAATAATAGTATAAACAAAAAATGTTAATTGTATTAATAAAAATCATCACTATTAATAACTATATCATCATTATTGTGTTAGGTATAGTTATGTTAGTAACATTATAATTACAATTGATACATCGGCGATCGTCAAGCTCGTATCCTCAGAAAAATTATTCTGAGTCCCGGACAGGAATCGAACAGTGTAACCTTCTGATTGCCAGTGTGACACCATTGAGCCACCAATGGTAACCTTTGCTCTCCATATGAGTCTTGGTAGCTCGATGGTTAGAGGGTCTCACCGGCAATTACTGTAGGTTACAGGTTCGATTCCTGTCCGGGACTCAGAATAATTTTTCTGATGATATGAGCTTGACAATCGTCCATGTATCGTCTGTCTACTCCAAGCAGTCTCACATATTCACAACAGCAGTGTATATTATATTAACACAATAATTACAATAATATTAGTAATCAATGACATATCTTATTGTAAATTAATATTACAGTAGTTAGTTTTCTTAATTATTAGTATACCAAAAATATACAAACATCTGATTTCAACTTTCATTGCAATGACTTTGACTTAAAAAACCTAAGTAAAATATATGTATAAATTCTCTTTGTTGAAAGGTATAAAAATATATTGAAACCAATACCTGTACCAGGTTAAAATGTAAATACTAAAATAAATTCTTACATTTAGGAGATATACATTATTCCTGTAAGAATTCATTTTACCATTTCCACAATGGTTTTGAATAACTAATATATGTAAAGCTGATAATGATAAACGTTTCTACTTGAATTTGTTACCACATTATCACAGAATAAATACTAACATAAGTCAAACTCATGCATATTGATTTGCTAGCCATACTAGCAAGTTCCCCCAGCAGTTTTACCTTCTAAGATGACGTATAAAACAATTACTTGTCACTGCATGGACTTTATCTTTCGTAAAACGGAAGAAAGCCATATCTTTATTTCGCTTTTTGTTGTTGGACAACAAACCACTTCAGACTTATCATTACACCGTAGTACATTAAGGTTAATTATTGATCGAATTTTTGTTTACTTCCCTTAATTGCTGGCAAACATCATGCAGGGTAAAAACTCACAGGCAAACTTGCCAGGATGGGGGGAAAATGGGTCATTAGTTTTCATGCAAGTTTGACTGCTAGTTGATATTTCTTCTATGACCTTGTCAATAAGTCTGTTGTTTAGTTGTATAACTAATACGATGTCATATTTAAAATCTCTTCAGATCACCTGGTAGTGAGACCAAACACTTTCCGTACTTACACTCCCCACATAGGCACTGTCGAATGAGGTCACACTATTGCTCTTATGAATGCAAGGCTCCTCATAGTAGGCACCATCTAGTTAGGGAGTAAAACAAAGACAGAAATTTGTCATCATTGCACCATCTTTCTCACATCTACAGTACAACTACTACCATACCTGCCTTTATGTACTTTTTACAAAATTATTTCAACATTTTGGTAAACAACATACCTGTTTGAGTAAGATCTTGCAAAGAACTTGACATCAGTTTGCTTGCAGTCAATTCATTTTCTGGCAGAGTGGTTGGTTCATTCATGAGACTTACAGAGTCAGGAGTATTTTTTCCAATTTGAGAATTGCTGTGAGGAAGAGTCATTGACAAGCTATCCTGAAGGTCTCTTTTACCAAAGTGTTTGCCTGAAAGCTGACGGGACTTCTCACAAGCTAAAACCACAATTGTTGGTCATTTTTAGATCAGTTAGGGCTCTCATTACAGCCAGATGAATGGCTACTTATATCTGCCCACTTTTTGATAGTTCTAAACTGAGCCGGTAGTATATTCTCATTTTTTCAAATATCTGCTCACTGAAAGTTAAAAAGTAATAGTTATACTGTATACTTACTAATTCGCTCACTCTCCATGAGTACAGTCTAAAAAGAAAAAGCCCAGATATTATTAAACATGGTCAAATACACAGTACATTCTTTAACATTGATATAGATACACACTGTATGTATGTTTAATAAAATAATAACCAACCTCGTCAATACAGTCCCTTAGCTCTGTAAAAAAGGCTTTACGTATGTCTTCTTTTTTCGCATGGAATGATATTAAAACCTAATAGAAGAACATGTTGTTTAATTATTAAAATTTAAAACGAATAAACTATAATGGATTAACTTAGTAATGAAAATATGAAATTAATTCAAATATATTTCCATACCTTACTGTTTGACTTATTGAGAAGTCGTACACCATATTTGTAGTCTAAATAATCAGACAAACATCGAGTCAATTGTGCTTGTCAAATGGACAAAAATGGTTAAATCTTAATAAAGTAAATGGTTTGAACCTAGGAGTGTCATTAGATGTGTGAAGTTGATCGTCCAGGTTGTTGTAGTCTTGAGAAAGACTATTGTTGGTGACTGACGTTTCGACGGCCTCAGTGGCGGTCATCTTCAGAGTCAAGTAAAGTGTATTTGTCAGGTTTTCTATACATACAGCTGTACGTCTGGTTATTACGTCATCGTTTGTTTGTGTCATAATTAGCGTGAGTGGGTGTTGTGTCAGTGTGGGCCAATATTGTTCGTCATCGGTTGTTTGTGTCATAATCAATGTGAGTGGGTGTTGTGTCATGTGTTAAGCGTGGGTGTATTGTTTGTCGTTAGGTCTATTGTTGGTGCATGCGAAGAAGTCTTTTGTATGGTGTATCGTGATCTGTTAAGTGGTTTCAATCTTATTATGTTCCAATCTTATTGTGTTAAGGTTAAAGAATTAAGATTTTACCTCCCTCTTAATATGTTAATAATATGTATGATTAGTTTACACTAAGTAAACTTGTGATGCATGGGTACATACAGAATCCATCCCCTCTATAGTAGTATATGGTATATGTACAGGTAGTATGGTATATGTAACAGGTACCCATCTCACTTAGCAATCAATAGGTTACAGGTTCTATTCCTGTCTGTCAGGGACATTTTCTAGTTACGTATTGTACGCAAGTTTGACGAGAGTCAGTACATGGAAAAAATAATGTTGAACTTACAGTTATTATTAAAAAGAGAGAACTTGATATCACATAGTGAATAGGATGATTTATAGCTATAGAAATGAACCCCCTTCTGTCCTGCTTGGCCTCTCTCTTTTGTTACCTGAAGAAAAATGTAAATATTTCATTTTTATCTGACGGTAACCATTGTAGAATATACAAGAACTCTTTATCTATAAACTTACCACCATCATATCATTGAAGAGAAAGACAATTCTGTGATGAGCTTTTTCTTTTTTCTTCGTCCCTAGTATTTCGTACAATGGCGTCACCTGCCTAAGCTGCCGATGCGGCAAGGCAAGAGTCTAAAACAAGATACTAATAGTTATAACCTCTGTGGAAAACAATAAACCACAAGTCACAAAACTTACTGTCCATGGAACTTTTCCAAGGATTTGTTTTTCATATTTTAGGACTGCATCCAGATTGTCAGGTCCTGTTTTGAATGGTTTCTTTGGAGAATTACATAAATTAAACAAAAATAGTTTGAATCTAGGAGTATCGTCAGAAGTGTTAAGTTGATTGTCTAGGACAATCGACTTCACATCTCTCAGTGGCGGATCCAGGTTTGTTCAAAAGGGCGCACCGCGTGTGCCCCTCCCTGGATCTGCCACTGTCTCTAATATAAGTTTATAATAAAAATCAAATGTTATACAGTAGAGCTGTAAAGGAACAAATCTTATCAAACCTTTTTAATACGATCGTAAATATCAGATAGAGTTTCTGATGGCAAATCTTCCCCATCATTAGTACCTAAGGGCCAGAAGAAACATAAAAACTAATAAACATAAAAGAAACATAAAAAGCCTCAAATAAACTAAATCTAGAATCTATACCTCTTAAGTTATGAGTAAATTCATCTTTTGTCATTTTCCGCTTAACATTTGGGCTGTGGAGATCCGTGTTCAGCATGATGATTGCAAAAGACAGAACTAAGATGGTGTCTGGATTATCCGAGATCTTTCCTGGGTTAGCTTCAACATAAGTAGCTGAAAATTCCTGAAATATAAGGACAAAGGTGTACACCTAGTTTTAGCAAAGTTTTATGATTTTCCTAGATATATATGGGTCTGTCGTGTGACAACCACACTACTACAGGTGAATGTCTTAACGTACATTGCCTATGTTAATCGATTCTCTTAATACTGTACCTCTACTAATCTCTCAATCTTTTGTGCTTCTCCCTAAGAATATAATTGATAAGTAATCAATATATTACTGTAAATTGTACTGGTAGCAAATACTGATTGTCATACTAACAATGTACTGTATACTAAAAGTTACTATCACAAGCCAAGTGCTGCCTCAAAAGCCAAGGCAGTCCTGATTTCTGCAAAACTGCAAAAATAAGTGGTGGGCTTATTAAAGTCAAAGTTGCAGCGGAGGTCGTATAGCCTCGTACCCATGTGGTTATGGTTTAGGTTATACCAGAGCAGTGAATTCTACATATATAATATATGGAGGTCAGGGGGATTTTGGCCATTACATTTTCAAGCAAAATCATAGTTGATTTTGCTCATATTTTGTCCTTTACGTTTTGGGAAAAATTCCTCAAAAACCCTTTCCCCAAACACAATTGGGATGCAAAACAAAACCTATGAGTAAAACTAATTTTACATATACACTGTATTTGAAATGGAAAATATTGTTACTCTAGTCTACTAAATATTTTTACTGCAATGAATTGAGAAAAATGTTTAAAAATTACCGGCATGCGAAAAAAGGTTTGAAAATATCTCAGAGCTTCATCGACTTCTTTCCCTTGAATGTCTATTGATCTTACAAATGATCTACATTTGAGAAACAGAACATGATTCACCCTCATGATCAACATCACCATCATTAATCCTCAACACAATCATGCACCATCATCATCACAACCATTATAGAATTATCATCACCATTATTACAGTTTTACTATCATCACCATTACAATATATCACTCCACCATCATCATGGTAATGATCATTAGTACAACCATCTGATCACCATCATCATCACTATCACCACCATCTGATCATCATCACTACCATAATCACCATCTGATCACCATCATCATCACAGCCATGATCACTTCCACCATCATCTCATCATCATCATATTTATCATCATACACCAATGGCAGCCAATTCATCTCCATCTCCTTCCCAACTTACTCTAAAACCTCCATACTGAAAGGGTTGCGTAAATCTCCAAGATACTCCCCAATCTTTTGCTTGCTTATGCCAGGCTCTTCTCGTAAAAATTTACACACACTATCTGCGTCATCGTCCAACACTCCTTTATCAATAAGAAAGTTGATGCCTTTTTTTGGTTTCCTGTGAAAGAAGACAAGTTATATATACATATTCTAAGGATTTACGGTGAAGGAAAATTTTGAGTGTTGAAATAATTATGTACATTTTAAGACCAAACCAGGACCAGTTGCGAAAAATGCAACTTCATTAGGCCTTCCGGCTGGAATTGAACATGGCACCCTGCGATGCTAGTGCAGTGCTCTGACCACTGAGCTACGGAGGCCGTGTTGCCGAAAGCCTAGTCATGAGCCTAGTCACTTATATATACATGTAACTTGTAAAAGAGGTCTGTATATTGCAGAATGGAAATTAGCTATTGTAATGCTAGATAAAGCAGCTAGACAGTCCTCTCAATAAGCAAAGTAATGGTGTACAAGTGTGCAATACACTACCTATTGAAATGATTGATGCCAATCCTGATATCCTTTTCTTTGTCTTCGTAAAACGTTTGGATGATACTTGAAGAGGGCGACAAACTGTTTCCTCCCAAACTTCTTGAATCATCACCAACCAACAGATCTAGTGTTGGCCAACTGTACGAGTGGCCATCAATGACATCAAAGACAAGAGCACTGTCTTGAGATTTACCTTTGTATACAAAAATAGAGTTGGAAATATTATACAATAATAATAAAATTAATAATAGGACATTATTCCAACTATCTTACAATTGTCTAATTGTACTTTTACTGTTTACTTTTACTTCAAGTATTTTTTAAAAGTAATTTTACTTTCTATTCAAGTAATTTTTTGCCCTAGTATTACTTTTTTGGAGCAATTATAGAATACCCGTCCACTTTTGAAACTGCATTTAAAGATAGAAATACAAATCAGGTTGCTCTAAAATATCTTCAAATATAATGTTGAAGGTTTATATTGGGCCAAAATACCTTGGTTTCCGGACCCTACCTAGTTTTTGGCCAGTAAAATACCGACCCTAATTTTTTTATTGAAATTTTGAAAAGCCTTGGTACGAGTTGCAGCTTAATTTGCATCCTGGGATAGCAAACATGGCTGTCGATCCAGGCAGCAACTTCACGATCAGCGTGGTTTGGTAAAACCTATTGTTCGTCCATGTAATGTTTGGAAAAAGAAAAGTAAAAAAAAAAAAAAACCGACCTACCCTACCTAATTTTTTTCAGCATGAAATAGGAAACCCAGGTATTTTTTTTCTTGGCCTTGTGTGTACTTGTTGATAGTTATCAAATCAAATGGGATTTTAAAATAGAATGAAGCAATTGTATATGATGAACATTCCCTAATTTGACCCTTTTACTAACTGTCAACAGATACAAATAGCGAAAGTGGACGGGTATTCTACAATTTAGCGACATTTTTTAAATTACTTTTACTTCTACTTTTACTCAAGTACAAAATAAAAGTAATTCAGTCACCACTGATTGTAACCTCGCTCTCCATCTGAGTCTTGTAGCTCAATGGTTAGAGTGTCTCACCAGCAATCAGAAGGTTACAGGTTCGATTCGTGTCTGGGATTTTAGCTTGACAATTATCCATGTATCACCTATACCCATTATTGTTTTGCTCTACCTGCATGGTCTTTCCCTGGCAAATTTTCATCTGAATCTGTAATAATTTCTTTATCAATAGGTTTCTCATCACTAACAACATCCTCCTTGGTTGGTCTAATTTCTTCCTGAACCTCTCCTCTTTCCTATCCTCATTCTTTCTATCTTCTTCATTAGGTGGAAAGGATGTACTCTCAAGTGCACTATCCAAAACTGTAACTTCGACTTTCCCGTCCACTTCTGCCTTCGACTTTCTTTCACTTGAACGCCGCAACTTGTCCAGTCTTCCACCAAGAGAAATGCTATCTTTTCTCGGCAATAGAATTTGCTGAAAAACCTCATTAATTATCATCTGCTGGCCAATGCTATCGTTTAATAAGTTCTTGCTAATTTCAATGCTCGATATATCCGCACTCATATGCTGAACAAACACCTCTCCTGGCTTGTTAGGCACCTCAACTGGTTGGAAATTCTCATCAATATTTAAATCTGTCTTTATTGCTTTAAATTCATCCTTGGGAGAACCTACTGAAAGAAATGCAACTCCTTCAGGTGGCTTTATTTTTGGACTAACAAGGTTTTTTCCATCACTACTGAGGAGGCTTGTGTCTGAACTATCAAGGCTAAGATTAAATGGGACCGACAAAGTTGAAATCGGACTCAAGTCTTCAGAACTGCAATGACTTCGCAACGAGCCTCTCTTAGTCCTGCGTCCTTTCAATGACGTACTTCTACGCACTTCAGACTGAGTCCGTAATCTATGATAGGCCTTCTTCATGGCCCAACTTCGGTAGTGCTGTTGAATCACTCCAGCAGCGTGGTTCGCTTTTTGTTTTCCACCATAGCAGTTTTCCAAAGCATGGATATGTTTGTCAGAAATGTCTGGAGAAAGTTCATAAAAGGATTTCCTTTTTGCCTTCCAGCTGTCTGGCTGGGGTAGTGTTTTCTTGGGTGTCGAGTCATAATTCTTTATAGTAGCTAAAGTTTTTGACACATAGGTGGGAGTGCTTGACAATGTGATAGTAATCCTGTGCTTTGCATCCACTGAAGCAATTGATGTTTTACAAACTGGAGAAGATAACGCAGTGCAATATAGTTCATCAGTTGATGGATCAGAGTTGTTTAAAATGCTACAAGATAAAGAATAATTGGTTAACAACCATATATTTTGTTCTTCTAAGACATATCTGTATTAGAGATGAGCCGATCACCAAAAAATTACAGATTAGCGGATTCAATTAATCAGTGGCTGATCATGACACATAATTGGCAGATTAATCAGCCAAAGCCGATTAATTCCACAAAAAATAACCAACCTAGTTGCTGCATGGCTCCATAATTTCCAAATTTACACAAGAATATATTATTTAACAGAGTCATACTTATTTATAGAATAAAGACTTGTTCTTGACAGTTTGATTGCATTTAAATTTATTTGATGGCACTTTTTTCAGACGCCAATTTCTTCGCAACAGTTGTGTACATGAAAATAACTCGTTTCCAGGTCAGATGCAGGAAAATGGAATCACTATACACGATATAAATAATACTCAACAATACCAATAAACTACAAAGTTAACAGACAGGATTCTAAAATACAACTTTTGTATTAGTATAATCAGGGAAGTAATGGATGTTTAGGTAGTAATGATATATTCAGTCGTTATCGTCATGGTGATGATAATTCGACAAAAGGTCGCTAAATTGTAGAATACCCGTCCACTTTCGCTATTTGTATCAGCTGAGTAGTTAGTAAAATACAATTGCTTCGTTCTATTTTAAAATCCCATTTAAATTGATAACTATCAACAAGTACACATAATATAAACCTTCGACATTATATTTAAAGAGATTTTAGAGCAACCTGGTTTGTATTTCTGCCTTTAAATGTGGTTTCAAAAGTGGACAGGTATTCTATAATTGCTCCCGAAAGGTTACATGTTTGCAATGAGACTTCTTTGAATCATAACTTTGGGTAACTTCAATAAGGATATTGGTGTTATTGGGTAACGCTATTATCTATATCAATAGTTATTAATATTGTACTAAATGTGTTTTATTGACCACGTTGTTAAAATGAAATGGTTGGATACACACAGTGGGTTTTTGTAGGCTATGTATTGCAAGGTAACTAATCTATTATGAAAGAAACAAACAAACATAATTAGTGAAGCTAAATGAGTTCATGAGTCATTAACAGAACCGCCATTTACTTATTAATGTGTTAACATATTTAATAATTAAAATACTAAAAAGTGAACACTTTGTATCGTCACGCATTAAATTCTGATATTGTACATTATATTCTTTCCTTTTATATTGAAATAATTGCCTTGGGAGCTTTTCTTCTTCGTTATAGCTAGTTTATTTGTCACGATTTCTTCGCAAAACCAATCTTAATATTTTCTGAAAATTAGTTCTGCGATTACTGTGTACACATGTTCGTGATCTTGCTCTAAGTTCAAAAAACTCGTTGTAAAATAATACCTGGGTAATTATGAGGGAGAAAGTAAACCGTAAACTATAGAGTTCATCAATTATTGCCAGATAATAGATATAATAGACGAAAAGATAAGAACAGGTTGGCGATTGCCCAGAATTTTGACAGCTTTCAAACACGAAGATGTTCTGATCTTGAACAGGTCCTCAGCTCGTTCTTTTAATAATCAACCGTCCCAGCCGAAATAATTTTTAAAAAAAACCCTATGATTTAACCATGTAAAAAATAGACACTTGAAAACATTAAAATCATACCTCGTTTGTGACAAATTTCTGTCACCATTTTGCTGCGTTATCCTTCTTGAAATCAATTCGTAATCCCCCTCTCTCTGCAGTTTGGATTTCAAACCATCGTTTTCACTTTCGAGTTCTTTAACTCTTGCGACAAGCACGCTGTTTGTTGCTACCAGGTTTTTAATTTCGACATCTTTATGTCGAAGGGCTGCATTCTGAGCTTTAACTAGCTCCTTCAATTGCTCCACCACGGACACTTGATTCATAGTAGTGTTCCCCGGTGATTATTTCACGAGAGCAGAGAAGAACCCCATGATACGATAGGAGAAATAACGTACGAGAATATCATTCTCTAATCTCTGTTTGCTTGCTTGAAAAACATCGGAAATACAAGTTTTCTTCCGCTGAATTAAAATCAGCCATCTTCAACTGGATCATGAACCAGCAGTCACGTGTCGAGCACGCGCCAATCACAAGCCGAGTACTCCCAAGGGACCGGGCTCGAATATTATGGTATGTAAGGGTTTTATTAAAATTTTGAAGCATGCTTTTTGTTTCGAGAAGTTCAAAATTTATCCGACTAAAAGGATTTTGAAATTGCAATACGAAGCTTTGGTAACCTTGGTGACTTACTAGTCACATGCAGAATGATTTTAGGGAGCGCAACGGAAATGGAAAAGGTCGACGCAACTTTTGCGCAGCGAAAATGGTAAAAGACGCAACTATAGCGCAGCCAATAGAAAAACACGAAACGTAGCGCGCAGCAAATGCAAAAGACGCGACTTAGCGTCGCCAATGTGAAAAGGCACAACGTAGCGTAGCGGAAACGGGAAAAGGCGCAACTTATACCGCAGACAAGAGCCAACGCAAAAAGGTGTAACGATGTATGACGTGTTGCGTGATGCAACCATAGCACACATACTTAAAAGAACACGTCAGATCATGGAATGGACTGCGTCATCACGACATTCACGTCTATTTTTCGTAATGGTTATATCTCTTTCATAAGATAAGAGTAACTGAAAACCAAGAAATATTGATCATAGATCATATATGATATAGTTCAATCTGCAGACACTTGTTTCGCTGCACTCATCAGTGCAGCTATGGAACAATCTGAGTGTAAGAGTGACCAGTACTTATACAAATGCAACTGTCGGTGACAACTGCATGTGAGACAGTACTGGTGACTCGCGCATCCAGAGAGCATGAAGTGATATGTTGCAAGAGTGCTCAAACTGCATCAAGGATAGTGAGCATTGCAATAGCGCTAACGGACACCCACATCAACTTCGCAGAGTACTCAACAACACCGAAGTGAAGGAGCGAATATAGTTCATATATAAACTATAAATATATATATATATATATATATACATACTGTATATAATATTTTGATCAACCCTATTTGTTCAAAAGTTGGGGATCTCTTTAAGGTTCGTATCAGCATGAATTATAGTTAGGGTAAGTAACTTAGTTCAGTGTATCGTCTCACAGTTTGCAATCATCTCAAAACTCAGAAGTTAGACCAGTATTGTTGCCAGTGATGAACAGAAAGTATAGAAACTGTGTGTTTGTCAAGCTGATGCGATATGATAACAAATTCATGATGCATGTTGGGAGACTGCTCACCAGTCCCTCAACCATCACTGTCATCACTATCCTCTTTATTCGATCTCAGGCTCCGGCCACCTGCCAAGTCTGGTGTGTTTTCTGATAAAATACCATTCCTGAAAAATATTTAATTGAAATTGAAAAAAATATGAAAAAATGAAAAAATGAGACAATAAATTGAGGAATTCTCACTTGAAATTGATCACAAGAGACTTACTCTATGAGAAAGCTTTCAACATCAGTGGAATAAAAATCATCTCCTAACACACTAGACATTTTAACATAATTTCCAATCAATTGTTGACTTTGGTAAACTAAAAGTGCAGGTAAACCATAGTCCACCTAAAAGAGGGAGAAAATGTTACATTAATCACACACATGCAAAAATCCTTAGAAAGGACAAACAAATTAAGCACTATCAACTTACAAAATATTTGCTAATACCAGTTTCTGAAGCAAGAACTTGGCAAAATTTCACCTAAAACAACATCACCAAAAACATTGGTAAAATTTTCTCCTTTAATATTTTTGCTGAATTGGCATTCAGGCTAAAACTCAGGCTAAAACTCAGGCAACATTCAGGCTAAAACTCAGGCTAAAACTCAGGCAACATTCAGGCTAAAACTCACTCTTGGATATTGCTGCGATAAAATCTTTAAGACAACCAGTCATTGATTCACAGCCTTCCAAACCCTAAAAACACAACACAGTTCATATCCTAGAACTCAAATACTATGCAGTATTGGTCTGAGAAGTGCACGTTGATGGACTATTTAGTCTTATACGACAATATCTAGCAAATAATCAATAGGTAAACTGGTAAATTGACTTACAGGTTGAAACAAATGCATTATAACAACTATGCCTGGCTTCTCGTTATCAATAGCATCAAGGTAATCTTTTCCAGAAATATCAAAAAGTCTACCAAAGGCTGGCCTAAAATAGTTACATTTAAGTAAAACAAACTTAAGCAATGTAATGAGAATGAAGGAAATGATCACCAAAAATAAATTGACATGTTTTTTTTTAGTTTCTCCAAAGTAGTACTACAAGAAAATTATGTTTGGAGATCAGGTTTTTTTTGGATTATAGAGTTCTTAGTTGTCTAATAAATTCTGCTATTGCTGTGACCAGCTGTTGTGGTCTAGTGGTTACTACACATGTTTATGAGCTGGGAGACACAGATTCAAATCCTGGGTTGGACCACCACTCAGGGTCTTAAAAATAATTGAGGAGAAAGTTCTGCCTTTGCAATAATACAAGCATAAGACTTTTGGATCTTCTCGGATAACGACCTTAAATCGTAGGCCCTCGGAACCCTTATCAATTGGGTTTCTAGCCTGTTGGGGTATTCATTCACCTAAAAGAGTGATAAATCTAATAAACTAAACGCTAAACTAACCCTTCACAAACCTGATTGAAGAAACATATTGTTCAGCTTGTGTTTTCATTTCCTGTAATCTTTTGATGTGATACATTTTGATAAACTCATCTTCCTCGAGGTCCAATTCTTCCACACGTTTCTTCTCTTTCTCCTCGTCTTGCTAGCTTCACAAAATAAGCCATTCTTTATGTCTGCCGTTATCTGTCTATCCTTAGCCCTAATATATCTGCATGTGTTCATCCATGTGATCTTACATCATCCTCTTGGAGTCGACCCTTCCACCTCCATCCTCATCAATCTCTTCATCCAGTTCTTCCTTTCCACATTCCTAAACCACCTCAATCTTGCTCTCCTCAATACCACACCTATCCCCTCAATACCCTTACTCCCCCTTAACTCCTTATTAGCTCTGTGTTCCTTGGGGATACACCATTCATCCACCTGACCATCCTCATCTCATCAATTTTATCCATTCATTCACCATGTACATTCATTGGTATAATTACAGAATACTCGTCCACTTTACTATTTGCGTATATATTAAGGGTCAGACTACTGAAAGTTCATCATATACAATTGCTTTGTTCTTTAAAAAAACCCTTTCAATTTGATAACAATCAACAAGTACACACAATATAAACCTTCGACTTTATATTTAAAGAGATTTTAGAGCAACCTGGTTTGTATCTCTGCTTTTAAATGCGGTTTCAAAAGTGGACAGGTATTCTACAATTACTCCCACTCATTCATTGTTTACTTATCTATTCATCCAATATTACTTCAACTCTTTCAAACTTACACTGCTTTGACAAGTAATTGAAAATTTTTTAGCTAATGCTTGTAACTCGACTTTCTTCTCTTCGCGCTGTTCAGCTTCTAATTGACGATACCTTCGATAATCCTCCAGGACACCTTTTGGACCAGTCTAGAACACGATAGAAAACATTATAATGAACAGACAAATATCTAAAAAGGTTGGTGTACTGCTAAAATATTGTGTAATTAGTAGTGAAATGTAAAGGGCCTTCGCTCGAAACGTTAGACTCACGTTAGACAACTTACACGCTATTTCGGCAGTACACCAACCTTTTTAGATATTTGATTTATATTTCTATACGACCTATCACTATTTAGCACAAAACTTTTTATTATTCACCTGTCAATGTTTAGCCCCAGGGGAAGAGGGCCGGGCAAACCCAGGGGGATTTGACATTTTTCAATGATTACATGTCAAATTCCTTTATACTCACAGAAAAACATCCATGTTAAATAATGTAATAAGTCGGTGAGGCACCACCATAAGCAACTTTCAGATAAAAAATGGCAGGCTTTCGTCCTCCATGTGTTTATGGTAACATCTACTTTTGGTCATCAAATATCCCTTCCGACGATACGTGGATGATCGTCAAGCTCATATCCTCAGAAAAATGATTCTGAGTCCCGTACAGGAATCGAACCTGTAACCTTCTGATTGCCGGTGGTATCCCCTCCCTTGGGATGGTTGGTAATTGTCAAATTCCCCTCCCTCAGGGGCACGAGAGTCAAATGCCCTTGGGTTGCCCAGCCTCCCTCCCCAGTGGCAAAACATTGACAGGCACATTAATCATAATGAACAGACACTTGGATAAAGGCTACCATTGCTGGCGCTCTATTGCTAGCCTGCGCAGCCCCACCTGCACACTCCCGATTAAGAAGAGCCTGCATGTGGAGGCTAAAATTGGATGACTCTTTTTTCAAACTTAATCCTAACCCTAACAGCTAGTACTACAGTAGCTACAGTAGCTAACCCTAAGGCTCTAAGGTTCAAAGGTTCTTTTGAGTCATCCCTTTTAGCCTTCGAGTAATAAATACGTATGCATGCTTTAGAAAATAGGTCAATCATTTATTTATTTGTTTATTTTACCCGTGGTCCTTGAACTCGAAAATCCAAAGCCCGCTCTTCTTCGTTGTCGTTCTTCTGTATTTCATCATCACTTCCCTTGTTACTATCTTCATCATCTTCAGGTTCACTCTCAGAACTGGAGACGTAATTATGAGCTTTAAAACCGAGTAACTTATCTTCCATATCCATCTTCTCTGATGAAAGGCAAAAATATTGAGTAAGTTTGGAGAGGCCTGGAGAAGAGGAAAGGACCGAGTTTCTCGTTCCCAGAGCCTGCGTTCCCCCCTGACCTGCGGGGGGGATCCCGCAGGCTCTGGGAACGACTTGCCGATTGTCTAACCCGAAACAACTTTTATCCTAACCCTAACTCCCCGTATTTTCTCCTTCCATACCTGCCACCCATCCACTCCCCTACTTTGAGGTGCTAAATTAGTAGACTAGTGAGCGAGACTATAAATGTGGGATTACTACACATGCGCAGTCAAGTGATCCCAAAAATTTTTTTGCAGCAGCCCAAGAATACACTTTTATAATATATTTCAAAGGAGGAAAAAAGGAGCCTAGTCACTATAAATATTGGGTAACAAATTTTAAAACAGAAGAAATCAAATCAAATATAAATTAGTGTTTAATGTCTATAGTTATAATTAGGGACCGCGGAACAATTTTTGGATTGGGGGGCTAGCGAACGCTATAATTAGGGCTATATAAAAATCGCTATATAAAAATCGCTATATAAAAATCACATGTCAGCCCCCCCCTGCTCCACGGTCCCTGATAATAACAGTTGATACAATATAAAACATAGAGATTGCTTGTTCAAAGTCATTGACAGGTAAAACCTCTTGTTAAATAATATTTTAGAGAGACATATTTTCATGTTTATAAACAGTAACAGAAAGAACTTTTCTAGAATATTGTAATGATCTCATACAATATGAACCAATATCTAACACTTGATAAATATCAGATAAATATATAAAGGTCAGATAAAAGCAAGGACGAGACAGTAGACAAAGGACGTATATACATATATGATATCATGATGATATACATGTATGCAGTGTAACATGTAACATGGTTGCATCGTCTAGTGATGGTTGGATATCAACGTTGTCTTCAGAACGTGAAAACGCCCTCAGTGACGTCTGTGTAGAACAAAGACGACGTTTAACTTTACTAACTGTCCTTACTAATGTTGACGTTCTAGTAGTTGATCAACGTTGTCTTCAGAACGTGAAAACGCCCTCAGTGACGTCTGTGGAGGATGAAGACGACGTCAAGTTTACTTTTGGGCTTTGAATTATACATTGTCTTTGTTTGTGAAAAATTCTATTCAAATAATATATACGGCGTCCGTGATTCTAGGACGTGATCGGCACTTAATTAGTTAATTAATTAATGATCTAGTATATTCTATTTTCTGTGGTGTATTTGGCGTCGCAAAGATCTACTGGGGGTATTTTTCTATGCTCTATCTCAAGGCTTTTTTAATCTTTAAGAAGTGGGTCAATGCCTCAATTTCCTTTTTGAAATTGTTATTTTGACATTGCGTGGTCACTGACAATGATAAACAAATATATTAAGAGATTACTAGGTGTTAATTTGGCAACAGTTCGAGCGCTGCTGGTGTCGTCGTGAGAGCAGGAAATGCCTTGAAATTAATAAACAGGTGGGGCAATATAATAATGTGAGTAGTAATCGGAAGGGAGAAAATGCTGGATTAGTTTTGGCACGTGCGGGGCGGGTTGGTTTATTTATATTTTTGTCGACAAAAGGCATTAAACGTTTCCCGCTCAATAAAGGCGTTTAGCAACATTTACCTGAATAGATAAGAATTGCGCCGCGAACCATTAACAATGTCAAACGTCATTATGGCAATCGTAAAGGGAAAAATTATGCATGTCGTCAAGAGTCTCTGGCAGACCCGCAAATGTCTTTTGAGAATTAAAAGTTAAAATCAGATATATGAACCATCAAGATGCCATGATTGTAAGGAAGGATCATATTGGGCAATCAACTCTCTTTATAGCACTTGCCACTTCACTCTCTGACGAAGAGCCTGCGATCGAAACGTCTAGACCTCATACACACTATTTCTGATGTACACCAGGCTTTTAGAGTATCTTACAGTAAATTCAAAGAGGGGGTTAACTTACTGTCCATCTTGGGGAAGGGGGTATATTACTACCCATGTAAAAATAACGAGGAAATGGCCTGACCAGACCGGAGCTAGGTGTATGTTAATGAGCCTATAGCACTGATCTTAAAAATAGGACTAGATTGAGCTTTCTATTGTATCTGATGAGCTGATTTTGAAGCTTGCATATTTGCATAATGTAAATTGACGAGAGATCATTAGAAGCACCGCGTTTGCAAGCAAATCAAACTGTGACGCTCGCGAAATAGGTTTAGTGTCTGGCCAATATAGTGTCTTTGTTAACATTAAATGCATAAAATCTTGAACCTAATTTGACGTCTCGTATTAGGCTTCTCTCACTGGATAATTAGAGCCAACGGCGGCCATTACTAAGGGACCAAAGTCGTAGTAAATCTGTAGGTAGGCCATGAATCTGTAGGTAGGCCAAAAAGTAATAGGGATTAACAATGGGAGATCATGCTCAGCTTGCATTTAAAGGGAAGTACTCTCTACTCTAATTTCAGCCAAAATACTATAAAACTGTTATTTTAAGAAGTAAAACATATTTAAATTTGGTAACATCATACTGTTTATTAAAGATTAGGTGGGGTGTTGGTGTCACAGTGGGTAGCACACGTGTCTTTCACCTCTGCAACCCGGGTTCGATTCCTGCTCAGTGCAGTTATCAGATTAAAGCGGATTTCCCCTAAGAGAGTGCTTCCAGTTTGACTCTACCAAACACCGCAGGTTTTCTCCGGGTACTCCGGTTTCCTCCTGTAATAACACTGAACCAATGAGGGATGGTCCTTACTCGACCTCTAGGGAGAACAGTTTAATGACTGATAGGGTTATCCAGTATAAATAAAAGTTAGTTTAGTCTAGTTTAGTTTAGTTTAGTTTAGTTTAGGACGTGTAGACTTTGCTAAAAAATTATTTTAACTTTTCAGGGGGTTATAATATATTCCCCAGAAGACTAAATACCACAAATATAATATAGTGTTATGTCAATAAAATCCTCAAACGCAAAGAGAATTGAAGCTACAAATAAGAAACTTCACACGCTTATTAAGCAGTCATCAAGGAACAAATTAATGATCCCGGCATTTTTATCACAACTTTCATGTTGCCATAGTAACCACCAAGGTTTCCAAAAATATTATTTTGCAATATTTTTTAACTGTTTGGTATATTAGAAAAAGCTCTCATTAATTTGTTCCTAGTTGATGACTGCTTAATAAGCGTGTGAGGTTTCTTATTTGTAGCTGCAATTCTCTTTGAGGTTTAGGATAATTTATTTACATAGCGGTGCTGACTTCCCAGGAAGTGTCTGCACGCAGGCTACTATATTTGTGGTATTTAGTCTTCCGGGAATGTATAATACTACAAGTTACTAATATCGGAAGGGAAGTGCTGCCTCGAAATCCAAGGCAGTCTCGATATTGTGCAAAATTGCAAACATAAGTGGTGGGCTTATTGAAATCAAAGTCGCAGTGGAAGTAGTACAGTCTCGTATCCATGTGGTTATGGTTTAGGTATAATAGTCGAGCAGTGAGCTCTACAGTTAGGTATTCTGGGCACTCTGTGGTTAGACATCTATCTGGGCACGCTGGCGGCCATGAAGCCTCCTCTCTTGTTGACCCTTGTGTTGTAACCATTCTCAACATCTATTCACAATATATTAGTTCATGAACATATGTAATATTATTAAACAGATGTAAGGTGAACAGTTCCATAAAAATACAGTTGAACATAAGGAAGGATAAAATAGTTCTCTGTGCAAGGCTTGCATAAAAATGCAGTTCAATGCGAACATAAAATGTTGACATTATAATATAATATGTAAAAACTTATAAGCACCTATACATGTAGATCTAAGCGCTTTCCAATGGTAACTTAAAGATAAATGTAGCTAAATGTATAATATTGTAAAAACCTATTAATATACTAGCAATTAAAAACTAACCCATTATTTATATGCAACATGGAAGAAATGGGTTTTCAATTTCGACTTAAAATCTGATAACATAGTACCGATTTCCTAAGTGGAACAGGAAGCAAATTCCATAACCTTGGAGCAGTGGTCTTACTCTGATGAAGGGCTCCGCTCGAAACGTCAGTACTTCGTTACTAAAAATCTTGGCAGTTTACCACCTTTTCAGGTTGCTACGCTACTTTTTTTAAATGTAGAACAACCCTGTAAATAATTTACATAAGTATAAGTAATAAATATTACATAATTTACATAAGTATAAGTAATAAATATTACATAATTTACATAAGTTAAAATAATTATTTAAATGTGTTTAATGCAATAACAGTTTCCGCCATTGTTCATATATTGGTTGAGATTACGGTAGAGCCAGTCCCCTTGAGCGAGGTTCACACGATACACAAGCGCGGCAAGCAGAACATTTTTTTGGGATCACTTGCCATGGGAAGCAATCTGATTGGCTAACCCGAAACAACTTTTATCCTAACCCTAACCCTAACCCCCCGTATTTTCTCCTTCCCTACCTGCCCCCCATCCACTCCACTCCCCTAACCCCCCATCCACTCCACTCCCCTAACCCCCCATTCACTCCACTCCCCTAACCCCCCATCCACTCCACTCCCCTAACCCCCCATCCACTCCACTCCCCTAACCCCCCATCCACTCCACTCCCCTAACCCCCCACCCATCCACTCCCCAAACCCCCCACCCATCCACTCCCCAAACCCCCCACCCATCCACTCCCCAAACCCCCCACCCATCCACTCCCCTAACCCCCACCTATCCACCCTATTTGAGGTGCTAAATTAGTAGACTAGTGAGCGAGACTATTAATGTGGGATTACTACACATGCGCAGTCAAGTGATCCCCAAATATTTTTTTTGCAAGCGGCAAAGCCTATCGGCCATGAATTTTTCTTTTGTTTAGCTGAAGTTGAAGTGACTAATTTTGAAAGAAACAAAATAATTATTTCATGGTTGTAGGTTTGCTTTTGGTTCTCGTGTGAACCAGGCTTAAAAAATAGCAAACAAAACAGTGTTATTAGTTTATAAAATAAACAATAGAATGGAAACAACTGCACCATTTATCTCTGAGTTATATAATATGAGATATATCTAATTCATCATATACGAACCTTGGAATATTTGTTGATATTCTGGGCTGTTCAGGAAACGTGGGGGTCACAGTTATGATTTTCAGTTTAGGTCGCTTTGTATGCAATCCTAGAAAGACATTTGGAAATTACATTTGGATATTTACGTAACTAGAAAGCCCAGAGCGGATAAAGGTTATGTTGGGCCTGGAGCTTGCAGAGACATTAGGGTCTATATAGATCATTTTAGATCGTTATAAAATATATACATAAAGCTGTCTTTTTTTCATGTTTCACAGATCAGTGTTGTAAACATCTGTCGACAATTGCAATTGATACAAGACGTTTATGAAAGTATGCTTACTCGCTAAGACCTTATTTTTTAAGTCTGATGACAAAAGGCCTATTTTTCTGCAGGACCTGCATGAGCTGCCATGCCATCCGTTCCCCTTTAACCCGGCTCTGAGAAAGCCCTATCCACATCATACTTTTGGTACGACCGGGATAAAGATCGTGCTTGGATCTTCCGAGCACAGGTAAAATTGGCACTACAGGTACCATTTTTATCCGAGACGTACCAAAAATTGAGTGTGGACTTTAATGAATATATTATTATTAACTAGAAGTTACTATCGCAAGGCAAGTGCTGCCTCAAAAGTCATATAGGAAGCCTAATTTTTTATAAAATTTTCACTGTAGTATGTACACTGTAGTATGTACACATTTTTTCAATGCTTTCAATTATATTTAAATACAGAAGACTTAAATTACAAATAACTATCACTAATTATCTGAATATAATTGGCAAGGCTTTTGATTAATACATACACAGTATACATTATGACTATGTAGTTGATGTTTGGTAAACAAATTCCTGATAAATCACTGCCACTATAGATCATGCTTCTTTATACTGTGCAGCAAAGCTGTCAGTGGATTCGATTATAAACTACCTGGTACAGCTGTCAACGAAACCAACTGACCAGTCCCATCTAGACAACAAGGAAGTGAAGTTCACTTTCTTAATACGACGCTGACGGTAATTTCAACTTATTCAACGGATTCATATCTGAAAAGTGTCCAGCTTAAATAGTACGCGTATCAATTTCACCTGTGCTCGAAGGTACTTTATCCGATGAGCTGTACCAAAAATCGAGTGTAGTCTAATCGAAATGGTGCTTAAATGGTATATATTGTTTAACCATGTAAATATATATTATTATTATGTCGATGTTACCCAAGCGTTAAATTCCAGGCAACGTTTCACTGTCGGTCTGATGTTTCGAACGAAGGCTCAAAGTCAGGCAAAACTAAGTGATTTGTTGATTGAGTTCATATTATTTTATTGAGCAATCACAACATGCACGCTGAACAAGGTAACGAACTAAACCCACTCACAATGGCAAATTTCTCACACCTACGTAAGGTATTTTATTTGGGCGCCTGAACGTTTTCTGCCAGCATTTCCTTTGATGATGTTCCAAGAATCCATTCCTAACCCTCATTCAATTACAATGTGTGTCGTTTGGTGTTTCGAATTTCAGTTTTCATGACGCCCACGTTATTATAGAAAATAGGAAGTCGAAACTCGAAAGAAAGGTTTTGGTTTCAATTAAAACTGCCCAGTTCCGTTTCAGCAATTCCTTCAGTAACCAAGTGAAATAATTATGTACATATGAACTGATAAAATTCCGCTTAACGCATTTCACTCTGTGACGAAAGGCCTTTAGATCTCCCATGAGTCACACTATTTCGGTAGTACACCAACCTAGAGTTTTGGATTTGTATTTCTACACTTCCTACGCAGCACAACACGTCAAACGAAGGTCACTGATGTCAAGCACTTGAAATCATAACTAGATAGTGCCGAATTTTAAACGTTAAAATGCCGCAGCTGCAAAATTTGTAGTTTGTTCTGATTGAATAATAATGTGAGAGTGCTAATACTGACACCAGCAGTGTTTTATCAGGTTTAAAATATATTATCGGGTGGCAGTCGCTCATCTTCGTTCCATTTTCTGTGTTTTGATTGGCTCCGAAGGCATTCTATTGTAGCAATATAGATACAAAAACGATAAATCGCGTGCTGCGAGTACTACATATCAAACGATTGCGAGTATACTGCATGATTAAAAGGAATGACTTGAAAAGGTCTTTCTGTTTTCCCTTTCTCGTTTTTCTACATCTATATTGGTATCTTTGTAATCTAGTGGTTACCATAAATTATGTCTATGAGCTGGGAGACACAAGGTTCAAATCCTGGGTCTGACCACCACTCAGGGTCTTAAAAATAATTGAGGAGAAAGTGCTGCCTTTGCAACAACACCAGCAAATGGTAAGACTTTCGGGTCTTCTCGGAAAACGACCTTAAATTGTAGACCCTCGGAATCCCTATCAGTTGGGTTTTCCGTTCACCTAAGAGCGATAAGCTGAATAGTCGAACGCTTAAATTAAAGATGAGCTACATGATCGACCATAAATAAATCAGACTCATAAATCATACCCATTGTCTGGTCAATATTTTGGGTTTGGGTTAGCTATGTTTAGGGTTAGGTTTAAGAACAGGTTAGGTCAAGCATTGGGTTAGACTACCACTTTTCTTTTGATGGCAAACGACCACATTCCCTTTTTGTTAACAATTATTTTGATTACGGAAAATCCGTTTCACACGTTCATTGGAGTAATAATTTTGAAAATCATCGTTGTCTAAGCCATAAAAAATAGCTAGCCACAAATAAAGACCAGACAAAAACAGAAACATCTTTTTAAGTCATCCGCCCTTTTACTGAGCCATTTCCGGCACCCATGAATACTGTTTCCGCATCGCAAGGTGAACACGGTAGTGATTTTTAAGTATAATTAAGCGTTACAAGGCGGTATGTTTCGAACAATGATATACAAGGAAAGTACTAGTGCGTAGGTCGTGGTTGAATACGAATAGAAAAACACAAAGGTTCGTAAACTGCGAAATATCGTGAACAGGAAGTAGAACGTGAACAAGTCCTTCGACACAAAGTAAAATGTAAAGTGTTCCGCGTTCAAAACCTCCGACCTACTGGCAACTGTTCAAGTGTTTCGATACTACGCCAAGCTTTAAGAAATACCCCTCGTGTGATAATATAGGGTGTTGAGCTATTCAATCAGTGTAGAGTATTGAAAATGCCAGGGGTTCTGTGGAAGCTTTTCAAAGTTGTCGATGTCCTGCGTCTCACAGAATGCCATAAACAGGGCCACACCCTTCAGAGAATATAATAGATAATTATATATATATATATACATAAGCTTTATCATGCTTTTACATAAGCTTTACATGGCTTTATCTTGTAATGAAACTGTAATTAGTTTTATAAGTAACTTTAAGAATATATTGTTGTAAGAGCATTGAGACTATTGTATAATGCTCCTAATACGTCTTTTATTATTATTATTATATAAGGCAAAGTGAAAAGGTGGTAAACTGCCAAGATTTTTGCAACGAAGTATCTTGGCAGTTTACCACCTTTTCACTTTGCTATATATCCAAAACACTGTCTACGCAGCACTCTACTTTTTTACTACTCTCTTATATATACATATATACAAGATAACATCACAACAACTTCAAGGACTTTTATTATTGAACAATATACTGAACAATTTGCGAAGAGTTACAGATAGTTTCCAAAATACCTCCGTCGATGTTCGTTGCATACAATGCGTCACCTTATAATAATTATGTAAAATAGTTATGTATAAAAAACCCGAAAATATGTACTTCGCGTCAACAACACCAATTATCAATTTCTTTAAAATTTGATAAAATATTTGCATGGGCGTGTCCTTCTTATATAGGACACTCACAATCCAGAAAGTGAAGGTATCCGGACAGAACCCTTGGAAAATGCCAAGTGGCCAGAAGCCAGTGAGAAGATAAGGACGGAAATGTCGATTTATTGCGCAACTTTCTACATATATTTTAACCTGCAAAATTGCATGGAATAACGTGAGGAACGTTTTCTTACAATGTATTATAAGTATATTTATAAAATTATATACAGTTAAACAAAAAAGTTATTAAATTAAGATATTTTATCAATGTGATGGCATAGTCAATAATAATAATAATAATTTATTACTTGATATAGCGCATTCTCCATAATATGCCCAAATGCGCTTTACATTACAAAATAAAATTTATCTAATCTAAAAAAGATGAAAAATTATTAATAATAAGCTAATCTAAAAAGGTGCGTCTTTAGTTTACGCTTAAAAATTGGAACCGTAGTGCTAAACTTAATGTCCATTGGCAGTTTGTTCCATAGACGGGGGGCGCAAACCGAGAAGGCTCTAAACCCATACGACAAAAGTCGATATGTCGGTTGACAAAGAAGCTTGTCTGCTGATCTTAGAGATCTGCTTTGAGTATATGGGACGAGCAAGTCGCTCAGATACGAAGGTGCTAAGCCATTAACTATCTTGTATGTAAATAGTAAAATCTTAAAATTAATCAATGGCGGTATATGATGGTCTGGAAGCTCTATGATAATATTTTTTGTTTATTTTATGCAAATTTTGCACGATGACCGTTATGAACGGCATTGTTTTTTTTTGTATAATGCACTCATCCAATAGCAACGTTTGGGTTCGATCGTTCAACTGTGCTGTTTAAATTTTAATATTAAAATCTAAAAAGGATTTTGCACCGTCCAACATAAATCACAGCTCATTCGTTAAGCTCTTTGAAGTTTGCCGAGTTTCTAAACCAAATCTCGCGGATTAACGGGGGGATATGCGAATAACATTATCGATTTGTTTTCGTGTTTTTCGATTAACGTTGAAAATGAGATGCAAAATATGTCATATACACACTTGAAGAAAGACGATGATATTTAAACAGCTTTCCAATATCACATCTTTAAAAACATGTTATTGTCGAGGCTTTGGCAAACTCCGATAACAAAACATTTCAAAAACGCGAGACTGAATGGGGCATGATACTTAATCACGCATGCATGCATCTCCACCTGCAAATGAAACTGCTAAATGATTTTGTTGATTAGAAACAGAACAAGATCTTTCTAACTTATATATGTTCGTTTAAAATTTAAAATTCCAATTGGCAACGCGTCTAATTCATTATCTTCGCTTTCTCAGCACAGGAAGTCCTGAAAAATTGTTTAAGTTACCTCCACAAATAGAAAACACAGCGGTAATTCGAAATAAAAATAGCCATGCTTGTCAAACTGTGTTTATCGCAGCTGCCAACACATTTCAAGCTCGCCCCTCGGTTTCGTGAGAATGCTGTAAGCCTGTAATACTTGTTGTTCTCCTTCATGTTTGCCAAAGTGGCGGGCTATTTTTAGATACACGTCAGCCATAGACCGTTCGTTCTCGACCGTTAATTTGCATTAAAGCATTCAAATAATTAAAAATGAAAATTATATAATTTGTATGTTTTGTCTATGATTACTAATATAAACCCATAATTTATTTTCGTAATTTTGTATTATATCAGACATCGTATTTCATTATTCAATTTCGAGGCACTCCTTGCAATTGTAATTTCTGGACAATGGTTCGAGCAAACCAACCGGGATATACAGGTGGCACCCAATTCCGGTATCAAATGATGCAATGGTTATTATTAAACATGCTTAATACCGGGGCATTTCTTGTTGTACATATCTCGGATATTACCGCAGTCGCCCAAAATTCTCTCAGATCCTTTTGAAAAAATTTCGGAAACTAATCTATTATTCTTGGCGCGGAAAATGCACAAATTATCCTGGCCGGCTTCGTTCAAAAGGATCAATATTATATCCAGAATTATCAAGGAAATTATCAATAATTAAAACTCGACTAAAACACATAAACTTAAAACGATTTGAGAGGTATTATATTTCAAATAATCGATTTAACATCATGAGGTTGCAAATTCTTCGGCTTGGATCTATCAGTGCTTTGCTATATTTATATATATATATATTGCTGTTATAAATGCGTGTTTTACGTAAAATATTAGGCTTGCTTTCAAATTATTATTAAAAAAATAGCAGGAAATATATTACTAAACCATCAAATTAATAATCAGACGAATGTTTGTTATTGAGTGGCTGTCGTATCCCAGCCCCCCCTGGCTAAGCACCCAAGCTCCGTAGATCAAATTTCATTAATATTACCCCTTGCTGTCTCCCATCAAGCCATCTTTTGTGTTTCTTTCTACGCCTTTCACATTATCCATCAAGCTTTCACCATTGTTGTTGTTGTTGTTACCGTTCGTTCCTTTCGTCAAACACATGCGAATTCACTCGCAGATATTTTTTCCCGACCAGGTGTGAAACAACATAAATTTTTGCTTCGCACGGCTCGGTAAACATCAAAGGACATAACTAGTGAAAGTTAGCAAATGACGCGCAAGCCAAACTGCCCAAACTATGTCATTAAAATATTTTGGTCTTGAGTATTTTTTGCCGACAAATCGTTAACGGCGAACGCTGAACGCCTCTGATTCTCTTACGACCGTGTTTATTATCAAAACGGATGTTCGAGAAAGTTAGTAGAGAGAAAACGTGCGAAAGTTCTTTCCGTTTCATGCCAAACATCGACGTTGTCCTGATCATGACGTCGTCTGATATTGAAAAGGCGTTGAGACGACAAGCGAATTATCGCGGTGACGTCTGTTTCTGATTGACACGTTAAACGTGAGAAATTTCAAGCAGAATTGCTTTAAAAATGCATAAACCATCGCGTTTTGTCAGCTGATTCGTGAAATTACTGTACCACTTATTCAATCTCAAGTGCGCTTGCGAATCTCAACATCAAAGTCAACATCTGGGCTGACATATGAATAACCCCCTATTGTTCGAAATCGCCTTATATGGTAACTTCGCATGCTTTCGAACGAGCCCACAGTTCTGGCAACAGCGGTATCCGGGTTTTAATGATCATTCGAATGCTTGAGTTTTGTATTATAAGGAGACAGAGAGAGATAAGGTGTTGTGGTGAATACCTGTTAGCATCTCGCTTTTAATCACTCCGTCGCTGTTGGAAAGCGCTCAACGAGTGTGTTGGTGGTACTATTGTGTTAAGTCTAGAGCGAGGAAGTCTTCTACGATCTGTCACGCGAGAGGGACAAAGTGTTAACTGGCAACACTGTCTTCCATCTGGCGATTAATCTCACAAATCATTGTTTGGGAAAACATTGAATTGGCCTGTTAGGCGAAGAAATAATCGAATCTGCGTTTGTGAGAGCGTGGAAAGTCGTCTTGTCGCCTTTGGATTATCGTTGGGGCTTTCGATCTGGTATTTTTTGCGGTCGGTACTGGCCGTGTGTGGATTTTTCCGGCTAGACCAGAAAACAGTGAGACGCCGAGGGATTCAGAGGATTTCTATAAGGGCAAATGCTGAGGGATTGATTTGAAGTGACGCTACTTTGAACTTTGTTAATTGACCACGAAAGGATTTCGTTTCATTTGGATGTTGTTGTCATTTCGCCACGACTGCTTCGTCTGCGCGGTGATCTGTCAAAGAAATGAGTGAGTTTTCGAGCAGCTCTTGAGGGTTCGTTTGACGCGACCCTGTGGTTTGTTAACACTTGAAATTTTCAAAGAAAATAAGAACTTCGCAATGGTCGACGACGACACACAGAAAACGCGAAGGCAAACTGGGACGTTGCTACGGATGATAAAGGGACAGAAGGCACAACGTAGCCCGCATCAACCGCTTCATCGCCAATCGAGTCTCCATGAGCGAGAACACAAGCGGCGCTCGCTCGTAAGGGAAGACTCGTTCAAGAAAGCGATCTCGGATGACAATATCTCGCCATCAAAAATTCCGTCGGTAAACCGAGACGTGGAAGGATTTCAGCGTTACCAAAAAGACGTGAAAAGTGCTGTGTGTTACTTTCGTATCGTGATCGAGAAAAAGATTGTGTCGAAGGTGCCCGATAACATCAGCATCCTTCTCGAGTCGGTTATTAACATCGACAGTATGTTGAATTCTTGTTTGAAGCTTCAAGTGACCAAAGGGCTCGAAGAACTGAGAAAGAAGATGCAGGCTTGTATCTCAAAACTCGTGAAATGGGGGGACATTGTTCTGTTGAAGCCGTCTTCTTCATTGGACATCGAGAAAGGAATGGATCTCTTGAAAGCTCTCGAGAACTCGATACAGGATCTTCACGACTCTGCCATACCACGTCTTCAAAAAGCTTGCCTTAACCGTCAAATACGCGACTCCGTCATATTGTTGAAATCTGATGAAGACCCTGCTGTCCCAAAGCACAACTCGAAAATGAAACTATCGAAATCGCACTCAGATGGAAGTCTAAAAAGTGCGCTCGAGCAAGGCAAAGTGAACGGAGTTACGGAACCGAATCGTCGAGACTCGGGTATAAGCGAGCGTAGTATGAACAGTGATAATTCCAGTTCGACAGCAAGCGAGTCCCCGCCGGAGTTGTCTACGCATTTCACAGACTCTGGTGTGTGTTTATCCGAGGTACCCAACATAACAAGCGTTGAAGATAGCCCTTTGGCTGTCAGAGCTTGGATTCCGAGCCCGACATCAAAATCGTTCAGCGATGACATGCCTGGCAGCCCCATTAGTCCAGCGGTGACAGGGCAATGTCAGAGAGAAGTCAGAAGTATGACAACAACTTGTAGTAGTAGCAGAAGCAGCAGCAACACTGTGTCCAAGACGTCTTATGTCCAAACCTCGAAGTCGGAGACGACAGAATGGAGCATAAAGACAGATAAAGTCTTTCATTACACTCAAGAAAGTGAACATATTCAGCACCAGGTATTCCAGACAACCGAGGAGTCCCGGTCCAGTTACGGTTCGACTTTAGAACGTGTCAGCACAGACTTTTCTGACACGCAGTCCCTAGAAGAACTAGATGACGATGTGCCGGAGATGGTGAATGGTTTCCACGAAAAAATAACAAGAGCTCAGTTTGTGAATTCAACTGAGACGGCAACTAGCTCAAAGAAGAAGTCCTTCGAGGTTTACATCCAAGTCCTTGGAGAGTACACCAAGCCTAACTGCGATGAATATCTAGAGAGAACGATGTCTGTGAATTCAGTGTACGACAACTACCAAGACATGAGGAATTACACCATTAAGAAAATGGCGAACGCCCTGCAAAGCTCTGGCGAAAAAACTGGTACAACGTTGATTACAATGTCCGGCCATAATAATCACGACCGAAAACAACCGCTGTCACCAATGAGCGATTCACGGAAAACAAAATCCTTGGATTACAGGAGTTTTACAAAGCTAAAAAAGAATTCCCCATCGACGATCAATGAAAGACCACAGCAAACGTTGGCGATATCACGAGCAACAAGTGAATCTAGTTTGAGCAGTGGTGACGAAGAGTGTATGCCACCACTAGACTCCCTTGATGTTTCCAAGTTTTTGGTATTTCGAGATGAACCAAGTGGTAGTATACTCTATGGTGGAGTCGCTGATGCCTTGATTGTACATGCGACAAACTCGAGCAAGAAGGACTTTGTATTTTCCGAAGCTTTCATTACGACCTTCAGAGCTTTCTTGACGCCTAACGAACTGATCACCAGAATCATCTACCGAGCGCATCGTATGAAAGAGAAGGGTCACAAACGTGCCAGCCAGAATGCTTTCCATTTCTTGTTAAGAGTAATCGATGATCTCGTGGCTCCGATCCCAAAGAAGATCTTGGATGTGCTGGTTAAGGAAACGCATTATCAGTTTTCCAATGGCCAATTAATGTTTGGGAAGTGGATACGAGATCGCATCATTCCAAAGAGTGAAATGCACTACCACAGTCAAGAAAGCATCACCTTTACGACATCAGAAACTGTGGAGAAGGGAATTTCGATTTTTTCATTCCACAGCGAAGATATTGCCAAGCAGTTGACCATCCAAGATGCGCTATACTACAGCAGAATCGAGATACCAGAGATACTGGCGTGGGGAAAGGCGCAGAACGAAGACTTTGCTCCTAATCTTGCCACGTTCACAGAGCATTTCAACCAGGTGTCGTACTGGGTCCGTACTTACATCCTATCCTTTGAGAAGCCGCACGACAGGGAGAAAGTCTACAACAAGTTCCTGAAAGTTATGAAGTTCCTTGAACGATTCAATAACTTTAACTCGCTTCTGGCAATCTTCTCGGCCTTGGACAGCTCCGCAGTCCGTCGATTGGGATTCCCCAAGGCCAGCACCGACACCCTTGCCGAGCGCTTTTCGTTCCTTCTTAAAAGCGAAGGATCTTTTCGAGCTTACAGGAAAGCTCTTGCAGAAGTCAATCCTCCATGTATTCCATATCTTGGTCTCATCCTTCAAGACGTCACTTTTACCTACATTGGAAATGCCGATGAGTTACCCGATGGCAAAGTGAACTTTTACAAATGCTGGCGACTCTTCCAAATGCTAGAAGAGTTCAAGAAATTCCGCAATAACGGATACGAATTTGAGCGTGATCCCAAAATCATGACATTCTTTGCTGGATTCCAGAACTACCTATCAGAAGACGAACTGTATGCTCGGTCATTGGTCTTAAAACCACGAGATAGATGACAATGTGACATGAGAACAATCTGACATTCTTTGCAGGATTCCAGTACTACCTATCAGAAGATGAACTCTATGCTCGGTCGTTGTTCTTAAAACCACGAGATAGATGACAACGTGAACATTCTGCCAAGGTAAACTACATAACTATATCAATGAACTTTTTAATAGACAATGGTATTACTGTATTTGCTTGGACATTTTGTAGAGTTATTTCAAAGCGTTGTGAAGTCTTTTAATGCCATGTATTGCTTTTTCCTATTTTGTATAATATTTAATGATAAATCTTTTTTAAAATAGTTTTAGTAATACATAAAGATCTTGTACAAAGTGAGTCGAGGGAATGTTTATCAAAGTACTCTATTTATAATGAACTATTACTATCACTTTCTGATAGCAGAAAGATAGGTTTTCGACAAAGTTAGAAACTCTGTAAGGCCACTCCAAATAAGACTTCAGTTTCCCATCCACCTCCCGGGAACTGGCCGCCTGATTTGTCCATTATTGTGCTCTTGTTTCCATTGTTTAATGCCCTTCTGTAATCAAGAATAACAAAAATCCACTGTTTCCGAACAATCTACCGTTGAATCGATTATATATCAACTGAAAGTTAACGTACAAATATAAAATAACATGGTTGATAATGTGTGACGACGCACATTGATTCCCACAGAAATTCATCAATGTCTTTAGGCATTTTCTTTGTTTTAAATAGAAAGATGACTGAATAGATAGGTAGTATTTGGTTAGGAAAGATGGAACACAAGATTTAGGGTATATATTCATTCATATTAACCATAATGGAATGCCCGCCATGCGTGCAATTCTCTGAAAGGAGTGGATAGGAAACAAAAGTCTAATTTGGAGTAACCTAAAGATAGCTTGTATAAAGGTTCAGCAATGAATTGATATAGAGATGTTATATTTTTCTAGCACACTTATTAATTCAGTGCTAAAAAGCTTTTTCACTCAATTCCAAAATGGCATCTCTGTTTTGTTAAACACATTTTCAGTCAAGCTTAGTCGGCTATTGCTGTAACCCATAAGTTATTAACTGAGATAAGCAAAGCCAAACTGTTGTCACCGTTTCATGATGTGTACAACGCTTTACAGAGATGCTAGTTTGGCTGAGATTTTGAGTATTTTATCAGTACAGTTTAAAGAATTATATGAACACGAATTTCATAAGTTTAAAAAGTATGTAGATTATATTTAGTTGTTGTTGAGGTGTATTTGTGTGGATAGCTATTAAATGCAGTACTATTTTTAAATTTCGACTCTGAGGTTTGCCTACCATCTGTTCCACTGCAATTTTTATCAAAACACCGACTTCGTTTCATCCTATTTAAAAGCCTGAAATTTAATTTTCGACTGCATGTTGTAACGAGATTAGCAATAGAATTCAATTTGGTTGTGGTGATTTGATATAATTATATAGTCCATGGAGAGAGAGCTGTCATGCTGAGTCGTGCTTTTAAAAACAAGGTCTCTGACATTGTCAAACAAAACCTCAACGGTGTCAAAGCTAAACAAGTTATATTTATGAGTAGAACTACCGTGTTTCCACATATTTCCTTTATTTCAGTATTTCACGTTAATATAGATAACCTCCACGTTAATATAGCAAAAATTGGGTCACAGCGTCGGTGTAATCAATGATGGTTTATTCCATAATCTATCATGCTGTCGTCTATTACGCATAATGATATTGGCTCATTATATATTAAACAAATCTCGTCGGAAACTAATAAGAAAACGACTTCATTTATACCACACGGTTCGATATCGAAACAAAATTTGTGATTAGTTTGGGATGAAGGTTCTCCTATGGGCTCTCCAAGTGTTTTTGGTCGATTCCCTTCGATATTTGTGCGTGGAAAATGTTATTTCAATGAATTTCGATAACCGTGGATATTTTGTGGCGAGCTTAATTTGATATTTGTTTTACTAGTAGCCGATAAATTTCCCTGGATGGCTACGTTTCGTCTGGCAGATTTTCGAATATTGCTTGTCTAAATTGAAACATGCAGTTGCTTAATTGTTTAGATCCGCATATTATGTATTCATGTTGATGAGAGGGGGAGCTTTCCCAATATGTTGCTGGTGTGTGACTTTTACACGGAATCCTTATAGGGATTGCACAGTCGTGGACAATGCAGCACGAGAGGTTAATATGTTGTAACGTGTTGTGCTGCGTAGGTAGTGTAGAAATACAAATTAAATACTTTAAAAGGTTGGTGTACTCTGCTGAAAGAGTGTGGAGGAGATTGTTTCTAGGTCCTTCGTCAGAGAGTGAAACGTAAAGTGAAATAATGTAGATGAGCTTTCTGTCTCTTTGGAAACAGTTTCGTATCTCAAAGTCTAAACAAGAGGTCATGGGTCGTTTTCAGTAAAAATTTCAGTTTCCAACCAGACAGGATAACCTGAGCTGTGATTGTCATCATGTATCTATGATGCAATTCGTTCCTTGTGGACCTTTGCCCACCGAACGTTTCTCATTCTAGCTGTGTTATATTAAAATATAGATACTAGAGGTCGTTTTCCCAGCCTTTATGTCGAATTCCAAGTGTTTGCGACGCTCTGTCAAATATGGTTAAGGTTTGGGATCTCAAGTGTCTTAGGAAACAGGTCAAGGAAGTCGCAACCCCCACAAGAGAGAAGGGGATTGGTCACACATTGTTTTCTTTTACAATTTTCGGATGATTATTAGACTTTTTGACGCCCTCAGTGCATCACGTTTCCTGTATATGTAATTCAGAGAGCGAAGCATGTGAGAATGAAGGAAGGTATAATGGAAGTTTCCTACAGAAGATGCGTTTTTTCGTGGTCACTTTCACTCACTGCAAAATCAGTGGTTCGTCAGTGTGAATTTGTTTGTGTCAGATAGAATAATTGTGGTCAGAGCTAAATATAAAATGTAGACAAGGAATGTCTGTCTTTGTAACTATTAGCGCATTCATCATCTTAATCTGTTTAAGTATATATTCTTTAGACTTCTCTACGACCTAACGTGTTATTTTGTAACGCAGTGTAAGGTCATTAACTTTCACGACTTCTGCAATTACATTGCCCTGTGTCGACCAATAACCATCGAAACTGTGACAAGTTGGCGACCATATATTGCTTCTATTAACTTCTGTTTGATTTGAGGTATTTATGCAGAACAATCTCGTCTTATTACGTTATTCTTAATGTAAACAGGTCACGAGATAGCTCCGAATATTATTACGTGGCATGTTCTAATACCAGCAGCCCGCAGGGGAAAGTCGAGGTGGCATTCGTAAAGACCATGCAGGCTGAGACAGTAGATATCAGATTAACATTGCTTTGAACAAAAAAGTTCTGTGTATATGTTAGAGTCTATATAAATTAATATATCGTAAAAGTCAAATTATAAAAAGGAACATACTATTGACCGAAGCTTTTCGTAAAGCGTGTTTAGAAGTTTCTAGAGATTTGTGTTTGACTGCAGCAAAACACCAAATAAGTAGCTGTGTAGGTCTGTGTGGTAGTTCGCTGCATTGTGTGAACATGATAATTTGTCTAGTCGCCTGAAGTTTGTAATTTATATACCAAAGAAAGGGATCCCAGCAGGGGATGACATATACATGGCCTCACACGTTTTATGAGAAATTGCCTATTTTTAAAAAGTAATTCCTTTTTCATAGCTTTCTATCTCAGGGGAGAGTGAAGTCAGTGTGTAAATTTTAAGTGCTAGAAGTTTCCAAGTATTGTGGCATTCTGCCTAGAACCTGAAACGCTTTTGAACAAAGATTTTTAGGAAGTTCTTTCATATATATATATATATATTTATATCCTCTCCCTCAAGTTTACATCCTTAGTAACCTGGATTCTATCTCGATATTATCATTCTTCTACATCATCACCACGAGGGAATGCTTGACGGTGGAATACTCTGTCTGCACTGAATGGCTGATGCTTAATTTAACTGTGACTTAATTTAACTTTTTCTTTATAACCCTTATATCAGTTTTTGACTAAACTGTTCTCCGCATGGGTCCAGCACTGGCATCAGTGGCATCCCCATGGAAACCAGAGTACCTGAATAACTTTATCAGTTATATCTAAACTGTTCTCCCTAGAGGTCTAGTAAGGGCCATCCCTCATGATAACCTTACACAAACTGTTCTATCTAGAGGTCTAGATCTAGTAAGGGTCATCCCTCATAGGTGTAGTGTCACTGGAGGAAACCAGAGTACCTGGATAACCTTATCAGTTATATCTAAACTATTCTCCCTAGAGGTCTAGTAAGGGCCATCCCTCATGAGTGTAGTGTCACTACAGGAGGAAACCAGAGTACCTGGATAACCTTATCAGTTATAACTAAACTGTTCTCCCTAGAGGTCTAGATCTAGTAAGGGTCATCCCTCGTGGGTGTAGTGTCACTACAGGAGGAAACCAGAGAACCTAGATGACCTTATCAGTTATATCTAAACTGTTCTCCCTAGAGGTCTAGAAAGGGTCATCCCTCATGGGTGTAGTGTCACTACAGGAGGCAACTAGAGTACCTGGATAACCTTATCAGTTATATCTAAACTGTTCTCCCTAGAGGTCTAGTAAGGGCCATCCTTCATGAGTGTAGTGTCACTACAGGAGGAAACCAGAGTACCTGGATAACCTTATCAGTTATAACTAAACTGTTCTCCCTAGAGATCTAGTAAGGGCCATCCCTCATGGGTGTAGTGTCACTACAGGAGGAAACCAGAGTACCTGGATAACCTTAACAGTTATAACTAAACTGTTCTCCCTAGAGGTCTAGTAAACGCCATCCCTCTGAGTGTAGTGTCACTAACTACAGGAGGAAAGCAGAGAACTATAAGAAAATAAATTTTTCAAAAAAAGAAGTTGATTTTATTAAGTTAGTTACCGAAATCAAGGTTGCTATGTTGGTTATTCTTAGTTCTTTTTTAAAGAGGCTCTTTAAATCGAGGGCCTGAGAATCCACTTAAAAATGAACTAATATAGTTTTCAGTAATATTCACTATATTTTGTTATATTTTAAATCTTTTAAACAGTTTATTTTTTGTTGTAGAGCTGTACTGAAACTCGCTTCCTTGTTAAATATTATTATATATACTATCACTATAATGTACTTCATGACGCCTTACGAAAGACCATTGAAAAGACAAAGAGTTTCAGCGAAATTGAAAGAAGGAGATATCAAGGAATTAATGACCGCAATGACCTTCGGTTATTATCTACTGCGGCATCAAATTAACTTCAGCATTGATGTATACACCAACGATACGCTGCGATTAGGCTGTCGCTCTTTGTACACATTAATTACAAACAAACATGCATCTGTCCATATGCACAATCTGTGTCATCTGAGGTTCGACTAGATCCAGGGTTCAAAATAAATATTTTGGATTTAGATATTTTTGTAGGCTGTTTTATACATGTACATTTTTTGTGCCGGCTGTATTTGTACGTGCTGTTTGCGAATGCCTGCTACGGGAGTCCACAGAAATGCCATGAGCCCACCCAAGAAACTTTTTTAGTTATATAATGCCATTTCTAGCAGAAAAATAGCTTTTAAAAGAAAAAAGGTGTTTTATTATTGTACAAACTGTGCGTATTTCCTCATTTACATGGCCATCAGTCCAACATGACATCAACAAGAACAGAACATGCGCCAAATACCTGACTGCATGCAGGCTCCGCTGAAATTGCAAATCTCGATTCTCCACATTTAATACTGTTTACAAGATAGAAGATTGGCAGCAATAATAGAAAATTCAACGGTCTTTTTCAACAAATTCAAAATTAATTTAGTGCGACATTTTATGTCAATTCGGAAAGTTAATTTTTGTTGAAATTTTCGATTTAAAAGTTGCCGGCTAACGTCGTGAAAATGCCGGCTACAGCCGACAGCTATTTTGAACCCTGTAGATCATCTTCGACTTCGGCTCGTGAAGTTTCGTCTTTTCAGCAGTAGAGAATCTGCGCCTGGCGTGTACAACATGAGTCTCATAATTTTAAATTAATATATGTCTCATAATTTTAAATCCAACGTGATTACGTCTAATCATCATGGCTCAGTCCAGATAGCATTGTCTTTCCACCACCACTCGGCGATAAATCCTCGGCTTTGTATATAGGTTTCATCAATGCATTTTTGTATTACTGGTGAAGATTAGTCAAAGTAGCTTAACTTATTTTATTTGCCAAAGTTAAAAGGATGACTGAACAGTCAGTCACGATGAAGAACTTGACATTAGACGAAAGGCACCAGACTGACAGACGACAGGTTTTAGTGAGAAAAGATTGAAGCGTTTTGACCTGAAAGACTGCTTCAGTTTTACCACCCATAATTTCTCCACACGTCTTCTCTCGCGTCAACCAACTCCAAAATAGAGCAAAATCCATTCAATGGTTGTCATTGTTGGATATTTTCTATTACACTGCACGACATAAGTTGCAAAAACAATGCATTTTTCATGGCTTAGCCTTTTTATGACGTTATTTGGTAACATTAATAAGTCAAGCCTAGTTGTGGGTTATGTTTATATAAGTTGGAATGTTTATGAGTCAGAATCAATTGTGTATAATTAGAAGTGATTTTCCTCTTGTTTGTTTTACAGATAAAGCGCCGGAATGAAACCATTATTTCTCATGCACTCTGCTACTCACAGACAATAACTGAAATGAGGATCACTCATGATCCTGCATTCTTCATCCTCAAGCAGGTTAGCGAGTGCTTGAAAAACACTAATTACTGCAATGCAAATTCTTGCTAAACACAAGAAATAGATAATAATATACTGGGTAACACTGCAAAGTTGTTAAAATATTAGAGTTAAGCAAATAATTAAAATAAAAGCGCATAATACACGAGTTAATGATTAAAATATTTTAATTGAGTAGCGTTCCCTTGCTATTATGCAACATTTTCAGAGCGGTAAATGTACAAAAAATGGGTTTATTTGGTTGGGAAAGCCGCTGGTAAATGCTGCAGTTTTCATTCGTAAACTGTGACTATATATAAATTGGCGTAACAAAAGATCACAAATCCAAAGATTTCAACCACAAATAGAGTAACTTTAACCTCATGTGTTCTTCAATCAAAGACGCACCTCATAATGACTTTGACTATTTGGAGTTATATTTACTCATTTCTCAACTGTCATCCAAGCTACATATAGCAGAAGTTATAGAACAATTGCTATCAACACTGTTGGATATTATTAATTCTATTCTTAGGTCATTATTACGGTATGTATACTGTTTCGTTTGTATGGAAGGTGCAAGCAGTGACAAAGCCAATCTCGTACCCAGAGCCTGTGACAAAGCGTGAAACCTAGATTGATTCCTCTCATTCCTCGTTTGCCGACAATATTACGACTGCCTTGGATTTCAAGGCAGCACTTCCCTTGCGCGATACGGTAACTTTTAGTTCTATTCTTAGGTCATTATTATAACGGCCTGTATACTGTTTCATTTGTATGGACGATGCAAGCAGTGACAATGCGTGAAATCTACATTCATTCCTCTCATTCCTCGATGCTACCAAGGGTCTTTTCGGTGTTCATTAAAAAGATCAATTGCACAATCCTTGCAAGGGTTAATTTCTTTCTTTGTATTATTTACCCATCATAGACAACCTATACTGCGTACTGTCATGACGAATTGTTCTTAATAATATGTTTGATTATATAGATATAGCAATTATATGCATTCCTCAAATATCATTAATGTAGCATAATATACCTTAGCATGACAAAGAGTGAAGACTTGAAGAGCTTTGTTCAAGTTTTCACAATTGTGTACGATCCCTGCTGAGGCAGCTCGTAACTTTCTCGATCTCCGAGTCGAAGATGCTTTAACCATTTTACTTTACGTTAATTCACTCAATGTGAAGAAGGGCCTTCACTCGAAACGTTAGCGGGTGTTTATAGCCCGCTAGCCCCTCTTGGTACTAGGGCTAGCTCCCTCTTTACCGAGATTCCGCCTCTCAGTCAAATGTTTTCGTTTACATGAGAAGAGGACCAAGGCTGGGCCGACTGGCCATCCTTGGAGGACTTGCAAGTTAAAGCTCCGTACACGCGACATAGTTGGTCTTCGCCCGTATATTTTTAGACAACTCTTTATTTCACAAGTTCTGTTTGTTCATACGATAGTTTTAAATTGAAAACTTGTGCGGGGAAATGGGATTCAGCAGGTTAGGTGGGAAAATATACATGTTGTCAACTCGGTAAACAAGTCAGCTCTCCTAGAAGGGCTAGCCCTCCTCGAAGGCCTAGAATATTTCCATGTAAACGCGAGGTGAAATCCATCCCTCTTACTAGGGCCAGCCCTGGACACATGCACTATTTTGGCAGTACCTACCAACCTTTTCCTGAGAGTTTCAACACTATCTACACAGAACAACAGCTCTTTAATATCACTGAAGTATGGATTATGGGTCGATTATTATCTCTCTGCCCTGGAGATTGGAGACTGAGCATTATTAAACATCAGGGGGTGTTTTTGAAACAATGGTTAACAAGTAATCGTGGCCAAACGATAATCTATTTCTGTTTCTCTTCGGTAAACAAAGGGTTGAAATTAGACTCAAATCTCGAACTGTGAACAACACAATGGTGTGTGATAGAACAAACATCTTTAAGGGTTATAAACGTGATTAATTACAGCTTTATCATACAGGTTACCAAAGCAACAGACATTACTGACAAGAATGTCTGAAACCTTTATAACGATGGCGTAGATTAACGATAACGTCAGGACTTTGAATAGATATAGTCTAGGGTTGCTTTAGCATTGATAATCAGAGCAAAGGCCTTGGAGATTGCCGTGAGATCTCGTTATTTGATTGTTTGGCAAGGCTAGTGTGACGGAGACATTGCAGTGAGACTATATTCGTGTAACAGTTGCAAAAATATGAATCATATTAATAGGTTATCCGGCTGTGACTAATTATTCCTCCTATAAACAACTCTTGCCAGGGTTATACTGCACGTACTAGCAGAAAACATATAAATAGTATCATATCAGTGAGATCTTTGAGAGTTTAAGCTGGAATTTCCCATTAAAAAGAAAGAAAACAAAGGAATGGTCATTATTTATGGTCGGGGCCGAATTTGAAGAGAAATAGATTTGGTTAAAAAAATTTTACCCAACCAAATTAAGATCAGAAATTTAACCGCATCCCAACCGACCATTTTTTATCATATTATACCATATTTTACCATTTTTTATCCGACCCAAGAAGAACAAATATTTCAGATTATTATATCCCTATACAGAGCAGGAACCCACGGAAAACAAAGAGAGGAATGCAATAACAAAAGCTCAGTAGTATGAAATGATGACTAAGGAGAACGGATGACGAGATTTTAAATTATGAACTCTTAACTTTTTTATGTAAATAGTCATGAAAATTTTACTACCCAACCCTTTAGAGAAGTGATATTTTTTACGCAACCATTTAGGTTTTAGAATTTTCAGTTACCCAACCATTTTCTCTTCGGCCCCCACCCTGGCCATCAATAATGACCGGTCCCTAAATATTTAAAGTCCCAAAACTTGTCGTCTTCGTCCTTCACAGACGTCACTGAGGGCGTTTTCACAAAAGAAAGAAAATTCTTGCTGTATTATCGATTTTAATCTCTCTACTAGCTGTGCTTACTTCTTCAGTTACATGGTATTCTTCTTTGTTATTCAATCATGTCTATAACTGTTAAAACAACTAACACTCCTTCATGCGGCTCTACATTCCAACTCTGCCCTATCTCGACGACTTCGTCGAAGAAATTGACATATGCGAGGCTTGCGAGTGCATCAAGAGGCCTGATACGTAAAAACTTGACCCAGGTGTCCGAGTTGTCCCTATCGATTGTGATTATAAGGCAAAAACATATCCCTAGTGCTAGGATGTCCCTAGCTAAGTGATAGGGTGACCCTCTAGTAGGGTGACCCTCTAGTAGGGTAACCCTAGTTTGCTTATAAATGCAACGTAGAAAAATAACAACACTATAGGATCACCCGGGCGCTAGGGTAACCCTATTCCTAAGTAAAGTTAAACGTTGACTCACTGATAAGATGCATTTTTCAGAAACTTTGAAACTTGTATATGAACTAGAAAATATGTATACTTAGGAAGAATTCATTATTTATGGCTGGGGTTGGTACCGAAGATAAATGGGTTGGGTAAGCCAAATTTTTGGCGGTAAAAGGTTGGGTAACTGAGATTATTTTTGTTGCATTATAAATATCGGGTAACAAATTTTAAAACAAAAGAAATAAAATGAAAGTGTTTAATGTCTATAGTTATAATAATAGTGATACAATATAGATTATACTTGTTCAAAGACATTGTCAGGTAAAACCTGTTGTTAAATAATATTTTAGATAGACATATTTTCATGTTTATAAACAGTAACATAAACTTGAACTTCCTTAGAATATTGTAATGATCTCATACTATATATGAACCAATATTTAACACAATAAATATCAGATTATCTAAAGATTATGAATATGATAAGAGCAAGGACGAGACAGTAGCCGTAGGCAAAGCCGCAAAGGGCGAATATACATATATGATATCATGACAGTATATGGTTGCATCAGCTAGTGATGGTTGGGTAGAAGAAAAATTCAGTGTTTGAAAAGGTTGATAAAACATTTTTTTGTTTCTCTTCAGTACCAAATTCAAACTTGCTATCACCGTCATCACTTTAGGTTTTTTAGTCAAACCCTTCATTATCTTTGTTTTGTATGATATAATTTTAGTGAAAATATACGCCATTCGCGATTTCCGGTCGTGAAGACAAAGTGTGGAGTGAAGGGTGCAGTTAATGAGATGGAAATTTGCCACTTGTAAAACGTTCATGCGTTAAGAAAACCCGGTGAAAATTAACGAAAATTTAATGTCAGGATTTACCGTACTTTTTTTATAATTCAATCAATGTACCAAAAATGTAATAAAAGTAATTAAAAACTCTAAATAAACATATTTATAATCTTTATTATTTGTATATGTGTTAAAATCAATTATTTCACGTCATGTATAGTCTTCTCGGTGTAGTTAAAGATAAAATACTCTTTTTCATTTCTAATGCTGTTTGGTACAGTTTCTCAACCAGCTGTTGTGGTTTAGTGGTTACCACACATGTCTATGAGTTGTCTCAGTGCGGTCTTAAAAATAATAGTTGAGGAGAAAGTGCTGCCTTTGCAATAATACCAGCAAATGGTAAGACTTTCGGGTCTTCTTGGATAACGACCTTCAGTAAATCGTAATCTTGGAACCCTTATGAATTGGGCTTCTAGCACGTTGGGTATTCCGTTCACCTAAAAGAGTGATACATCTAATAAACTAAACAGAACTGCTCCCACAAGCGGTTACTGATTTATGAAGACGTTAGTTTCTGGTCTTGAAATAACCATCCAAATTGCCCTCCTCTTAAGTTGCTGTATTACTTTGTAATTATATTCTGACAAAGTCTGGTGCTGGGTCATTGCAACATACTTGGGGAATGTGTTCAATATCATGTCTTCCAGCCAGTTTTAAGTACCACATCATGACTGAGTAAACCCCAGTCCAGCTGTCAATTATTCCTACAGCTCTTGACAGCTGCATCCTTCCTACAGTTTCTGCAAACTTGGAATTATTATATCTATACAATATGTGTTACGAGGAATATAAAAATCATTCTTAAAAATCATTAAATCCAATCACGCGCGTAATCTTCTTATCTGCGGTAACGGATGTTTCGACCGGCACGTGACTGCATATCTGGAGACAAGATTACATTTCCATCTCGCACGATGGAAAACTGTTTATAAATCTGAACAAATTTACTGTGCGTTTTTCTGATAACTCTGGTGTCAGCCTAGCTCATTTTTGTGCCTGTTCTTTGTGTGTCCATGCAAGGCAGGCTGTACAAGCAATTATTTTTTTAAAGTGCCACTGCAGGCAGCAGAAGGAATTCGGAAGCGGCGAGTTAGGGGGTCTGAGTATACGGAAACTGCATTGGTCTTCAGTTCAAAGTGATTTATAAAGGAATTTATTTGATCGTATCTTAAAATGTAGAGTCCATTATCGGTCATTATTTATGGCCGGGGTGAGGGCCGAAGAGAAAATGGTTGGGTAACTGAAAATTCTATGACCTAAATGGTTGGGTAAAAAAAATCACTTCTCTGAAGGGTTGGGTAGCAAAATTTTCATGACTATTTACATACAAAATTAAGAGTTCATCATTTAAAATATTGTTATCATCTCCAGTTCTCCTTAGTCATCATTGCACATTAGCTTTTGTTATTACATTCCTCTCCTTGTTTTCCTTGGATTCCTGTTCTGTTACTTACTATAGGGAGATAATAATCTAAAAGCCACAGTAGGATCTGTCTGTATATATATCTATTTGGGTTTGTTATTAAAATTTGTATCAACGATATGCTGTGAATTGGGCTTTATCTAACTTTTTTCTTCTTGGGTTGGGTAAAAAATTTTCTTTACCCATAAATGGTTGGGTCGGTTAAATTTCTGATCTTAATTTGGTTGGGTAAACTTTTTTCCAGCACAAAATCTATTTCTCTTCAGCCCCCACCCCGACCATAAACAATGACCGATCCTTGTGTTTTAAAAGTACCACTGCAAGTAGCTGTAGGAATTCGGAAGCGGCGAGTTAGGGGGAACTGCATTGGCCTTCAGTGATTAAAAAAGTGATTTAAACTTTAAAGGAATTTGATCGTATCTTAAAATGTAAAGTCGTAAAGAAAATGAAGTTTTTTGAGCCGCAGCTGTGTTGACTGTTGTCTTTCTATACTGTTGTGTTACCCATCGTGCCTCATGGAGCTGTATTGTCTGGCTGCAGGAAACCCTTTTCCGGCTAGACATTGCACGTACAGGCTAAGTATTGTCCAAATTTTTACTATAATAACGATTACAAAAATAACACTGATAATTAACACTTCATTTCTTTGCATTTCCGCCAACACTGACCGCTTAATACCCAGCACATGCCGTCAAAAGTCATTTGGCAGAATCAGCACCCTAATTATTCTAATACGCTTTACAAGTATTTTTACAACCTCAAACTACTATATTCCGGCTCATTTAAGTAACATACTTTGACTCTAAAAGGAAGTCTTATTTTTTGTTGCCAATTTCCTTTAAGAAATTAGTAAGTTATACGGATGTAATGATAATCTATCTATCATGTGGACGCATTCGAGACAATGTCTTGTCATTGGCCAAGTACTTGGACAGAGTTAATAAGAGTGCGATTGTTTTGATCACCCCAGACTAGATCGCCACAGACTAGATCGCCATATAGTTTTAGCAAATAATTCTCGTATATACCCTTTCTTGCTTCCTAAAATACTAAAAAATAAACAAAATCGTTTGGGGAATAAACCTAGGTTGAGCAGGTTTTATTTACTGCCTTTAAGATGCGTAAGAGATTGGAGAATGTACCGTCGACTGTGGAGAGCAGTGTCGAGACGACCCGACCACTTTGAGGGGACAAACAAGATGATGACATAAACTTGGTACAGCAGTAGGTAGTAAGTTTGCAATGGGCTTTGCTAATGTATTTATGGGAGATTGGGAAGAGAGTTTTCTAAAAATCTGTAATTTTCACCTTGGGTGTGATGGCGTTTTCTTGATGCATTGGCCTGCGTGCAGCCCAGTCTTCCAAACACTGGGACCGCGCGCAAGCTTCTGGTAAAATCATTAGAGTATTTCATTTTAAGCCGTGTGTTATTATAAGGTTATGTAAACACAGATAGGACGGAAATTATGGACACTCTATGTTTACATAGCCATAGGCAAATACGCGAGTGAGTTTTTAAAATACTTGTCTATTAACGAGTATGAATTTTAAAATTTTAATAAACTTATAAGCGCACTGATAATATAGCAGTTTGTCGAGATGACGTCACTACCTGATGTCAACCTCGTACCCAGGGTCTCATCTCCGCTCGCCGCCCGCACCTTTAATGTTCTACCTTTTGTATACCTCTAAGGGCCCACAGTAATTGGTTAACGCTGTTGTAGATCCTTCACATGGGCTATTACTACCCGTTCGCACCTTTCCCGTTTGGGTTATATACTTGTATGTAGTTTTATTTAATTTAATTTTCTCAATAAATTTATTAAACTAAACTCAAGTCTCTTTACTGAAAGATCACACAATCATCACGTGCCTTTATGACGTCATATGATTAATGTCTACTAATGAGATGCGAATTGAAGAATAATTGTTTAGTTTAAGTTTAATGAATTTGTCACAATATATTTACAAGTTACTATTAATAAAAAAAATTTTAAAAACTACATACAAATACAACGAATAAGACAGCTGTGACAGGAGAAAGGAACAGGACTTACGTCCCAATCCTGAGACCTGACCCCTTAATGGAAGATACAATTGGATTTTGGACTTATTGGACATAGCCAGGGGGGCTATAGGCAGGTAGTTGGATAGAGTACATTTTGTGGAGACTGTACTTAAATAGAGCGAGAGAATTGTAGGATTTGAGACTAGATGGGAGAGTGTTCCACAGTTCAGCTGACCTAATAAAAAACGATTTCCGGAAGTAGTCCTGTTTATGTTTTATAAACATAAATTGTTGTGATATGCGTTTGATTTGGAAAAAGTCTCTAGTGTTAACACCATACTAATGCAGCTTATAAACACCAATGCAACGCAGACAATCGTTGCAGAAAATGTTGGGACACCTGTATTCTTTTACTACATCTCCTTCCCCACCTCGGGCTTGGAAGAGAAACGGGCGGACTGTGCACGGGGGGTCCCCCAAAACACACCCTGTGAGGAGAGTGCTCCTTACCGTCGTTCCCCGCGCGCATGAGAATTCATGATTTTGTGAACCGAGAGGGACTGGGTTCTAAGGAGAACAAAATTCAAGATGGCGGACGGATCGTGAGTATATAAATATATTATATATGTTTTATGTTGGCAAATGATATATGGAAAGAAGAGCTGAGCTAACATCTTACACACTACTTCAACAAATCATTATCATCATTACTGCCATCATTCTTTGATCATCTGACCAAAAACAGCATCATCATTATCATCTGATCAATTACTATTATGATTATCTGGTAAAAATTGGCATCATTACTATACGATCTTACTATCCAATCAATTACTATATCATCATGATTCGTGATCATCTGGTCAAAATTGTCAGTATTGCTATCTGATCAAAGTAATCATCACTGCACATCATCACGATTATTGATCATCTGGTAAAAATTGTCATCATCATTACTATCCTGTCAATTACCATCATGATTTGTAATCAATTGGTCGTCATCATCATTCCTATCTGATCAAAATAATCATCACTGCATATCATCACAATTCTTGATCATCTAATTGGCATCATCATTACTATCTGATCAATTACCATCATGATTCATAATCATTTGGTCAAAATCATCATCATCGCTATCTGATACATATAATCATAACAAGTCTTGATCATCTGGTTAAAATTGTCATCATCATTACAATCTGATCAAAGTAATCATGACTTTATATTGGTCAAAAGCATCATCATCATCTGGCTATTATCCTCCTTCAGTAAAATCAACACTTAGATCTTAGCTGTGCTCTGTAGTCAGACATGGGTCGTATGGTGGCAGCCTGTGGCGCCTTTGACATACCTTTGACTCGGCTACGTTCGAGCTTAACCAAAATTTATAATTGTTACTGAAAAGCCCTTAGGGAGTATCAATAAAGTATGTATGTATCTACTTTCCCATAAAAAATAATTTAATTGCAGAAACCAGTACTAGCTTGCAGAATTCAAGGAGTCTATTTGACATGGAAATAAATCAAGTGCTGGAGTTATATCCGGAGTATTCCATCTCTGTGACGTTGTTTTCTGATGTCTCCAACACTGTGGAGCTCAGAGAAATGCTGGTGCAAGGAACATTAAAAGCTGCATTAGTCAATGCAACAATGGTAAATAATGATTATTAAGGTACTACCATTTCCCTTCTATCTATAACTTTTGTTTATAATCACATCAATTATTTTTCTCATAGGTTCCAGATGTTCTTCCTATATTGCTTGCGAGCAACAAGGCAGTCCACCTTAGTATTTGTGGTAATCTTAAAACAAGAAGTATTTATTCAGAAGTACTTTTTAATCTGTCTCCAACTAATAATGTGAGTTGCTTAAACAATCGAAGTGAACATCGATTTGTGCAACTTAATTTGAATTTGCTATGATGATGAAATTGTTTAATTAAAATATCTGGTACCTCACTTGCCACAATTTTAAATTCTCCATCTTATTTGGCAATTGGAAAAATGAAAACCTCATTTCTGTCTGCCCAGCAGTGGCAGTATGGTGTTTTCAATGTGCTGCAAGGACTGAATACATTAGTTTAATTTATTAGATTTATCACTCTTTTAGGTGAACAGAATACCTCAACACCAGGCTAGAAGCCCAATTATAGCGGTTCCGATGGGCTACGATTTAAGGTCGTTATCCGAGAAGACCCAAAAGTCTTACCATTTGCTGATATTATTGCAAAGGCAGCACTTTCTCCTCGATTCTTTTTAAGGCCCTGAGTGGAGGTCCGACCCAGGATTTGAACCTGTGTCTCCCAGTTCATAGACATGTGTGGTAACCACTAGACCACAACAGCTGGTTACACGACATGTACCATTGTCAATCAAAAGCAAAAACGCATTTCCATCTGAATTGCCAGGAAATCTTGTTGTCTTCTAAATTTTATGTGCTTGTTGTTTACATAGATAACAGAATCACTAAAAACATTTGGCCTTAGTGATAAAGACCCGGTTGTTCTTGTTGTTGTCATAAATAAAGGTGGGACAAACAATGTAAGGGCAACTCCGTATCATTATTATAGTAGAGAACTATCTCAATAACCCAACTCTCATCATCATCATTGGTTTTCTGTCGTTATGACAGGTCCTTCTTTGGAGCAGTCCGTTATAATCTTTCTCCACTCATCACTGTTCTGAGCTTTGTTCTTGGTCACCTGATACTGTGTCTTTATCCATAATAGCATCCAACATCTTTGTTCTTTGACCTCCACATAGTCTTTTTCCATTAACTCTTCCTTCAATCATGTCACGCAACATGTTATCATGTCTCAGTATGTGTCCCATCCATGTCTGTTGCCTGTATTTGATGGTTTTCATAAAGCTTCACATTTCCCCCGCTATGTCCAACACTTCTTCATTTGTCAATTTATCTGTCCATTTGATTTTAAACATACGCCGCCATATCCACATCTCAAAGACTTCCAATCTGCGTGATTCATCTTTTCTCAAGGTCCATGTTTCAACTCAACTCTACCTTACTTTCTTACTCTAACTCTCTCTTCAGATGACAGATGTTGTTCCACTTATCAGAGGTGAGCAGATGCCATTAACCAAACTCCAGTCCATTATGGATGAGAAGAGAATAAAGAAGGTAGGAAAAGTATATAAAAATGTTTTTCAAACCAGTGTTGTAGCTGAAAATAATGTGATATGGTTTGAAATAAACTAAGCCAGTCACCATTAAGAGAGGTGGTACTTTATGGTTTACACTTGTGCAGGAAAAATGTGCTACTGGTAGTACACTTTGGATCTGTTGCAGACTCCCCGGTCCAAGAGGATATGGATTCTTGAGTGTCTACTAGATAGTGTGGACTGCCTCTTGTGGATTTGGATGCAGTATGAATATCAAAATTTTAAAAGTGTTTTTTTAAGAGATCCACACTGTGCAGTGCATGTCATCAAAGCCTTTGCCAGCATAATCTTTGTGAATGGCTTTTGTGGGTGGGGATAGCAGTTAGCACCATTATGTCCCAATGCCAGAAAGCAGTCAAAATATAGTGATATCATGCTTATTACATATCTTCTTGTTTTTAACATTATTTTTTTTGTACTGCTAAAATCTTAGGTTGTATTCAATGTTTTGATTGCTGGGTTTAAACAAATCTGTGTAGAGCTACAAACAGTGGCTAGAGATTTTAGTGTGGGTCAAACGGTTCAGTTCGGCATGTCGATATGAGGTACCTGTACCATCAATCATAGAGACACAGGTTGTTTCACACTCAGATTAAGGGACTTTGCTAAAAACCATAGATCTCCTACACACTAAAGCAGTACACATTGGCTCACAAAAACTTCTTTTTTCACTTCTATAGGTTTATAAAGTTGCAGATCTCGAGCTGACTTGTGGTTCACTCACCGATGCAGTTGTAACGAGAATTGCAACAAAAGATGCCAGCTAGCACCAGGAATATTGAACTGTTACCTATTTTACTTTTTCAACATTCTCTGGAATAGTTCTGTATAGTTTAAAATTTATCAAGAAATTTTAAAAAGCTAACTACAGTGTGGAGTTCATTTGGGGTAAAAATGAAGCAGAGCAAGGCAAGACCAGTTTCAAGGAAACGACAGAAAAAACTTTAAGGGAATGTTAAAGAAACTCAAGAAACGGCTTTTGGGTTAACAATATTGTGTAAAATCAATAGTTATTCAATATATAAAAATGTTGGATATGAGCTGTAACTTTTTATATTAAATTCAATAACTTCCATCGACTATTTGTTCATCACACAATTATTTTGGCAAATGACTTCCCTATTTTTACATCTCATTGTTATTGTTTCTCATTGGCTTATTTTTGTAGTACGCGATTATTTATTGTATAAAAGTTTCACTCAGTTTTTATTTCACTTTACGTTTCACTCTCTGACGAAGGGCCTTCGCTCAAAATGTTAGACAATTTACGCGCTGCTATTTCTGCAGTACACCAACCTTTTTAGATATTTGATTTGTATTTCTACACTACCCTGATGCACAAAAGAATTAATTTCACTACAGCTGTATTCACGAATTGCCAGGGGAAAATATGAAAAGTAATGATTATTAAGACAACTTAATATTTAACCTAATTTTATATAATAAGGCAGTTCGACCTCCACTGGCGTTTAAGTATTCAAGGATAGTGGATAAACGCATTAAGAGTTGAGCAATAAAGTTTCCAGTTGTGCTAAACGAGAAAAGTGAGTGCAGCTTGAAGTATACCGGGCAGAGATAAGGCATAGAAGGATTTTGTAAGTGAGGGCTTGATTCAGGGATAACCTACACTTCAACCTTTCGGTTTTCATCAGGAGGGATTTCAGTGTTGGCAGTCGATAAAAGGTTAAAAAATAAAAGTGAGTGCAGCTTGAAGTATGCTGGGCCAGAAATGAGGCATATAAGGATTTCGTAAGTGAGTGCTTGATTCAGGGTTAATCTTCTACACTTTCAACCTTTTGGCTTTCATCAGGAGGAATTTTAGGGTTGGCAGTCGATGTTCTGATCATTTTGTCGATCGTTAAAAGGTTAAAAAATAAAAGTGAATGCAGCTTGAAGTATACTGGGCCAGAAATGAGGCATATAAGGATTTCGTAAGTGAGTGCTTGATTCAGGGATAACCTACACTTTCAACCTTTTGGCTTTCATCAGGAGGAATTTTAGGGTGGGCAGTCGGTGTTCTGATCATTTTGTCGATCGTTAAAAGGTTAAAAAATAAAAGTGAATGCAGCTTGAAGTATACTGGGCCAGAAATGAGGCATATAAGGATTTCGTAAGAGAGTGCTTGATTCAGGGATAACCTACACAATTCAACCTTTTGGCTTTCATCGGGAGGGATTTTAGAGTTGGCAGTCGATGTTCTGATCATTTTGTCGATCGTTGTTTATAGACAAGATACGGCAAGTTTAAGTTGATCAACAGTTACTATAAAACAGATATTTAAAATAGTTAAAAACAAGCGCAGATTAAATAAATGCAGATTAATATTGAAGAAAAAAGAAAACTAATTATTAACCTAATTTGGGTAAATCGTCGTTCAATGTAAAAACAAGTTACGGCATGGAAGTAGTTTTGCAAGAAGTCTAAAAACGGCAACAGTTGCTATAAAACAGATATTTAAAATAGCTAAAAACAAGCGCAAGCGTAGCGATCGTTTTAACAGGGAAATGCAGATTATCGAAGCAAGCAAGAGAAGTCGATTTTGAACCTAAATTCAACAGTTCATGATGATGAGTTGACTGCTAAGTCAAATACTAAATCCTAGCCTACTGAGATCATTAAAGGCTATCATATGCCTTTCCTTATACTATTACATAGCAAACTAAATTACAGATAAATCGGACTCCATGTTCATTCATCTTCAAGCAAGTTTCAGTTCTATTTACACTTCATCTGTAAAACAAGCATGATCAGGTTTCTTTCGGTTTTTTGATAATGCATTGAGTATTGAGACGAATGCCAACAATACTACCCTTTTTGTCGTCGAGTTTTAGACTGCAGTTGGCCACGCCAGACAGTGGATCACGTGCGCCTTTGCAGCCAGTGAGGAGAACTCTTCGTACTTTATCCGTTGAGTCTTGGACGCAGTAGAAAAATTCTCCAGAACTTTGTTGTGGCACTGGTGCTCGACTGAGCTTTCGACGGAATAGGTTGTAGTCTTCGAATCCTTTGAAGGTGACCAGGAGGTCAGTTAAAAATGAAGAACGTGAAACACAAACCAACAGGGTTACAAACAGGACGGGACGGACGGACGGACGGACAGACGGACAGACAGATGGTCAGACAGACAGACAGACAGACAGACAGACAGACAGACAGACAGACAGATGGATGGACAGACAGATGGATGGACAGACGGACGGACGAGTACAGAGGAAGGAAGGACAGACAGACAGACAGACAGACGGACGGACGGACGGACGGACGGACTGAGACAAACAGATACACTGAGACAAACAGATACACTGAGACAAACAAAGCGTCTACATATGGTTAAACTAGACAAACAGTGATCAGCAGTGGCACTAGGCCAGCTCCTGGCACCTCTGGATCTGCCACATCATAAAACTGATCATTACCTTCAACTTCATCATTAGCAATCTCCCATTCCTGGGGATTAAATCCTTCTATCATGTCGCTCATGTTTGGTCTAAAGTTAAAAACAATGGTTGTTCTGTGTGCCAATAATAGTCAATTAACATTGCCTACAGTATGTGATATCAACCAAGAACAACATCGGGAATTGTCTCTGTCAAAAATTGCCGAAACCGTGATTATTGAAGAAGACAAGGAAAACGCAGCAAGTTCTAACGAAAAGCAAAGCGACACTAGAATTATTGAAATAAAAGAGACGACTTCTCATTCACTCCTAGTTCTCCTGCACTAAATCGATAGCGGCGCTTATTAAAAAAGGTTGACAAAATGCTTCTTTATTCATACAAAAATCAAAATAAATGCCAAAAAGAACGTCATCTCTTCGCCAATTTGGCCTCATCGCTGTCTATCATGTAGCAAAATCATTCAAATTATTAAAAAATATTAGTAGCTCGGGCTGATTACATTGGAGATCGGGGTTGAAACAAAAGAAAAAGTCGCTTCGCGCGAAAAAGGTTGCCTAGTAGAAAACGGGCTTTACAAACATATTTATGCGGAAAAATGCAATTTCTCATGATTTAGACTATCGATCCACCTTAATCAATTTTCTATACGTTCTAGAAGAATGATTCCATTTTATTTAGGATTACTGTCATCTGTAAGAGCATCGCGACATCGTATATGATCCTTGCTCTATATACATATCCATATTATATTACACTTCTAGACCAGCGACATGGCGGTGCCATTCATCAGCTGCTGGTATGCGACGTATGCTGTCTAGAAATACCAGGAATACTTTACGACGCGGTTATATCTAAAAATAATTGCCATGTTGCGACTTAATCCATTCCACTTAATTTAATACGTAGTTGCGTCGGAATATTTGACACGAGATCGAAGGAATGATATGCGTCGTTTGGAGAAAATGCGCTTTTTTGCGCTACCTATTTCACGGCGAACTCATTTTCGTAGCCGAGCATTCTCAGATGCCAAAAGCCAACTTGAGATACTAATAGGATACACGAGTAATACAGATAATGGAATAAGCTATGTAAACAAACCATCGATCATCAGTTGTTGGAATTAAAAACGCGCGCCAATGAGATTATTAAAACTCGACGGCGTCGCACCGGAATTCGCACATTTGGTCGGAGGTTACGACGCTAATTAGAGACGAAAATAGATCACAATACTACGGGGAGATCTTTAAAATGAATATCCAGTGGTATTTTGAACGTTTCTTTGAGTTGAATTTAGCTTTTCTTGTTAATGTATGTAATTCTTTCAAAGACAAAGCGAAGACAAGATCAAATGTCTATCTTATTACCACTGATTAACTTAATAAGAGTAGAACGTATTCAGAAATGCCGCCAATAATAATTTAATATTCTTTTATGCGTATTGAAGATGGATTGATATCCAAGAACTGAAATATTTGTATTTAGTTTGGACAAATTATCTGTCGTACCACTCATCAAGAGAAATTATTGGAAATGATTTTCATCATAAATGGTCATCATGGCAACCATACGATGTTTTAGTGACATTATGTCAACAGCTCTCTCGCTCTCTCTCTACTCCTGCAGTATCATTTGACTCGGAAATTTTGGAAGTAGGTTTTATACGCATGTATGTCTGTAATATGAAACTAAAACCAGAACAGCGAAGGCCATTCCTCATGAGTGTAGTATCACTACAGAGTACCTGGATAACCTTATAAGTTATATCTAAACTGTTCTCCTTAGAGGTCTAGTAAGGGCCTGCACCCCTCGGATAACCCTATCAGTTATAACTAAACTGTTCCCCTAGAGGTCTGGTAAGGGCCGCCCCTCATGTTTAGTGTCACTACAGGAGGAAACCAGAGTAGCTGGATAACGTTATCAGTTATATCTAAACTGTTGTCTCTAAAGGTCTAGTAAGGGAGGAAACCAGAGTACCTGGATAACGTTATCAGTTATATCTAAACTGTTGTCTCTAAAGGTCTAGTAAGGGCCACCCCTCATGGGTGTACCGTCACTACAGGAGGAAACCAGAGTTCCTGGATAACCTTATCAGTTATAACTAAACTGTTCTCCCTAGAGGTCTAGTAAGGGCCACCCCTCATGGGTGTACCGTCACTACAGGAGGAAACCAGAGTACCTGGATAACGTTATCAGTTATATCTAAACTGTTGTCTCTAAAGGTCTAGTAAGGGCCATCCCTCATGGGTGTAGTGTCACTACAGAAGGAAACCAGAGTACCTGGATATAACCTTATCAGTTATATCTAAATTAGAATACAATAACGAAGCGCATAGTTACTATTTATAAACCAAAACTCAGACAAACAAACCAAAATTGAATCTGAAGGTTCCTGAAGAGCCATTTTCTATTGTTGGGAATGCATGAATAAATCATAAACTCAGACCCTATGTTAGACCCCCTGGGACCCCCACCCCTACTCCCCCTTTACCTTATCTCCAATGTAACAGGAAAACTGGTGTTTTACTATTTTGCACTGTGCTTCAGGGTGTTGGACCTGTTGATGACAAGGTGTTTGACATCTCATCCTCGCAGATTAAAGTGATTAAAGTGCTTACCTTGATGATATACGAGAAGTTGCCTCCTCTGCAAGCAACTCTGTGCAGGCTTCTCAGTTGTGTGGGCTATGTTTTGGCTGGAATTGCAGGGAAGTATAGCCAAAATATAGCCACAGCCTTGGAAGCTAATTGACTATAGGAAAAACATTGCCCATACAAATAAGAAGCCACAGAGTTGTTGCCTGTTTTGGAGGAGCCTACTTGAGAAGAGTGTTGTCCAATTTGATTGTTCCAAAAACTGCACAGTATTTCTCCAAGTACTGTAAAATGTTGATGTACTACCGCAATAGCGTGTAGAAGGGTTTTGCTAATTTACATTAGATTCGGCACATGAAAAGTTGGACGTTTGAAACGGGCCTAAGTTTCACTCTCTGACGAAGGACATGATCGTTCGATACGTCAAAGTGTTATTAGGCAATGTTACGCACTGTGTAATTTCGTGTTACGAAACAAGTTCCACGAACATTGCACAATGTATAACATGCCTTGCAACGGCGGAAATTGGTGCGATACAAGTTGCTGCAATCGTCGCCGAAAGTAGAATCGAGTTCTACTTTCTACAATAATTGCAGCAACTTTTCCAGCGTTGCACAATGTGTAATACCCCCATCTGCAACTTGTCTTGCAATTTTCCTCTTTGGAGACTGGGTGCTCATGCGTACCTTGTCATGGAAAACAATACTTTTATATTATGGATGTACTCTGGTTTCCTCCTGTAGGGACACTATAGACCCACCATGGATGGTTCTTACTGCAAGACCTCTAGGGAGAACAGTTTAGATACAGCATCCAGAGTTATCCAGTATAAAGAAAGGCAGTTTCGTTTAGTAACGTTAGAAAAACTCTCAATCTGTGTATATTAACTCTAATAAGCATGCCCCTATAAGAAACACCAAATACAAAGAGCATCGGATAATACATGACATCGACAGAACACTAGCTTACCAACGACTTCGAGTTTCCACCAGCAATTTACTGTCCACGGAGTTGCCGGCAAGGGCTAGAATAATTACAGCCCTATAAGCAACAGCTGTAGTCGAACGAGTGTGTCAGAATATGGAGTATGTCATGTTGTGTAACAATCAGAGAAAATTGTTTTCATTGGAGGCGCCACTTAAATTTGTATCAGCCATAATAGAAACAAACCCTATGTTAATCAAACAACTGCTGTTGACAGCAGTTAGAGTGTTCAGCAAACTCACCAATATGAGTGTCGTAAAACACAGGCAACACAGTTACCAAAGACGACTGAGTGAATAGCATTAGTAGCCCCCGAGTGACGAGGGGGTGTAACATGAATATATGTCTGGCCATCATAAGTTATCCACAAGCTGCTTTAAGTGCTGACCTCTTTATGATGTTTATCACAGTTTCAATTACTGCAAAGTAGATCACTGGGTGAGCTTTTGTGCGTACCACTTGGCATTGTTCTTGGTTATCTTTACTGCCTTTACACACCGTCGCATAGCTCCAACACTCTACCAGACGCCGTTGTTCATCGTCGCTATGATCTGGGCAACCCTAAACAGTCTATATTAGGTTGTGTCGATCAATAGGCTCATCAACGGCACGATAAGCCAAGTGTCTGTATTGATAACAACCATATTTCACGCAAATGAGTTGGCGTAGACGATCGAGCAGCTCATCAAGGCGCAGGTGTGTTCTTGTATACACCACCACCACATAGGGTTACGCAACTATCTCACTATGAATTGTGTTGTCCACTTGCATAACAAGAGAACCTCATTCGTGTTTTGAACCGTAAGCAGGAAGACTATGGATATAATAAGATTATAATGCCACGTCATTTTCCTGATGCTTGACATGGCGCTTTTGGATCAGATTGCTCAGACGCAATTCAGATCATTTGCGTTACACGAGCACCGTACTATAACCCAATTGTATCTCCACTATAAATGTCTTATATCCGTATAAGGCTAACAAGAAAGCTTCCATATACCAATTCTAAAACCCAGCTCTTATATTTCTTGCATATTTCTTCACATATGCATCTTCATTCACCTCTGTAGTACATTTTCATTGAACGCCATTATATAGTATGTATTTCTCTCGCTGAGCATGTATTGTGCATATACAGGGAGTCTTGTGTACAAGTCTTAAAAACAGCTTGAGTTAAAACAAGACGACACCTTTGAACAAGATTGGTCACGAGATTGTACACTTGGTCACGATGTCGTGGTGCACGCTCACAGATGCGAAAGAGATTCTAGGCGTTGTGAAATTAATTTACGATAATCATAGCACGGATATGTCGATCGGAGGTACAGTAACCGTAAACGGAAATCGTGAAGCATTTCTATATGCTGTTCCCACCTACAAGTTCTCCGTAAATAACTAACTTTTCGCAGAAGTCTATAATGTGCACAGCTAGAGTCATAGTAACGCTGAATCTCCAAGTCGAGTGACATTAAAAACAAATACCTTTAGGCGCCGCAATATCGGTCAGACTTTCAAAACGCAAAGCACGAAGATGCACTCGATGCGCGCTTAAATAGCAACGAATGGACAGATATAGCTCGTTTATTTATTTATATTTACGATATAATTACCTCTATGGTGTGGTGTATCGTCGGCTCTCCAACAGTATTATCCTTGCCCGCGCAGTTTCCCTCCACAAGATATAGCGCAGAACGCTTGAAGTCTAAAGGCTTTTCAATGGGAGATAATCACTCTATACAATAACGCCTTCTGACAAAGGTGAGCGCTTAAATTTCATCTGCTTTGAATTGTAATCACACGCTCTCCCAATCGCGTCACGGTTTTACTAATTGATGTGACATGTGCTGCGTGCCGAGCGAGTTTCCATCAAGGACCTATGCCAGATCAGTATGCATGCAAGGCGGGTCGACGCATTCCTTTTGGTCTAGTGGTTACCACACATGTCTGATGAGCTGGGAGACACAGGTTCAAATCCTGGGTCGGACCTCCACTCAGGGTCTTAAAAATAATCGAGGAGAAAGTGCTGCCTTTGCAATAATATCAGCAAATGGTAAGACTTTCGGGTCTTCTCGGATAACGACCTTAAATCGTAGGCCCTCGGAACCCCTATCAATTGGGCTTCTAGCTGTTGCGGTATTCCGTTCACCTAAAAGAGTGATAAATCTAATAAACTAAAACTAAACTAATGCATTCCTTTCAAGTTTCAATTTGAATGTAATGAATATTCTGATATGTTGGGAACAGTATTTCATAGTTTAGCAGAGCATGGGAAGTAAGAATTTCGAGTAATTTAGGCAGAAATTGTTCGGATCAAAATTACATGTATTGTAATGTAGGGCGGTATAGTATTGTTCAAGTATTAAGTAATGTCAATAGTCATAAGACCACTTATAAATTTAAAAATCAATATTAAGTTAATAATCAATATAAGTTTATACAAGATTTAATATATTAGCTCTCAAAACTCCGCGATTACCTGGAAGTTCAGAAGAGAGTTATCCATCGTTTATTCGAATACGAACTACGTAGATAACATTAACTCTTTCCTGACAGGCTGAAAAACATCCAAAATTGAACCACCTCTTTGTTCTATTGATATCTCTTGAAATAACCATAACTATTGCGAAAGCCATACATTTTCTGAAAGCCCAATAAACCGGCTTTTACTTTTGTGCTTTTAAATTTCCCGAACAAAACACATTGTTAATATAAATTAGCATTAATTATCATAAATCAGGTTGAAAGATTTACATTTTTCTAGAAAAGGCCATCTTGCACGCCCGCGTAGCATCTTGAAAACTCAAAATACCACCAATCGCAGAGTTTATTAACTGTGCTCACATTAAAAATAAACACTGATCAAAAAACTGAAACACTAAATTCCAAAATAAACAAAATGGCAGACACAGTGACGCCACCTTAAGTTAGCCAGAGATAATGGCCGGAGACGACGTGTTGCGTAGCAACCAAGCATTCAAACATGGCGTCCAAATCAAGGTCACTACACGAAGCGTCGTAGATCGTTGCTTTCGAAGCAAATCAAATGCGACCAGAACATGCTGAAATACTGTGAAGCTTACAGAACAATGCGCGAATCATTATGCCGGGAGCAAAGCCGAGAAGGTTTCGTTAGAGAGACGGAAATATGCAGAAAAGGTCCAGTTATGATCAATCAAAACAAAAGGCTATGCGATGGGGGTAGTTTACAACTACAAGCGCGTAGCAATGCCCGTCGCGTATCCAAAGACGAAATACTTAAAAACCCCATTGAAGACGTCGAGGGTTTGAGTTTGGGGAGACAATATCGCCGCCAATCATTGAGTTTTGAAGAGGAGTTTACGTTTTCGCCGAGGTTGAACGAGGCAAGTGTTCGTATGGCGAAGGAACGGTGTGGTAGGGCACATGAGGCAGTTGAACGAAGGACGATTGCACAACTGACAGCAGAGACCGAACAGAACTTTACTTTTAAACCGAAAGTGAGCAGCAAAAGCGAGAAGATTGTTCAGGGTTTGAAAACATCGTTCTTTGAGAGGCAACTGATTCACGTCGAGAAACAGAAAAAAATGGTGAGCAAAAAAAAAGGATTTCAGCTATTATATTAGCGCAGTGTGAGAACATTTTTTATTTTGCATTTGTCATTGTCACACTTGTAAAAAATAATAAACAAAACTTGTAGACTGTACATTATTATTGCTGCAATTCAATGCAATGTAATGTAACGTAACGTAATGTAACGTAACGTAATGTAACGTAACGTAATGTAATGTAACATAATGTAATGTAACATAATGTAATGTAATGTTGTGAAGTACACAGGACCCCACTGAAAAACACTCCGGTGACGTGGGTATCCTGATTAAATATTATTATTAAACTGCAAGTGGCTAGCAGTGTGATGTAAACAAAATCCCGACAAAAGCGTCAAAAGGATCAGTCACATTGATTGACAACCTTGGCAGAATCCAGAGATCATATGGGAAAAAATAATGAAAAGAAGCCTCGCCTCTTGGAAAACTAGCTGACGGTAAATCCATACTAGTATGGCTTTATAAGAATGGCAAAATTAATATTATTTCAGGATCTACAGTAGCAAACACAGCTGCAAGCATACACATTTTTAAGTGAATGAAATGTATTGCAACTTGTGCATGTATATTGTCCAGGTGACAAAGTGGGCAGTAAATATGGATTAGTTTTAAACGTAATTTTAAACGTTAAATTGAACATTTTTAATTGATACTCCCAAACCTCAATATTCTAATTTGGGACCTAATTAATAATAAATATTCTAATTTATGCAAAGACAGAAACATCTGCCATCGTCTCAAATGTGTAGCGTACTACTTCACTGTATTTTCTCCCTGTTTAGCTGGACAGCCAAGAAACAATGCCGTCTCCACAGTTACTACAGCAAAGATTAAATCCTGTTGTTAGAAACCCAAGACAAAGAAAGCAGCTGGGTTTGGTGAGATTGGGAATTAAGAGCTACTGTAATAAAATTTGCTATTTCTTGACTAGTCTTTACAGTTACATGAAAACCTCACAATTTTCGACGATATCCCAGCTTTGAATTACAATAAATTTATGAAAATATGTGCTATTAAAACTCCTTTAATATTATTATTATTATATATATTGAAATGCTATGAAAATCATGCTTCAGGCACGATTAGATTACATAGTAAGACCAAATCTCATACAAATATTAGTAAGGGAGAAAATTGGCACAAACATGGCTGATCAAGATTTAAGTACATGTTTTTACGATAGGTATACACGTTTGCATAACATAATAGGTTATGTACTTTGACTAGGTAATTCCAAATCTGTTTTCAGAATTGAAAACGGTTAAATATTGACTAAGATAACATTCAAAATAATACACGACGAAGCGGCCTCCTCATTGATTGCCAATTAATTTCTAAGTACTTAACAGATTTTACGAAGGATATGCATGTTCTCATATAATAGACACGTGTCGTATGTATTTAGACTCGCTAATTCCAAATCTGTATTGGCTGAGATAACTAAAAATTTAAAATTCTATGATGAAATGGCCATCAACAAATTAATACACAAGCGTGCGAGGTCTGGGGACCATAGATGGGGAAAATCCTGTGATAGAAAAGGCGAGCTAGGGGATTATTACAGATTTGTATTTCTAGTTATCATTATGTATTTCACTTGATTTGCATGAAGTTTATCTGTGGATGACAACATTTTTTTTAATTTAGGAATTATCAAAGTCAGAAAAGTTTCAAGCAAGTAGTAAAGTGACAAATGAAATAGAAAAGAACGCATCAACAAGATCAGCACCTGATTGCCACATCAGTTATAAGAAACAAAGAGTGTATGATAAAGGAGATACGAAGAAATGCAGAACAAATGACCAAGTTGATACAACAGAAAAAGATCAAACTGGTTTGAATATTTCCGAAATACAGAGCTCAGTGAAAACGCTTGCAGAGAATTCCCCTTACAACACAACTTTAAAACAAAGACACAAGAGGTTAAAGATGCACCCAGAAGCCAACAACAACAAGGAGGCATCGTTAGGAGATGTTAGTGGTACTAAAGATGAAGGAAAGCCAGTAGGTCATAAGAGAGCATCAACCATTGCTGGTGCTTGCTTGAAAGGGCAGTATCATAATATTCCTATATTTCACAGATTGAGACAGGCGAAGGAAATGGCTGAGACAGCAATCAAGGTTTGTAGGAGATTGGGTATTGTATATTTATTATATGGTACAAGTTACTTCCGGTTAAATCACATGCTCTGATTGGCTGAGACACTCTGACAGCCCATTGTTACTTTCCCGTAATGGACAGGCCCGGATTACAGGTTTTGACGATAAACTCTCATAATAACAACATTTTTTTGAAAAGCCAAAAACTAAATCATGAATGAACCACTATCTGAGTACGAACACTGAGAAAGTGAGTTTTTTACTTTCCTGAAAAATGCAATTACAAGACGAAAACAACGAAAATGCCGGTGAAGTCTTCCTGTTGCAAAACATCCATTGATTGATATGATTGATTGCAAGATCGGTTTAATGTATACGTATAATATGCTCTAACACGAAGTAGCAAAAACATTGTTTAATAAAACTGCTGTTTAATACGCTTGATAAGCTCCCGCCACGCCCACCAAAATGTTTTAATGGCTATGCCCACCAAAATTTTTGGATGGCCATTTTTGAAATCCTGGCTAAAAGCTGGTCTAGCAATGTTACATACATAATCAACTTGTAGAGTAGTAAGTTGATCATGTCATATCTAGTCAACAAGCATAGGTGTACCATAGTGTATAATTTGTAAAGTAGTACAGTACCTTTCCTCATTGTGAGGCATCATCTCATGCTGTGATACTCTGTTACTCAGGATCACAAGGTCTTTGTGTGTCATGGTCCATATCCAATAGTGCGTGCCAGCTTAAGAAAACGTGGCTGGATTGAGAAACACTTCAAAGGCTGCCCAGCAGCTGCGGCCAACAGAAATCAACAATCTTCTGGCTCACACGAGAAACAACAATATACTAGCGAAGACATTGCTGCAGAAGAGACCATGAAAAAATCGTCAAATCCAGAATCAGAGAAGACATCAAATAGGAAAGAAACGACGTTGTACAATGATCATGTCCAAAATGAACAAGATAATTATGACAGTTTGGATGATGACACAAGATGGAATGCAGGTTACGAGGGCGAAGACTGTGAATATAGTCTGTTGGTGAGTGTGACTCTCCCTAGAGATACAAATGTCAGCCACATTTGTGTACTTAACAAAAGATGCCAAGTCGAGTACACAAATATAGCAGCTGACATCACATGAAATTATCTATAGCCATAGGATATAGATTAATATTCAATATATATTTTTTAAATTGTGATTTTTCATTTTGCTTGTGTAGTCTCGATTTTGTCGCAATGCAACAGCTTCGTTTTTCTGGACATGCAAACGAGATGACATTGACTTCAAATTTCTAAGAAAGGTACAATATAATGTCGGGGGACAAGGTGTGGGATGGGGAAAATCCCACAGGGGGTAAGAATGAGGTGGGGGGGGGGGGGTTATTGCAGATATGAATTTCTAGTAAAGTATGCTATACATGTACAGTTCAGATGCAGTGTGGAAAGTTCAATTCATTTTGCAAGACAAATTGAGTGTGCCCATGCATTGGGCTATTCCATTTAATACCTGTACCCCCCCCCCCAATCAAGGTAACTGAAATTCTTCAGGCTATATATTTTGCCTTGGAATTCTTCAGGATAGGTATCACTCTCCTCCACAGAGCCTTTGCAATTTTGTACGTGATTACATACTTTGCTCCTCATATCACTAGTTATCCATTGATTACTAATAATTCAGTGGTAAATATAGCTAAAGTAGCCAAAGAAAAGCCTCTGCAGAGGAGTGGGATAGGGACTATTTCAAGGGGGCTGTTGTAAGATAGGAATTATTCAGGGGTATAGATAAACCCATCCTCAATAGGGGGCCAGGGGTAGTTATTAAATGGAATATTAATAGCCCATTCAGGAAAACTGCACATTTTTGCCAGACATTTGCCTAAAAACTGCTTTTTTCGACATTTTTTCGCATTTTCCCGCGCAATTTTCAACTCTGCATGCACGCTAAAAGTAGTATTTACACTTCTTCTAGGACCAGACAGCAAACCATTTTTCAAGAGCCTATTCTTTTACCACAAAAGTAAGTTATTTTAAGGCAATCTCTTGGTGTATAGGAGTGACAATGAACTCAAAAACTAATACTACCTTTTACAGGAACAAAAAAAAACAACTCTAGTCCTATATAGTAACCCCACTTCTAAGTTCTAAAGTAAACATATCAATGATGTAATATCCTGTGTACGATACAGGATGCCACTTAATAAAAAATAGTCTTCGACCCGTTTATAAAGTAAATGTTTACAAACTTGTAGAGCGAATATCAACCCCCCACAAACAAGTCACAGTGACGTACTCATACCATTTATTAAACACTGAACTGTCAGAATATGGTCTCTTCTACTGCAACTCTTCTACTTTTCTTTCTTTTAAGAAGACAAAGACTTTCTGCATACGTCTTTGAATTTGCCACCATTTTTTAAACTGACGTCGCCCACGCGAGACAATCTCGCGAGTGATTATCAATCAATCTTGCGAATGCGCGCGATACACGTTTCAAAAGTGATATTTTTTATTACATATTAAACAGGTTGGCTTGAGCAGTCATCTTAGGAATCTTTCGTGGTTTGAAAATGCTCATTCCGATACATTTTTCCCGCGTTGTCATCGACTGGGGTCGGACGAAGAACGGCAAGACTTTATAGGTAATTAAATTGAATAACAATGCCTACAGCGCATGTGCGGTAGCCTGCGCGAAGACGGCGGGTGGAACGTCCGCACGCAGGCTAATGTGCGGCGGTTTTTGTTTACGAAGCTCAAAAACCAATGCGCGTGCTTCGTTTGCGCTGACCAGCTCGAGCTCACGATCTTGTTAATTTGCTTTTCTTTAAGAGGACTACCGTGTGACGTCAGCGTGTAATATTTTAAAATGTTTCATCAAACAGTCACGTGACAGCTCTAAAACAGCCATTCTCGATATCGCAAAAGCAAAATCAACGACCTCGGTGAAAACAGATTCATTCTCGACCCCAAACCACTCGCCATCATCAGACCAACCAAAATCCCAGAGGTCTAGATCGAGTTTGGCTGTTAGGGAGGACTCGTCTGTGGTTGGTCAAGTTCCGTCACGTGTTGTGACGTTGGCTGTACGCGCGTGTGAGGAATTTATGATGCGCCGGAAGAATGAAGATATTGATGAAGTACACGAAGTGAGGGTAACAAGGTTTTCTAACCAAACGGTAGTCAGGGGAGAGACGGTAATCAGGAGTTAGCGGGGAACATAGGTGGTTGTCAGGGAACATAGATAGTATGTTCGGAGATATAGAGGGTAGTCATGGGGCATATGGTAGTCAGGGAATACAGACGGTAGTCAGGAGGCACGGATGGTAGTTAGGGATAGACGGTAGTTAGGGACACAGACGGTATTTAGGGACATAGGCGGTAGTTAGGGATAAAGACGGTAGTTCGGGACATACGGTAGTTAGGTAGTTAGGGATAGAGGGTATTTAGGGACATATGCGGTAGTTAGGGATATAGACAGTAGTTCGGGACAGACGGTAGTCAGGGGACATAGACGGTAGTCAGGAGACACAGATGGTGTCCCCAGACTATTGTCTACTCGCAAACGACAAGATGCAGAAAAGCTGCTGCAATACGTGTAACTTCACGCTGCAATTCGTAACAATGTCGTTAAATATGTGACAGAAATTTCTTATCCGTATTATCTCAAAATTGCAGGCGACCTATCTGACTGACGAAAACTGGCAAGAACTCATTGGACATTCCTACCAACTTATCCAGTGAGTATTCAAACTGTATTTTAATCCCTTTGACTAAATCTCTTATGCAATATCTGCGATCTCTATCTTTAGTAACGGTCGAAGGATAGAAGAAGGTCAAGATTCTGTGGGAAAATGCCAAGAAATTTTGGACGAGGTTTGTGTGAGGAGTAACGTGTAAGAACCTCACGAGTGACGTCTTACCTTATGAGTAATACCCACAGCAGTTCTTTTGGTTCTTCTGATTCTTGTGGTTCTTCTGATTCTTGTGGTTCTTCTGGTTCTCGTGGTTCTTCTGGTTCTCGTGGTTCTTCTGGTTCTCGTGGTTCTTCTGGTTCTCGTGGTTCTCGTGGTTCTCTTGGTTCTCTTGGTTCTCGTAGTTCTTGTGGTTCTCGTGGTTCTCATGGTTCTTCTGGTTCTCGTGGTTCTCCTGGTTCTTACAACCATGAGAACCAGACGAACCAAGAGAACCAGAAGAAGTGCTGTGGGTATTACTCATAAGGTATTCATTCACATAATGACGTCACTCGTGAGGTTCTTACACCGAGTTAAAGCCCAAATTTTCTAAAACTTTTCCCAGGCAATTTGTGGTTGAGATATTTGTCGACTACTCTATCGAAACATTTGAGAACAATAACAAACATGGTTCTTCTAACAATATTGTTTCTCTCACTATTTTCCTTTGTGTTCATCGTTTCAGATACGTCCGTATCTGCCGCAGTTAGATTTGGACGGAGCTCGTAACGTGTGGATTGTGAAGCCTGGAGCAAAGTCACGCGGTCGTGGCATAATGTGCATGGACCGGCTGCAAGACATCTTAAAATTGGTCAGCAGCACGGTGAAAAAAGAAAATCGTTGGATTGTCCAGAAGTACATTGGTATGGGAAATGCTGCTTGAACATCATGATATTGAAAACCCAGACCCTCTTCCTGGCCACGCGGCGCGGCGAAGCCAACGTGTCCTCACCCTTATTTTGATGATAATGGTCAATTGCCAATTCGTGTTATTTGGATGATAATGGTCAAAATAGCATGAACTCTACAGGTCTAAATTGTGGTCTGTTCTGCGCATATCCCACAAGCATTACGTATATCACGTTTATCTATATAATTTCATGCGTTCATTTAGAATGCCCATTGTTGATTTATAACACAAAGTTTGACATTCGTCAATGGTTTCTTGTTACCGACTGGAATCCTCTCACACTTTGGTTTTACAAGGTGAAAATTAAATTTTTTAGGAGAAATTGACAATATGACAAGGTTTTTTTACCGTAAAGTTTCGGGTAATTATCTGTTTTTCTTGCAGGATTGCTATTTTAGATTCTGTAGTCGAGAATTTACATTAGATAACTTTGAACCGTAAGTACTGTAAAAAAACCTTTGATAAATCGTTAATAGTTAATACATATTCGTAATATTTGGGTCTTCCTGAGATCATAATATATATTGTCAGCCGAAAATTTCATCTTCATGGATTTTTTTGCTTTTAGAGACCCCGTGTACGATCTTGCCCAAACTGCTGCCCAAATATTGCTAACATACTATTATTTATATTGTCATTTAAAAGCTGCATCCACCTGGCGAACAACTCCATTCAAAAACATTACCAAAATGGCGTTCGAGATGAACGGCTGCCGGAAAACAACATGTGGAGCAGAGATGATTTCCGAGAATATCTCAGGTTGAGCACGTGCATAACTTACTTCTTTAAGTAAAAATCATGACGTCATAAACAAAAAATCATGACGTCACAAATAAAAATTAGATGACGTCATAAGTAAAAATCATATGACGTCATAAATAAAAATCGCATGACGTCATAAATAAAAATCCCATGACGTCATAAATAAAAATAGCATGACGTCATAAATAAAAATCGCATGACGTCAAATAAAAAACTGTTTTTTGGCATTGTTCTGGTTTAGTATTTTCCTATGTCCATATCTCGGCCGCTATTTAACCTACACATTTGATTTTTGGCATATGAAGTCATTTTATGTAGCTAATAAAAATGTTGTAATGTTATGACGACACACTTTACCATTCTATATTTGAATATTTTAGAGAGTTAATCTTATGTGCTTGTTAATATTTTTAGCGAAAAGGGAAGAGGCCATCTGTGGGAAGAAGTCATTTATCCTGGAATGAAGCAAGCCATTGTTTACACCTTAGAGTGTTGCCAGATGACGTTAGACGCAAGAAAGGTCGGTTGATTTAACAATTCAACTTCGTTTAGTTTTCCTTTAGAGTAATTAAATCTTAACGAAGATGAACGAAGAAATCTTCATGGGAAACACCACTTCTATTAACGATTTCTACTACACTTTTTCGCTACCATATTCTGAGCATTGAAAAATATTTGTAAATAAACAAATCTAGACTCATTCAAGGTTTATTCATTTCTTTAGAATTCATTTGAACTATACGGCGCTGATTTTATGTTGAGTTCAGACTACAAACCGTGGTTGGTAAGTTCAACTACAATACTAAACATAATCTTGTCTTTAAATCTCTTAAAGTAGTTACTTTTGTGAGAACTGTTTAGCGGCTTACCGAACAACATGTTGATTCGCAGATTGAGATCAATTCTAGCCCAGCAATGTCAGCCAGCACCCTGATAACGAGAAAACTTTGCGCAAATGTTATCGAAGACACCATGAAAGGTCAGATGGGCTTCGTTTACCTAGTTTTCCTAAACTTTATTTTAATTTTTCATGTTAGTCAATGAGCCACGCTGAGCCACGTTCGCTTTCTTTTGCAGTCGTACTTGATCGTCGAGATGATAAATTGTGTGACACAGGGAGATTTGAGCTGGCTTTTAAACAGGTATTATTATTAAGCTCTTTGGAGTACAGACCAGTGAGCACCCCCCTCCCCCCCTTACGTCCTGTTGCGCATGCTTATGACTCATGTCTTCTTACAGCCGTTCGTCGACGCACCTCCGTACATTGGCATGAACCTTACAGTAAGTGGTATATCCATTCTTCCGTACAGCGGTCTACACTGGCGGCGCCAACCGAGCATCGACCGACTGGAGAAACTACCAAAACCGAAAGAACAAACTGACAGTAAGGCGATAAAGTCCCCGAAAGAACTTTCAGAAAACACATCAGATGGCGGTGATGGTCGAAAAAACGACGGAGTGGTTTTGAAAATGAAGGAGAAAAGTCTGACATTAAACTGTCCAGAGGGAAAGAGCAACGGTGACGTTTTTCCCGCCAAAAATACAAAGCAAGCGCGTAGCCTTGGCAACGGGGTAAACACCAATTGTCCGAGGAGATGGAAGTCCGTGGAGTTGCTGGATGATGAGAAAAAACAAGATGGGAGAGGGAAGAATACACAGCTACAGAAGTTGAATATTACTTCGGATATAAAATACAGATATCGACAAAAGACGGTCGAGAAGAACAGCTTAGTTAAACCAACGACTCAGTTCAAAAGTACCAAGAAGCAAACCATGGACGCCGACAGTAAACTTCAGCCGAGGATAATAACCATCCCGGATGTCGGAGTCCCTAAGACAATGCTCCGGTATACAGATAACAGATTTAAACCAACAAAGACCATGCCGATAGACATGGGGTCTGGGGCTAAGTTACGTAAGGAGCCTGAGGTGGTAAAGTAGGATATATAGGGTGTATTGTTTTGGGAAGTAGTGGGGTATCATCGAAGGAAAACCAGCTCTCTGGTTGGTGAACTGGAGCGAGACCAACCTCCTACCCACGAGACCCTGGTTTCAAATATATTAATATATATTAGCAACAGAACGTTAGATATATTAACAACAGAACGATAGATATGTTATGTATTCGGTTCGGTTTTTAAATAAAACCAACGAAAAGTAGTTGAGGGATATTTAAGTGGACGAGTTGCTCCTACTGGGTCGGGCATGAGTCTGACTTTCCAAATTATCGCTCTTTGGTTTCACTCATGAAAGATCAAATCTCTATTTTGCTTGAAAAACAAATTAAGCAGTCATGGTTGGCTCTGAGAGTTCAGAGGAGGAAAGAAGGGAAATATAACCTTGAAGAAGGCAAAGAAGGGATATATAACTAGCTCGTATTCGTTCTTGGAGCAAGTCTATCGAGGCATCAACAATGTTTGAGAGTGTTGTTGATGTGTGAAGATTGTTTTCTCATCCAAGATTGTTTTCTACGACTACTGCGAGCTTTTTATCCTTTGAGTGAAATCTTCCAAACAGGAACGTAGCGTGGATGGGAAGAACTAGCCGAAGTATTTTCGCATCCTGTGAGTTCGCAGTAAATTTTAAGAAGTCACACAAACACTCCACTGGTCATTTCTTGTCATCAGTCGTAATTTTAGACTTTAAAAGTCATCCAGTATTTAATAAAATAATGATTTTGTCGTTGGGACAATTTTAAATAAATATAGCCTTGAATTGCGTGTGAGTTTTATAGTTCTTACAAGAACTGTTTTTTTAAAAGAATATAAAATATAATAATAAGCACAATGCATTTCGACAGCCCACTTATCAGTGCTACATCTGCTATCAAACTAAGCCATCTTCTTCGTGTACCGGACACACAATGGTCACAGACTACGTCATAGACACATCAAGGTTAATTTCTCAAGATTCAGAAGCTTTACAAGAACAAAAACCCTAACCATAACACAAATAAAACTCTAGTCCTAACCCTGAAATAAAGGAATACTAACCCTACTTTTAAACTCAATATTTCAATGATGTAATATTCTGTGTCCGGTACACAAAGTAGCAGCCCAAAACTAAGCCGAGTGACGCTCAGAATAATGACAAACTAAAAGCAAACTCCATTTCCAATGTTGCTGTTAGTAAGACTCACCATCCTCGGACACGATTCTTGCGCCTTCCTATCAACCGTACCAGCTTTAGATTTGTTTTTCAAAATCTTGGCGGTTTGGGCTGAATGTTTCGTGATTTCATATATTCCAAGAACTGATCTGGTAGTTCTTCCAAGACGTCCTTGGCAAGCCTTGATGAACTCATTACATCTCCTTTATGATCATGACCGCCAAGATAGTCACGAAACGGAACAAACTAGACGACAAAGTAATTAAACTTAGGTCTATTCACCGTCCGTCCGCCCGTCGGTCGGTCGACAGACAGACAGACAGACAGACAGACAGACGTATTATTTGTATTTGCTTCCTTAAAATAACCTTGACTCATGCAGAATTTGAGGAAGCCCTTTTTAGAATGAAGATTATGTTTTACCTGGACTATGTCTCGTTCAGCTTGTCTACCACGAGAAGAAAGACGAACAACATCACCATCGAGAATCTCCATGGCTTGAGAAATGAAGAGAGCAAAGTTAGACAAGAGTTGGAAAGTATACAGAAGTAAAGGCGCGAGCAGAGTAGAGTGAAATTAAAGTAAAAGATACAAGGAGAAGGTTGGGAGAAAGAGAGAATGAGAAAGGGAATTGTGGAGTTTAAAATCTTCACGTTAGAACAGCGAACGACAGACAAAGGTAAAGTTGTTGTTTGGAACACGATAAGAAATAAAGAAACTTGTTAAACGTGAAATAAATTAATTAAATTGCCTATAAGGTCAAAAAAACTTATTGTTTTATTTGGAAGAACTTTTAAAATGATAAAGTAACTTCTTTTGAAGATTTTCGTTTCTTCGCTTTGTTTTTGATGTATTTCAGTTTGTTTGATATGCAAATGTCTGGAATTTCGTCAACATGCATAATGACTTATCAGAGAATGTTGTATGTCTTTCGCTTCATGAAATGAAAACACTAAAGTGCGAATAACATGTGCGCGTGTTTCTCCTACAACACCAAACTTCTTGATGTTAAAGGGTTTCGTTTGAGAATGAAAGTGATACACAAACTTCTCCGGTAAGTCATTATGCATGTGTGACGAAATTCCAGATATTTGCATATCAAACAAACTGATATATCTCAAAAAGAAAGCAAAGAAACGAAAATCTTCAAAAGAAGTTACTTTATCATTTTAAAAGTTCTTCCAAATAAGACAATACATTTTTTATAGGTACTTCGTTAATCAGTAAATTAACTATTAAGTAATGATTTATTTACCATCAAAATCCGCTGGCCCAATTCCAACGATAATAATAGACATTGGTAAAGCCGCCGCCTTCAAAAACAAAATGAAGATATTTTATTACAACTCCAGAAATATCTCAGAATTTCCATGGACCTAAAAACATTGACCTCGTTGTCGTTAGATATTATAAAAAATGTTTTATTGTATTGCATACGTTCACGATAGCTTCCTTTGTTTGAGCCATATCTGAGATTATGCCATCAGTCAGAATCAGGAGCACATAATAGCTAAACAAAATATATTTACAATGAATAAGAAGTATGAGCGTATCAAGGTACCATGAAATTCATTTGTTTAAAAAATATTTTATTAGTACATACTTATCTCCATGATTATGTCTGGCACTATGACCCGCGATCCTATGATGAAGATTATAAACTCATATTTAATATTTTGGATATTTTAGGCCAAGTATGACAATTAAGCTCTATTGAGTAGTAATTTTTTGAAGATGGTGTAGCTGATAATGATGATGTATGTTGTTAATGATAACATGATAGTGATACTAATAATGATAATAATTATAATAAAAGTAGTAATGACGATAATGTTAATCATAATCATTCACCATTATCTAATACAATAATTATACCTCGCACAGCTGTTGATAACTGGTGCAAAATTGGTCGGACCTAAACGAAATATTAATGATATATTGTTATTATCCAGTTAGGAATTACGGAATGGATTATAGGATGAGGTTAGAAGTTTTAAAAGTTTCAAAAACTCATTAATATCAATTGAAATCAACTCCGTGACGGACAACTGGATATGTGATCTTAATTAGCTTAAAAACTCATTAATAATTCATGAGGAAAACACAAAGGAAATCACTACTGTGTCGTAGGTTTTATATGTGATAAAATTTCATCCTAATTTACATAAACTTTATCTTTGATTTTCTCGGCTTAGACAACATTGATTTTCAAAATTACTACGCCAATGAACTTATCAAATGGGTCGTTTTTTCAAGCCGTTTAATAAACTCGCAGCACGTGTTTTATCAGATCTAAAATTACTCGGGCTACGCCCTCGTGTTTTAAACTGATCTGATAAAACACTGCTGCTCGTTTATTAAACAGTACATAGGATTTTGACGATTTCAACCTCAAATTTCTCTGTATATACTGACTTGTTTGAGTTTGAGATGCTATTTCAAAGCGTTCAATTCGGACTGGACCAGATTTCAAGTCCTTGCAATTAGTTATAGTCCTCAGCTTCGCCTGCAACTAATTGCGCGGACTTGAAATCCGGTCCAGCCCGCATTGTCAGCTTTTATATATTACATAAATGTCCTAATTATTCGGAAGAGGGGAGGTTAACTCAGAGGGGGCTAATTCGGACGCGTGTATTCTCACCATATAACTGAACTTTCTGAATACATTCATGATAACTATAAATGATTCCCGCAACTCCATTACACGAAGGATTATTCACGTCCCAGTTCTACAAAAACCCATCAAAACTTGATATTACTTTCACGAAATCTCCAGTTCGTAGACTTGAATGCTGTTTGCTTACCAGAGAAAATTCGTGAGACACTTGCCAGTTAGGAGGAAGTCTGGCACCAAAGCCGAAGGCAGGGAATAATTTATCACTGGAAGTGGAAACGAGATAAGAAAAAATGAAAGAAAGTAAAATTGAAAAGCTGAACTTGAGAGGTTTTTGGCCTAGCCCAAGGGGGTTTGACTAAAGTATATTTAGACGGAAATTACCTAATTAAACAAGACGCCCGGTTGGCGATAAGTTGGGCTACTATTAAAATGGGCTGTTGTCAGAAGTTTCCAGTTAAGTAGTATTTCACTATGCGTTATTTTACGTTTGGCATTCATGTAGATACTTTTCCATATATAAACAACATGGCATTCATTGTAAATTCATTGAGATCGCGGACCAACCCGTTTCGAAATCGCTCGTCATCTTTTAGTGTAGGTCTACCGCGATCGGCGTGTGCAATTGTAAGCATTGTGGGCGCGTATAAAACCACGATACTTCGAACAGCTTGATCAAACGATCAGGGAAGCGAATTACGAAAGAAAGCACGTGTGAAGATTAGCATATTTATAACGCTCAGCACTCGTGCAACCACAGTAGCCCGAGTAAAAATCCCCTAGGGTCCCCTTACCTAATTTAATTTTTCCCCTAGGGTACCCCTTACCTAATTTTGAAATTTCCCATATCTAATTGTCAATTTTCTCCTTTTTTCCCTTTACCTAATTTTGAAATTTTTCCCAACGCGTTTCCTTCTTTTCACTTACCTGTCATAATCTTCGCATATCTTCCCCACGGCTGACAAAGCTTTGATGTATAAGTTTGGTTCATAAGGATTGAGATAATGCAGCGAACTCGGGTTGTTCTGAGCTCCTAAACAAATAAAAGGTTTCGAACCCTGAAGGTATCCCTGCATGTCAGTTATAAAGCAAGAAATAACTAAAGAAGGAAATCAATAGGAAGGATATTTTGCGAGAGTGGAAATTTTCCAAGACCCAACCGAGACCAGTTGCGAAAAATGCAACTCCAAGGTCTTCGGTGAGAATTGAACTTACGCTGCCTCCACGAATCTAGTGCGGCGCTAGTCTGACAACTGAGCCACGTAGGCCATTGCTGAGAGCGAACATGAGTTCTAGTATCGATATGGTTGATGGTATAATGCTGGTGAACATTTATAGCTTATATTTATTGCTGATATTTATAGATGATATTACCATTTGATGCCGTAAAATCGACTGCAACGACAAAGTTGATCTCAGTTCTATAGTGAAGAAAAGTAAGCTTGAATCACTAAATCATCTCCATCATTTCATGTTATATAGAAGTAGTATATCACTCACCCGCCTCGAATGTAATCCAAAAACGTTGGCTGTTGGTCGATATTGCACTGTAAAAGAGTTACCTAAAACATAGGAGAACCGTATTAGATATAGCTTCAGTGGCGTCCCCACAGGTCTCTGACTTTTCTGGTAATAAATAGTGTAACTTATGCGATGGAGATAACATTTGCTTTACTCTTTCCTGTCCGGCTGAAAAACATCGAAAATTGAACCACCTCTTTGTTCTATTGATATCTCTGGAAATAACTATAGCTTTACATTTTCTGAAAGCCCAATGACCATGCTGTTACCAATGCTTTTAAATTTCCCGAACAAGACACGTTATGTTAATATAAATTAGAATTATCATATGCCGCCCGCGTAGCATCATGTAAATTCAAAATGCCACCAATCGCAGAGTTGTTTACGAAATCAAATCAAACTTGGCGTGTGAGTGTATCTCATGTGCCTGGCGCTTGTCGAGTTTCTTGTCGAGTTTTTTATTCTTGCGTTACCGTGTGCCGTGTTTTTCGATTGACGACTTCATCAGTCTTATACGACCGATTTTGACTGCGTCAGATAGGAAAAGGAAAGATTTAATGTCTTGACTTTGTAATGACGTCAATACTCCAGCTGTTGTGGTCTAGTGGTTACCACACATGTCTATGAGCTGGGAGACACATGTTCAAATCCTTGGTCGGACCTCCACTCAAGGTCTTAAAAATAACCGAGGAGAAAGTGCTGCCTTTGCAATAATATTAGCAAATGGTAAGACTTTCGGGTCTTCTCGGATAACGACCTTAAATCGTAGGCCCTCGGGGTATTCCGTTCACCAAAGAGTGATAAATCTAATAAACTAAACTAAACATACATAATACGGATTATAAAATGGAGGGTTATAAATCATCGGAGCCTTACTCACAATTCCTGAGTTGGTATATTCCTTCCTTTTCTTTTTCCTTTTCGCTTGCTTCTTTTGACTGATAACCTAAAAAATAATAATGAATTCTACATGGAGGTTCACTGGTTTCATATTAATATAAAAAGAAATGATTTAATTTTAAAACTTTTTTATAGAATTTTAATTTTTTGAAGCAATACTCAAAAACTAACTTCAAAAAAACATTCATCTGATAATTTTTTAAACCATCCCCAAGCACAACACGACTCTTCCTTTTCATTCACGACCTGTTGAATATATTTTAAAATTAAAATTTAATTTTTATATTGTGTAAACGTTCAAGAACATCAAATTTATTTATTTTTATATTGGGCAAACGTTTAAGAAAATCAAATTAAAGTTTAATTTTTATATTGGGAAACGTTCTGCCAAGCACATCAAATTTACGTTTATTTTTTTTATAATGGATAAACGTTTAAGAAAATCAAATTTAAGTTTTGAATTGAAGCGTATAATTCCGTGTTAATTTTTTATTTTTTTATTTACTTACTTTTTATATTTTTAAAATTAAAATAAACATAACATTTTTATTTGTTTTCCTTTGTTTAATTCCTGTTGTGGATATATCGATTATGATTATAATCATTGTTCTTTTTTATCCTCTTCCTTCTCCTTCGCCTCGTCCTCCTTATTCTATTCCTCTCCTTCCTTCTCCTCCTACTCAACCTCCTTATCCTCTTCCTTCTCCTTCTTCTCCTCCTTATTCTCTTCCTCATCCTCTTCCTTCTCTTCCTCCTCTTCCTTCTCCCCCTCCTCTTATTCTTCTCCTAATTGTCCTCCTTATCCTCTTCCTTCTTCTCCTCCTCCTCTTCCTTCTCCTAATCGTCATCCTCTTCCTTCTCCTCCTCCTCCACCTTATTATCCTCTTCCGTCTCCTCCTAATCGACCTCCTTATCTTCCTCCTTTTCCTTCTCTTCCTCCTCCTCCTAATCGTCCTCCTCATCCTCTTTCTCCTCCTCCACCTTATTCTATTCCTCCTCTAACTTCTCTTCCTCCTCTTCCTTCTCCTCCTCCTAATCTTCCTCCTTCTCCTCTTCCTTCTCCTCCTCCTTATTCTCTTCCTCCTCTTCCTTCTCCTCCTCGTCCTCTCTATTCTCTCCCGCCTCTTCGTTCTCCTAATCGTCCTCCTTATTCGCTTCCTTCTCTTTCTCATCCTCTTCCTTCTTCTCCTCCTAATCGTGCTCCTTATTCTCTTCCTCCTCCTTCTCATCCTCCTCTTCCTTCTCCTCCTCTTCGTCGTCCTCCTAATCGTCGTCCTCGTAATCGTCCTCCTTATTCTCTTCCTTCTCCTCCTAATCGTCCTCCTCATCCTCTTTCTCCTCCTCCACCTTATTCTATTCCTCCTCTTCCTTCTATTCCTCCTCTTCCTTCTATTCCTCCTCTTCCTTCTCCTCCTCCTAATCTTCCTCCTTCTCCTCTTCCTTCTCCTCTTCCTTCTCCTCCTCCTTATTCTCTTCCTCCTCTTCCTTCTCCTCCTCGTCCTCTCTATTCTCTCCCGCCTCTTCGTTCTCCTAATCGTCCTCCTTATTCGCTTCCTTCTCTTTCTCATCCTCTTCCTTCTTCTCCTCCTAATCGTGCTCCTTATTATCTTCCTCCTCCTTCTCCTCCTCCTCTTCCTTCTCCTCCTCTTCGTCGTCCTCCTAATCGTCGTCCTCGTAATCGTCCTCCTTATTCTCTTCCTTCTCCTCCTAATCGTCCTCCTCATCCTCTTTCTCCTCCTCCACCTTATTCTATTCCTCCTCTTCCTTCTATTCCTCCTTCTCCTCCTAATCGTCCTCCTTATCCTCTTCCTTCTCCTCCTCCTTATTCTCTCCCTCCTCTTCCTTCTCGTCCTCTCTATTCTCTCTCGCCTCTTCGTTCTCCTAATCGTCCTCCTTATTCGCTTCCTTCTCTTTCTCCTCCTCTTCCTCCTAATCGTGCTCGTTATTCTCTTCCTCCTTCTCCTTCTCCTCTTCCTTCTCCTCCTCTTCGTCGTCCGCCTAATCGTCGTCCTCCTAATCGTCCTCCTTATTCTCTTCCTTCTCCTCCTAATCGTCCTCCTTACTCTCCTCCTCCTCCTAATCGTCCTCCTTATTCTCTTCCTTCTCCTCCTAATCGTCCTCCTTAGTCTCCTCCTCCTCCTAATCGTCCTCCTTATTCTCTTCCTCCTCTTCCTTCTCCTTCTCCTCCTAATCGTCCTCCTCCTAATCGTCCTCCTTACTCTCCTCCTCCTCCTAATCGTCCTCCTTATTCTCTTCCTCCTCTACCTTCTCCTTCTCCTCCTCTTCGTCCTCCTCCTAATCGTCCTCCTTATTCCCTTCATCCTCCTCTTCATCCTCCTCTTCCTATTCTTCCTCCTCCACCTCCTCATTTTCATCGTTTTGTTCTGTGAACAACCATGAACAAGTAATGAAACCTAAATTCACCAACCTCCCATGTAAAACCATTCTCTCTGTTGTCATTCATTTCTCGTAGTGTGGTAGAAAACTCACCAATAAAGTCATGGCTAAAATAATTAACAATAAATAAATAAATATACAAGAAAAGAACTGAAAAATACAAAATATTTAAAGCAAAAAACAAACATTAAATCTAAGTTTCACACCCTCCATTTCGGTCCCAATCATAACATTCGACACGGATTGACCTGAAATAAAATGAATGCGACAAAATCTAGCTCAATGGTTAGATCATCTCAAAGGCAATCCCAAAGTTGAAGGTTTGCTAAGTAAAAAACGATGTTCATAACAACCTAAGTTCTAAGTTTTGAGTGCCTATGCAATGAAAAATTCAGTTGTAAAATAAGTCTTTTGTTTGAAAGAACTTTGAAACTATAAAGACTAACCACTTACAATTTTGTCTAATATGTAAATGATCATACTTATGACATCACACTGCATAATAACTTATTGACAACGCTTATATATCTTTGAGATTATGTGATGAAATCACTTGAAATGCAGGTGCATGTGCGTGGATGTATCCATTGACATCAAATATGCAAATCGTCAAACGATTCCATGTGATAATAGTAAAGATATGCAGAATTTTTCAATAAGTCATCATGCATTGTGATGTCATAAGTATGATCATTTACATATTAAACAAATCTTAATATCTCAAGAGTGAAGTGAAGTGAGATATGGAAAAGTTGTAAATGGTTAGTCTTTATAGTTTCAAGAGTTCTTTCAAACAAAATAGTTATTTTCCTACTGAATTTTTCATTGCATAGGCACTTTAAGTTCTTAACGAACCGAAAGGGTCCACACAACACTAACCTATCATAATCACCGTTACACAAAGCTCGAGCAGATATTGAAAAACCACGCCATGTTGGGTTCAAGTTTCTTTTTATAATTTCTGTTCTATGGACAGCTGTAAAACTAAAAAAGACAAAGGTTTTAACATCGTCGGTGGCCATATCGAGATTAGTGAAAATGCCTATGACACGAAAATTAAGTTCGCCTTACTTGAAAGAACGCTTCAAATGACGAGGGACATCTTTAAAGGTTTTTCATTTCCTTGCTTCGTTGTCAAGATATTTCAGTTTGTATAATATGCAAATGACAATGGTGTGACGTACACGCGTGCATAGTGACTTATCGGAGAAGGTTATTTATCTTTTCTAATATAAAACCAAATTTAATTTGAATAAAGCATGTGCGTGAGTATTTCCAAAAACATGGAACTTGTACAATTTCAAGTGATTTTGTGTGATAATATAAATAAAGATATATAACCTTCTCGGATAAGTCATTACGCGCGTGTACGTCACACCATTGTCATTTGCATATAATACAAACTGAAATATCTCAAGAACGAAGCAAGGTAAACGAAAAACTACAGAAGATGTTACTCTGTCATTTTAAGTGTTCTTTCAAAACTTAATTTTCGTTTCGTGAGGAACTTTAAAGAAGCATAAAGACATATTAAAGACTTATCAACCAACCTTGAGTCTTCATTGCAACGATAAAAAACTAGGAACGGATCAGATTTACCAAACAAATCTTTTTTATCAAGATGGTTTGCTTTGAAATGAAGGTAAACTACATCCTGAAATAAAGTAAAATACAACCATAGAACCACTGTTGCAGACCACCACTCACCAGAACCACCAGATTCGACAGCCATCACCACTCTAACCACCACAGAACCACTGTTGCAGACCACCACTCACCAGAATCACCAGCTTCGACAGCCATTACCACTCTAACCACCACAGAACCACTGTTGCAGACCACCACTCACCAGAATCACCAGCTTCGACAGCCATCACCACTCTAACCACCACAGAACCACTGTTGCAGACCACCACTCACCAGAATCACCAGCTTCGACAGCCATCACCACTCTAACCACCACAGAACCACTGTTGCAGACCACCACTCACCAGAATCACCAGCTTCAACAGCCATCACCACTCTAACCACCACAGAACCACTGTTGCAGACCACCACTCACCAGAATCACCAGCTTCGACAGCCATCACCACTCTAACCACCACAGAACCACTGTTGCAGACCACCACTCACCAGAATCACCAGCTTCGACAGCCATCACCACTCTAACCACCACAGAACCACTGTTGCAGACCACCACTCACCAGAATCACCAGCTTCGACAGCCATTACCACCACAACCAACGCCACTCCAACCTACACAGCCATCATGCAGTACAGAAAAAACAAAATAAGAAGTATAATTACCCTGCAATCACTGACTTCTTCTGCAGTAACTAAACCAGAACAGAAATATTGAGCAGGTTAAAATTGTCTATATCATCCAACATAATAGGTAGTGATTAAAATATATTACATTAATTATTAAAATGTGAAAATACAGTATCTGTCTTACTTATAATTGACCCACAAGAAGGCATTTCTTTGTTTCTAAATCAAAACAAAATTAATCCATTCTCAACATTCTTGATTCAATTATGACATTACCGTTCAACATATTGTCAGATTCAACTCACTCAAGCTTCCCTTCAAAATGACCCCCATGTTCACCAATAATTGAGCCCAATGTACAGTCAAGTTTACCAATAAAATCCTGAAATAGATAGAAATAGAATAACACAAAGGCTTCATAGCATGGAAGAATAAGAGAAGATAATGTGAGAACCCAATGGTGTAATTGTATTAGTTAGTAAATGATATCTTACATGGTCTGACAACTTTGCTGAAGTTGAGTCCACATCATATCTACCAGAAATCAAAATAATATAAGATAAGTAACAATAATGACAGCAACAGAAACAACAACAACAGCAACAACAACAGCAACAACAACATCATCATCAACAACAGCAACAACAACATCATCAACAACAGCATCTGCAGCATCAACAACAGCAGCATCATCAACAACAACAACAGTATGAGCAACAACAACAACAACAACAACAACAACAACAGCAGCAGCAGCAACAACAACAACAACAACAACAACAACAACAACAACAACAACAACAACAACAACAACAGCAGCAACAACAACAACAACAACAACAACAGTACAAGCAACAACAACATCAACAACAACAATATCATCAACAACAACAACAACAGTATTAGCAACACCATCAACAATAACAATAACAACAACAACTGAACAACATCAACAGCGTCATCAACGACAACAACAATGACAACGACAACAACACCACCACCACCAACACCACCATCAACAACAACAACAGCATAATCAAAAACAACGACAACAACAACAACAGCAACAACAACAACAGCAACAACAACAACACCACCACCACCACCACCACCAACAGCATAATCAAAAACAACGACAACGACAACAACAACAACAACAACAACAACAACAACAGCATCAACATCAACAACAACAGCATAATAAAAAACCCAAAAAACATCACCATCACCACCAGCAGAAACAACAACAATTATTATTATGATAATAATTTCAACTCACACTTGAAATCTAAGATATTGAATTTCTTCAAAAAAATAATTCATCACAAACTTCTTCACAAATACTGGATTCAGTGTGTTCATCAATTTTTCTGTTCGACCAAACTGTATCAGATAATGAGGATCATACATTACTGGTATACCATCAGGTTATATCTTCAATGGCATTTCTAATTACTATAGATCTCTGTGTAAGGTCTTACCTCTCTCCATTCACTTTCTTTGCTGGCCTTCACAAAGGCAACTACAACTATATACAAATAATAGTATAAACAAATCATCTTAAATCATAATCTATTTTACAAAATTGGATTTAAATGGGATTTAATGAATACCACAACTAATACCAACATAAAATAATACAAAGATGAAATATTTTTACTTCGGCCCAGTAATTAACTGGGCAAGATTCAAAGCAAGATTACTCTCACTGCTACGTCAAGCACAGTAAGACGGGGTTGGTACTTGGATGAGTGACCATCTGGGAATAACCTTGTGTTGATTTGCGAGCTTCAAACTCATGTGAGTAGAGTTATTAGTTGATCTCTCCTGTGCTTGAAGGGTTTTCCTCTAGGGTACCCGGTTTTCCTCCCTCATTAAAATCAACACCTAAATCTTAGCTGACATGGGTCGTATGGTGGCAGCCTGCTGCGTCTTTGACATACCTTCGATTCGGCCACGTATGAGCAAAACATTTGTAACGTCACACGTCTGTTGTGTCTGTTTAAAGACTTTAACTAAAATTTAAGCTGCCCTGTTGTTTCATTATGTTCTGCTTGACAACATTAGTTCAAACTTCTTGGAACAAAACTTTTCTATATTTGTACAACAAAAACTAACATCACGGTCAACATCTTCATTAGTTTCATCCACAAAGTTTCTACTTTGTATTTTATTTTTTGTATTTAATAACTTTGCTACTTTAAAAAAACTATACATACATGCATCATCAAAGTACTACTATATACTGTTAAATACAAGAATGTAGTAATTAGTTAAAAACAACTGGTGGCCAAACAGGGCATTGCCCCAATTGAACATGACTACCAATTTAAAAACCTATTAATAGAGTTTATATATACCTGATATTTGCTACTATATATATATATATATATTAATGTACTAATGGAACACCCTACAAACTACTTATGTGGAAGTTCATAAACATTAAGTTCGCTATAAAATTTCTTAATCTAATCCTAACACTAATCCTAACACTAATTACCTTTTCAACACCAGACCCAGACAAGCTTATTATTTGTGTGTGTATGATCATAAATAATTGATTAACAAATACATGTATTTGACAGCAAATAGTGGCAATAAAATTGGCTACAGATTCAGAGTAGCCTGCAGAATCTTAATCTATGTTTTTCTAGCTAAACCAGACAGTAGAGCAACATACTTGGGTTTCAACCCATGTATCTTGCTCTACTGAACACAAGTGTATTGCCTAAAAGGTGAATTAAATATCTAGAACAAAATTGTATATGAAAAGCTCTAAATCAATAAGATTATGGTAATATAGGAAGACATATTTAACTGATGATTTAACTGATGAATTTCTTGATGTCTAAACTTGGCCCCAACAAGACATTTAGTCTCAAAATGAAATGATAAATGCACGAAGATCTTGGAATAGACATACAGTATTTTAAAACCAAATTTTATTATCAGCATTACCTAATTATGTTTGGTTAACCATTAATTAGTTTAATTAGGGTTTACCAAATGCAAATCTAATGTCCAGAATTAAGCATCACTGATAAAAACAAGATAAAAACAAGATTGAAAAAACAATGCATTTGAAAAATAGAGAATCTTGATTTAAGCAAACATAATTAAATTATACTGCATGCCCCTATAATATATAAACAGTAGTGATTGCAAGGAATAAGACTTCCATAATTCTCATGATTTCAGTGGACAACAAAAACATCAATTCATGATGTATAAGTGGTTTAAGAATTCCGAAAATGATAACCAAAATATGGGAGCCGTCATTAATTCTACCTGGGAGGGGAACAGAAGGAAAACTGAAAATTCTTGTTAAAGTTTCGTAACCCAACCAAATTTCCCTGGATGGTTTCATGACCCAACTATACATTTTGTTTTAGTTTTGTGGTCCAGCACATCTTAAATTTTCATTTCATACCGACAACACAGCAGTGCTGGGAACTGAGGGAAGTCCGCCATATTAGAACAAAGAAAACAATCAACTTTGTTTTCAGCGGGGTTTTAGCATTCTCGAATCACTGAAATCCAAACTATATATACATGTACATAATTTCTGGGGGCAAGGGGTTCTCAAAACAACTTTTCTTTGGGTGTGATATGGATATTTCTTGGACTTACATAGCATTATATCAATTCCTATGTTATAAATATTTGTTTTCTTCGATTACTTTTGATACAAATCAAAAAGGTTTTATGGTGCATCAAAGATTTTCCAAATATTTTCGTAGCCCCATCAAGTTTTTATTTATAGTTTCATGGCTCAGCACTTTTCCTTCTGCCTCCCTCCCCGGTGGAATTAATGACACCTCCCTAATTAAACAATTACAAGATAAGAAATGTTTACAATTTCAGATTGTTTTCTGATATATAGAGTTGGGTCAGTATAGCAGATTATGTAATTGGAACTTTTAAATGCCGCTTATATTTCTTAAATGACGGTTGCAAAACAATGTTTCAGCAGGAAGTGAGATGACTGGTTGAATGGCTATAGCCCCTCCCAATGTCCCAATTATTGTAAACCTCTAATATTATCAACATGAGAAACATACATATTTAAACTGAAACCCTATTTCATCAGAGGTGTTTTGTGTAAAAGAGAAGTGCATTACACTTGTCCACATGTGGCCATTAAAATTGTCAAAATGATGATTTCTGGAAGTTTGGACATTGCCAAAGCTAATTGGTAATATAGACCTTCTGCAAGACTGGACATTTTATTACGAAATGTGATGAAAAATATTATGTCTATTTTCTTCAGAGTTGGACAACCTCCTACAGTGCTAATGATGAGACATGATTTGATTTGTATTTCCATATCTATGAATTAAAATGAACAGACTACACTTAAAATTAGAGGTCATATTTCACTTACTTGGGTCTGATTTCGAAAACACGTCCATGTCTGCTAAGTTCCTAAAAAAAAAAACGGCCAGAAATTCTCAAATATTTTGCAACATTTGAATGTAGCAGATTATAAACTTGAATTTTCTACTGTAAAAATGGAAAGATGAAGATTTTTTATCCTAATATCGTGCATCTAGCTGATTTATGTATAAAGCACTATAATTCCACTAATGAATACAAACTGATATGTTTTTATATAGACAAGCCATACAAATTATAAAAAAACTCGGTTTTATTTCACTTTGTTTTGCACGCGAAAGCTTAAAAGCGTCGCGACTTGAGAGACACTTTGGCAATATAATTTAATCATTTAAGGAATTTCCAACTGTGACCAGCCAAGTCGTTTTATAAAGCCATACACTATTACATTATCTAAACGTTATCTAAGTTAACGTTCTTTCCCCTAATTTTATTCCGTCCTTTTCAAAAACAGAATTTTATAACGTTTGGATTTCCTCAGAGAGAGAAATTAAACATCAGACATCGTCGTGAAATATTAATTTGAGAGGGAAACTGTTGTTCGGATCACAGTGTGAGATCTAAAGCTGTATTCATTTAAGCTTGAAAATAGTATTTCAATCATCTTTTAATAATACAGGGAGCTCGTATTACATGATACATACTGTATATCTATCTAACCTTGGTCAATATGCTCATTGAGGAGCGAAATATCGACATATTTATATCAAACGTTAAAGATGTGTTAAGAGATTACTCAAGGACTAGGTTTAGAGACGTTGGTTAGTTAGAGACAGAAGGTCTCGAGTGAAAGTATTTAGTTTTGAATATTCAACATACTCGCATCTCACACTCAGCTCTACTTGTGTTGCTGGGATTATGGTCTGTAGTCGTCCACCTTGATTAGGATCGCTCAAAACTTCGCTATAATTTGGAGGTGCTGTTCCGTAACTTGCTGCCATTTTCCAGATGTAGGCAAGAAAACATAAAATATCTTTATATCATTACTTTGCTGGCGTGCTTCAGTGCATTCCTGGGGATATCACGCTTTTTGTTGATACTTCGTAATTACTCTTCACTGTTTATATGAGATATGATTCCAAATATAGCTGTCGGGAACAGGGGAGTGGTGCGCCCCCACAACTCTTTATCCGAGGGCATTACCCATACAAAATGTTCTATGACTTTAAGGCCGATAACACGAAGAAGCATAAAATAATCGGAAATGGTTTGGGGAATTCCAAAATTTAAAATGTTCTGGCATAACTAGCCTCTGGCATAACATTGCTACATTCCCTCAGTTCCGTCGGGTAACGTCACTATGACGTCACTGCCGGCACGTGCGTGTCATCTGCACACCTGCTGACAAGAGAAGCAGCAGCAGCTGCAAATCCTAACCCTGATCCATCCCTCCAGGGTGCTAACAAGACTATAATACCTGGGTTAGCACTACCAGATATGGCTTGAAATCCATAAGATCTTTACAGTCTTTTCGTAACACAGTCTGCCAATTAAGATTCAGAGTATTGAGATTATTGTATATCATGCTCATAAAACGTCTTTATTATAATTGATATTAATTTTATCTAAATAATTCCTAAATTTTATCTAATTCAATTGTTTGTATTTAAGTAGTTAGTTAGCAATCTTCTTCGTGTACCGCACACACAATGCACACAGATACCGCGCCATAGACACTGAGACACATCAAGGTTTCCGTTATTTTCTCGGGATTCAGAAGCTTTACAAGAACAAAAACCCTAACCATAACCCAAATAAAAACTCTAGTCCTAACCCTGAAATAAAGAAATACTAACCCTACTTTTCAACAAAATATTTTAATGACGTAATATTCTGTGTCCGGGTATATTTGAGCATGTATTGCTTGAGGTTTACTCAGCCTCATCAACCCAAAGGTTAATAATGTTTATTATTATTATTATTACTATAATGTTGTGCTCTTCTTTGGAGCTAGGTATAGGCTTGGTTATCAGAGATCGCTCAAAGTCTTAAAATAATTCAGGAGAAAGTACTAGCTGCCTTTGCAATACCATCATTAGTATTTAGAAAGATTGCAAAAGAGAGCATTGTGACTCCTACGAACACATGAAAGACGTTTGAAATCATGCCAGAGTCTGTTTTCATTTATCATCAAGAGTTCTGAGTCTCACCGGTTGCACAATCTTCTGCCTCCTAAGCATGAAGCTAAGTATAATATTAGAAAGAATCCTGAGCATGAAGCTAAGTATAATATTATAAAGAATCCTAAGCATGAAGCTAAGTATAATATTAGAAAGAAGAGGATCTTCAACGTTCCCGCTTATTCCTACGATGTGTAATTTTTATTTTTTAGTCCTTTGTATATTTTCGAATTTTAATCATTATTTAATTTATGAAACTTGTAAATTGCAATATTCAGACTTAGCGTTGCAACGTAATTCTTAATAAACCATATATCTATCTATCTATCCATCTATCACGAAATGGTAAGACTTCGCGACTTAAAATACACCAATGATGTTTACACTTTACATGTTTTCTTTTGGCCTTGGCTGCAGACAGGCTAGTCTAGTAGGGGTTCTGAGGGCCTACGATTTAAGGTCGTTATCCAAGAAGACCCGAAAGTCTTATCATTTGCTGGTGTTCTTGCAAAGGCAGCACTTTCTCCTCAATTATTTTTAAGACCCTGAGTGAAGGTCCGACCCAGGATATGAACCTGTGTCTCTCAACTCATAGACATGTGTGGTAACCACTAGACCACAACAGCTGGTTATGACAACATACAAATTTAATTGCTATGACGTGGATACGTTTCGAAATCAATTTATTTGTTAGGCACCGCCTTCGTGTATTTGTGGCACTGCCCATAATCGGACGCCATTTTGTTTACAAGATCTGACAGGCGCTCTAGAATTCAGTGACACGCATGACAATGTAATATGAGATATTTTACATAGCGTCATATTTCAAGCACTTATTCAATTCCGGATTTACCGAAACGAAGATATTCTACAGCAGAGAAACGTGTTAACTAAAGCAAACTAACATCGTTTAATACAACACAATCCAAGTTGTTGAATACCAAGAAAACCGAGATACAAGCCAGGCGAAGATTCATCTTGCCCCCCAAGGGACAATATATACGAAGTCAATAACACGACAAGAAAGTGAGTCAGGTAATTTACATTGGCTTTGTTTCGTTTTGAGATACCGAAGATTATACGTCTTTGGTTCAATAAATTTCCAATCATTCCATGATTTGGGTTTTCTTTCATCTTTTTTATTCATTGCAGAGCTTTATTTCAAATGTATGTCGCTGTTGATATTTCTCTCGATATGTTTAATTTCGCTTTCATTTCATGCGGAAGTCAGACGAATACTAACTCATGCAATATGCTAATTACCACTTTCGCTTTCATTTTCGTATCTTCGTACCCAGGCAATTTTGCCTCCACGGTGGAAGGTCGGCGAAAATTCAGGTCCTCGGATCGAGTATCAATTTAACGCGAATTAGAAATATAATGTCTTTGGTTAATTGTCAAGAACTGCATTCGATATATACTTGTTTATGCATGATATTTGTACGAGATAATTATGGATGTGTGATAAATATGCTAGCTAGTTGTTTTAACCGAATGAATGCATGAGCAAGTCTGTAGTGGGTAGATAACTTAACTCTTTGTCAAATCTACAAAGCTACGGTTCCATGCGATTCTATATAATGCCTGATTGTTGAGGATAAATATGATGAAACTAGTAATTATAGTTTCTTCAAGGTGATCTCTAGAAACAACCTCGTACCTAGCGCATTTTGCCTCCACGGTGGAAGGTCGGCGAAAATGGCCCTGGGATTGGCTGGTCACATGACACCCAGAATTTCTGGGTGTTTTGATATGATAATTTATAACAATTTATAATAATTTATGATAATTTATGATAATTTAATGATAATTTATGATAATTTAGGTCATTTGTCTTTGTTTACTTTGTTGAACCTTCCGGTTGTCCTTTCACCTGAGATTCACTATTATCCTTAATTTACAAATCGCTCTGAATTAAGGATAATGGTTAATCCAATGTTAGAACCCAACCCAACACAACAAAGATCCCAACCCTAACCCCCCGTCTTGTGGGTTTTCTAACCCTAACCCTCCGGAAAAATTTTCGTAGTCTTAGTCGGAATCTTAAAGAGTGAAGAGTGAGTGTCAACCGTGACGCATTGCACGCTCGGTCGGCCATTTTTCGAAGTAAATATCCGTAAATATCTTGTCAATCCTTGATATAAATTATTCATTTTGTCTTTTAAATGAAAGAAGATATATCTTAGAAAGTAATTATTGCTGCATTTTTCATAAAACTCAACGTTTTCTTGACTTTCGTTTCGAATTATGTCAGCCTTGACTGACGCGAAGCGTGGAAGACCAAGTGACGAGGTTCAAACAAAAAATCAGGTTGCGAGTCGATGTATTTAGATTGTGGATGAATACGAAAGCCTCTATCAGGTTTTCTGAGAAGACTCCGCAAATTTCTGAAGTATTTATACCACATCAAGTTGGCAACGAAGCACTTCAAAACACTTCGTTATCGTATGGAAAGATAAACACAAACGCGCAATGCACAACGGTTGACACTCGCTCTTTAAACTGCCTATTAGAGCAGTGTTTCGCTACTCGTGACTAAACTGATCGTTTTAAAAGTGACTTTTTTGTATAATATTAGGTTAATTTAGCGCTGATTCCCAAGGATAAAGTCGACGCTTTTGGCACCAGATGCAATAACTCGAATGATGGCAAGTTCACGTTCGTGGTTTCTCCACTGCCGAAAATGCGAATCTGGAATTGTCAGATTATCTGATCTAAAACTCACGTTGGTAGGCTCAAATGCTGTTCATGTCAATCTCAAGGCAAACGCGGAGTCGGAAATCGAGCATTCGATCGAACAGGTCCTAAATCCAGATCCGCGAAAAAGAGAACGCGCTCCATTTAAGGCGCTGTGTAATTCGCGCGCACGCTCAGGAGAAATGTGTCGAAGTGGCCTCGGTTCTTATTTAAATGGCGAGCTATGTTTCAGCGCAAACGCAGTGTATTTTCACAGCAGGTTACAGGCCGACTACAAATGCAAGAAGTGGTCAGAGGCCAGGGGCAGGTTACAAGAAATGGGAATCATTGTAGAGTGTGTTAGTCCTCTTGGAAAAGACGTTGCGCTTCCGGCTTCGTCCAATGAAGAGAGAAGAGAGGAATCTTTGCCGTTGGTCTTCTGTGACGTTACATTGACTAGTAATAACACAATAGACCATCTCACACGTGATACACCACGTGATTACCAGAGAGAGTTGTTCAAGAATGCCATGGAGAGTAATTCTCTCGTGTACCTGCCTACAGGTTGTGGTAAAACACTGGTGGCAGCAATGGCGATAGCCTGCATGAGTCGACTCAACCCGCGTAAAGTAGTCGTCTTCCTGGCGCCCAACAACCCGCTCGTCCACCAACAATACGAGTACCTGAAACACCAGTTACTACGTGTGAGGGTTATGCACCTCACGGGAGATAGCGGCAGCGATCCGGACGATAAAACCCCGTGGATAGATCTCGTGCGGTGCTTGGTACAACAGAGAGTGGATGTCGTGGTATTATCACCTCAGATTTTCTTAAATATCCTAGAGGACGATGGGAATATCCTTCAGATGAGTGACGTGTCTTTGCTTGTGTTCGATGAAGCGCATCGTTGCCAAGGCAACCATCCTTATGCCAAAATCATGGAGTCCTACGCGCACGTACCTGACCACTGTAAACCGCTGACCCTCGCACTGACGGCGTCACCTGCCAGTGGATTGGAGATGAATATAGTCGAAGAGCAACTCGAAAGCTTGCTAAGCAACCTACACTGCAGGGCAGTTGTACCTAGGACTAAATCTGGGGACTTACAGGCGTATTGGAATCGGCCGGCGGTATCTTATCTCTTAAGGGAACTAAACGTGTTTCAGAAGAAACTAGAAATGGTTTTGGAGAGCTACTTGAAATCCTTGAATCCGTATTTGACGAGGTTCGTGCCGGCCGTTCAGGCTTTGCAATCACTTCCCATCCAATCGGGCAACTATAAGGGCATTCTTAGAACAGCTATCCTCGATTCTCAGAATAACAGAGACCGGATTCGCGGTCTTGCGTTAGCCGAGCACGCTATGAGTGTCCTAAGCATTCTTGAACTGAACTCTGTGTTGGGTTGTGATCACGCCACACTCTGTCTCACCAAGATCATCATAGCAATCGAAAGAGCAAGTAATCCAATGGACGCTTGTCGTAGAAGCATCATCAGTGATTGTCCTTGCTACCAAGTTCTGACGACGGAAGTTAAGCGACTTTGTAACTTTACCAGCAACACCATGACCTCGTCGGGTCGATATCAAGAACTCGTTTCCCAGCTACGAGGGTTCGCCGAGAAAGTGCGAAAGGGCGACGATAGTTGCCGAGGGATCGTGTTCGTGAAGATGCGAAAGACGTGCAGTAAGTTGAGCGATGAATTAAACAAGGACCCGCTTATCCGTGAATATCTCAAGCCACAGCGATTCATTGGTCACGGCAAGGGGAACATTTGGCATGCAATGGAAAGAGGATCAAGAACCTGCCTTGAAGTCGTTCCATAGAGGCGACTGCAAACTACTGGTGTCCACCAACGTGTTGGAGGAAGGCCTTGATGTACCCGCGTGCAATTTGGTCATCCGTTTTGACAGCGTCATGAGCATGCGCGCTATGGTGCAAAGTCGCGGCCGGGCAGCGCGGCGACCAGACAGCAGCTTCCTCATTATGTGCAACGACGCGAAAGAGATGGAAAAGTTTCAGAACTTGGAGAAGAAAGAGGAGAATATAGAGAATGCTGTCAGTTTCAGAGCCATACTTGGCATGGGCCGCATGGGAGCCGACGAACATGGCTGTGAGAAGCGTAAACTTGATGCCGCGAAGCAAGCTGTGGCATCCAAGATCGTGTACAACGAGAACCACACTTCCAGGAGGAGCAAGAAGAAAAAGAAACGAAAGCCTTCGCTACGCGTCTCCATTGCCGTTCATCCAGAAACAAAGAATTATGAAAACAGAAACCTTTCGTCGGTCACAGCAAGTCGGACTTCGACCTCGTCACCAGGGATGCCGAGCATATCGTCCATGGCAATACGTAAGTATGAATTTCACCATAATGCATTGCCCGCTCACAATCTCGATGGCGGACATTTTTCTGGCTACGAAATTCGCTTGTTGTCTCTTGATATCTCTCAACAACAAAAATTAAGTTTGTCTAATATGAAAGAACTCGTAAAATGATAGAGTAACACCTTTTACAACTTTTCCGTATTTTACTTCGTTTTTGAAATATTTCAGTTTGTTTGATATGTAAATGAGATGGTCTCTGACGTCAGGTGCAGGGTAGAGAATTTTCACTCAATAAAATATTAGTTCCATCTTCAAGTTTGTTCCACAACTTTACTTGAAAATGTGCGTATTATAACTCCTCGTGATAATGAACGTTGTAAACTTAGCAATCACTGAGATATAAGACTTTTTTGTGAAAAAAATCAAACAAACTGAAATAACTGAAATAAGTAAAATACGGGAAAGTTGTAAAAGGTGTTACTCTATCATTTTACGAGTTCTTTCATATTAGACAAACTTAATTTTTGTTGCCAATGTCCTTTAAGAAGACATAGCTGATATAGAGTAACTATATCCAGTTTTCTTCTGAGAACTTAGCAGATTTCTTAATTTATTCTTATTACGACAGCGCCGAACCATACACTCGTGAGAATAACTAAATTATTGGAAAAACATTTTGTGGTCCATGAATCCAGTGGTGGTGATCCACCCACATCCTCTCAATTCCAAGAAGTCACCCACTATCCCCAGCCAACGACCAGCGGCATTTCCTTCCTGCATTTAGACGCTAAACCTGAACTCGCGTATCGTAACCAAGACGAACTGTTTGACAACGTGGTACAAGTGTGGTGCGAGAAAGGGCCCGAAGGTTCGTGGCTCGAGAGAGTTGAGAGAAAAACCCACGAAAGGAAAGAAGTTTTTCAGATTTTACCAATCGAGTCGTTCTCTGGAGGTGATTTTAAAGATCGTGGAACGTTTTGTGAGCTGTGGGAGCACGACTGTCGACAGAGAGCGGAGATTATCTTCCTGCATGATGTTAAGATTGTGGTCATTGCCTTCTATAACTCAGCTAGTAAGCTTCACAAGATCCAGTTCAGATACGATCAACTTCATGAGTTTATTATTCTGGACGTGGATCAGTCTGCTCAGAGGTTATTATTAATATTATTATTAATATTATTATTATTATTAAAATTATAATTATAATTATAATTATAATTATTATAATTATAATTATAATTATAATTATAATAATTATTATAATTATAATTATAATTATAATTATAATTATAATTATAATTATAATTATTATAATTATAATAAAAATTATAAATATTATTATAATTATAATTATAATTATTATAATTATAATTATAATTATTATTATTATTATTGCGTTAATATACACAATGTTGTAGTGAATGTGGGAGAGCTCGGAGTAGACAGACGATACATAGACGATCGTCAAGCTCATATCCTCAGAAAAATGATTCTAAGTCCCGTACAGGAATCGAACCTGTAACCTTCTGATTGCCGGTGAGACGCTCTAACCATTGAGCTAACGAGACTCAGATGGAGAGCGAAGGTTACAATGATGTATTGGTTCGATTGGTATATGTATATGTATCCAAGCATTACCATTTGTGAATATACGCATCCAAGCATTACCGATATATATACGGCAAAATGGAATCTATTTGTTTTATACAATAAAAATTGGAAACAAACCATTCAAAAGGCTTATTAGCTCTTTGGCGATTTCTGGGGCATGAAAACATAAAGATAAAAAAGATAAAAGCATTCGGCTGACGTGATTTGACGTGATCTGGCGTGAGCTGACGATCTGTCCTCTAATAGATCATGGCTAACAACCAATGAGAATGCGTATAATAAACAGGTTATTGTATAAATATATATATATATATATATATATATGTATAGGTAATATGGTCTGCCAATATCTGCCAGGTCTGCCAATATGTTCCTCTGTCTCCCCAGGTCTGCCAATATGTTCCTCTGTCTCCGTCACGTCCCGCAACTATGTGAGGGTTTCTTATCACTTTCTATCGACGATGACGATCCTCGCTTTAGTGAGTACTTCATGGCCACCGAGGAGGATGAGGACGACGAGGAGGATGAGGACGACACATCGGACAACGAATCGCCTGAAAACGCTGGTAGTTCTCAAAGCGATGATTTAAACCTGCAATCGCCTGCAGCAGGTGAAAGTTCTAGTGAAGAAGACACGACAAGTGAGCAGTTAGCAGCCATAGGAAACCTTCATGTTCATGAGGAGAGCGACCCTGAAGAGCTAAGCCAAGGTGAAAGTGACAGCGATCCTGAAGAAACGGAGCATCACGAATCTTTGGATTTTTTCATCGAGGAAACAAGAGCGGTAGACGACATGGATAAGGTGAAGTGCTGGAGTCGTCGTTACGCTATCGACGCGGAAAATATTTCGCCATTTGGTGAATTTTTAGCCCTCAGAATCAAGGTACCCTACAGTCTTGATCTGCTCAACGCTCTTGACGTGTTGAAGAGCTTTGGAAAGAAAGTCTTTTATGCCCGAGTAAAGCTCGAGAACCAATCTTCAGGATTACACCAGGTAGCGGCTTCTCTGCCAAGTGACGTCAGCTATGCCCACGATTGCCTGATTGGTCTCCACCCGAACATCAGGCCACGGCTATCGCGGTCATTCTACGATTTACTAACGAACAGTACTACAACAAACTGCGTAAACGCTATCTACGAAATCTCCGCCATCCTCCAGCAAGACTACTTCACAGACCCCGAATCCGAACTTCGCGCACTCATGACGACAGGTGGCCGCGTGAGACGTGCGTGTATTTCCCAGAGTTCCGTGCCTGCGCACTGCTCGCTGGTAAAGAGACTGGTACTCACTCCAACGCGCGTCATACCCTTCCCGCCGGAAGTTATGGAACAGAATCGCGTGCTGCGTCATTTTGGTTCCGTGCGCTTCTTATGCGTCAACGTCCGAGAGGAGGATTACTCGAAACTCAGAGGACATCAAGCGAAATTAGATGAAGTACTGGCGCGCATTAAAGGCTTCATGGATGACGGAATACAGATTGGTGGAGAGTGGTACCAGTTCGTTGGTTGCTCCAACAGTCAGATGCGAAGTCATGGCTGCTGGTTTGTGAGTCCGACATTAAGATATGACGCAAATACTATACGACAGTGGATGGGGGATTTTAGCCAAATAAGGTACATGCAGGTTAATATTTTTAATATACTTTCTAAAGTGTTAATATATACAAACTGCTGTAGTGAATGTGGGAGAGCTTGGAGTAGACAGACGACACATGGATGATCGTCAAGCTCGTATCCTCAGAAAAATGATTCTGAGTCCCGGACAGGAATCGAACCTGTAACCTGATTGCCGGTGAGACGCCGTCTAACCATTGAGCTAACAAGACTCAGATGGAGAGCGAAGGTTACAATGATGTACTCGTTAATATATTACAGATATCAATCAAACCAGTACATCATTGTAACCTTCGTTCTCCATCTGAGTCTCGGTAGCTCAATGGTTAGAGCGTCTCACTGGCAATCAGAAGGTTCCAGGTTCGATTCCTGTCCGGGACTCAGAATCATTTTTCTGAGGATACGAGCTTGACGATCATCCATACATTGTAAATGTTGTAGTGTTTGCAGCAGGTAACAGAGTGCTCAATACCTTGGCGGTAGAGCGTAATGGAATAAAGTAAAAAGATGATGTTACTACTCCGAGTTTAACGCGGTGAGTCGATCGTCAGGAACACACGATCGCCTTAATAAAAACTTAAGCAAGAGTACGTCGTCCATGCACGTCGTCCGAAACGTCGTCCATGAAGATACGTCAGTGAGATCTTTCATATGAACTACATTTGTATTTTGTCTGGTGTATCCCTTTAAGAGGGAAATTGATATCTTAATTCATTTATTTCTACACTACTTACGATTTCGTTGACTCGCATAGATGTGTTGCCTCGTACATGGCGCGTCTTGGTCAGTGTTTTTCCACCTCACTTGACGCCATAGGAATAACACTACAGGAAGGCGTAAGCTGGGAAATGATCGCGGACGTAGAGCGAAACAATTACTGCTTTTCCGATGGTGTTGGGACAATATCAAGCGAACTAGCAAAAGAGGTGAGAGACTTTGATATAACTATGTTTAAAACACATGTTCTAGGAATATATACATTTTAAGACCAAACCGGGACCAGTTGCGAAAAATTCAACTTCAAGGCCTTCCGGCTGGAATTAAACCCGCGACCCTGCGATGCAGTAGTGCAGTGCTCTGACCACTGAGCTACGGAGGCCGTTGCCGAGAGCCTAGTTCTGTATATATAGTGGTGGTAATGCCTGGATAATATTTTGGGTATATTACAAGTAATATTTGGCATTTCACTCGATTAAACTACATGTTCTAAGCACTTTAATGTCCCGTTTCATCGCATAATTGAAATGATAGATAGACATCCAGACATTGTAGACATATATTATGAAAATTCAATTATTTTTTCTAGGTCTGCATTAAGGTTGGCAAACCTGGAACTAGATCAGCTTTACAAATTCGTTTCGCTGGCTCCAAAGGTGTTTTGTGTCAAGACCCCAGTCTCCCAGAGAACTGCGTGTGCATTAGACCGAGCATGCGCAAATTTGAATCCGACCACAGGAGACTGGAAGTGCTTCAGACTTCTCGTCCCCAGGCCGTTTATCTCAACCATCAGATAATTATGTTACTGTCGAATCTTGGAGTACCCGATGAGATATTCTTGGATTTACAACAGAAAGTTTTGGATCGCTTAGCAGGTGAGAATATGCAGAGATGGCTTAACGATGCCATTCGCGGATTCGATTTCTTTTCTGCTGAAACTGCTGTCGAACTATACGGACTTTGAGAAACTCTACAGCCGAACTTGTAACCTTCTGATTGCCGGTGAGACGCTCTAACCATTGAGCTACCGAGACTCAGATGGAGAGCGAAGGTTACAATGATAGTGATACACGTATGGATGCCTGTTTCAATGCTGGCCACAATACTCAATGTAGGAATATAGTCAGACAGACAGACAGACAGACAGACAGACAGACAGACAGACAGACAGACAGACAGACAGACAGACAGACAGACGGACGGACGGAGACAGACAGACGGAGACAGACAGACAGACAGACAGACAGACAGACAGACAGACAGACAGACAGACGGACGGAGACAGACAGACAGACGGAAACAGACAGACGGAAACAGACAGACAGACGGAGACAGACAGACAGACGGAGACAGACAGACGGAGACAGACAGACAGACAGACAGACAGACGGAGACAGACAGACAGACAGTCAGACAGACGGAGACAGACAGACAGACAGACAGATGGAGACAGACAGAGACAGACAGAGACAGACGGAGACAGACAGACAGACGGAGACAGACAGACAGACGCCCGTTTGAAGGATGGACAGACAGACAGACAGACAGACAGACAGACAGACAGACAGACAGACAGACAGACAGACAGACAGACAGATAGATATCTGTAGTGTATACTAATTTATTTTAATTTATTCTTAGCCATGATGTTAGACGAGAATGAGGCATTACAGCGCATGTCAAACATGATAAGAACAGGAATCAATTACAAAAAAGTGGCAGATAGTGGCGTTTCCTTGACAACCGAACCATATTTTAAGTCCATGCTGTATGCGCTGTACAAGGAACAGATGTACCGACTGCTCAAGAAAAGTCGCATATTACTTCCGGTGTCGGAAGCTCGCCTCATGATGGGTGTGATGGATGAAACCGGAAGTCTAGAGCATGGTCAAGTGTTTGTGCAATGCACCTATATGACGTCAGAAGGCGACGATGAACTGCAGACAATAGGTCAGCGGTTTATTGTGATAAGTCGCGTCCTCGTTACCAGGAATCCTTGCTTACATCCGGGAGACATCCGGGATCTCGAGGCAGTAGACGTACCGGAACTACGTCATTTAGTGGATTGCGTCGTTTTTCCAAAGGAAGGTCCTAGGCCACATCCAAACGAAATGGCAGGTAGATATAAGAAGATATTTCATATCGTAACGATGAGTTCGCTGGTTGTCCGCCGGATAAACAATTCTGCGGATCACGAGTGAAATGCTCTAACCATTGAGCTAAATGGACTAAGATGATGAGTGAAGGTTACATATGTGTACAACCTGTAACCTTCTGATGACTAGTGAGATGTTCTAACCATTGAGCTACATGGACTAAGATGATGAGTGAAGGTTACATATGTGTGCAACTTGTAACCTTCTGATGACTAGTGAGATGCTCTAACCATTGAGCTACATGGACTAAGATGATAGTGAAGGTTACATATGTGTGCAACCTGTAACCTTCTGATGACTAGTGAGATGTTCTAACCATTGAGCTACATGGACTAAGATGATGAGTGAAGGTTACATATGTGTACAACCTGTAACCTTCTGATGACAAGTGAGATGCTCTAACTATTGAGCTACATGGACTAAGATGAGTGAAGGTTACATATGTGTACAACCTGTAACCTTCGGATGACTAGTTAAGTTCAACCACTTAGTTAAGAGTAAAGGTGTATAGTTAACGCTAGCTATAGTTAAAGTTATACAACTGGGCCCAGATGACCAGCAAGACGCTCTAACTATTAAAGCCATATGCATTAAAATGGTAGAGCGAAAGTTTCAAATGTGTAAGAAGGCAGTTGACTAAAGTTCTTTCTTGAAGGTGGTGATCTTGATGGAGACTTGTACTTTGTGACTTGGAGTGATGATTTCAAACGAAGAAAAGACCTTTTCCCGCCAATGGAATACCCTGCTTTACAGAAGAAGATAAAGAATGGACCAATCACAGTCGATGATATGACAACGTTTTTCACGGAGTACATACAAGCTGACCAGCTTGGTGAGTGATATTAATTATACAGCTACAAATTGCACAAGAGTCACAGCAAGTTTGGTTGAACAACGCGGCTCTAACGATACGTGGACGATCGTCAAGCTCGTATCCTCAGAAAAATTATTCTGAGTCCCGAACAGGAATCGAACCTGTAACCTTCTGATTGCCGGTGAGACGCTCTAGCCATTGAGCTACCGAGACACAGATGGAGAGCGAAGGTTACAATGATGTACTGGTTCCATTGATATATATATACTGCCTATGCGGCAGTCACTATATATACATTAGGTTACAGTTTCGATTCCTGTCCGGGACTCAGAATCATTTTTCTGAGGATACGAGCTTGACGATCATCCATGTATCGTCTGTCTACTCCAAGCTCTCCCACATTCACTACAGCAGTGTATATATTAACATATTATCGCTCTCTCGTTATCTCTCTATTCTTTAGGAATCATTGACAACGCTCACAAAGCAACAGCTGACATAGAAGACATTGAGTCTGCTCACTGTCTCCAATTGGCCGAAGCACATTCCTTGGCAGTCGACGCTCCTAAAACAGGCATGTGGCCATGTTGCCCGCACAACCCGAAAGAAAACCCTGACTTCATGATGAACCGAACGAAACCTTCCTATGTTTCTAAGAAAGTCATTGGGAAGCTCTTCCGAGAATGTCGCGATTTCGAGGAGACCACGAACCACGTGTTGCCCGTCACAGGGATCCAGCTCGACACCGGGTTCCTCTGTCCCGGTTTCCCCGCGTACCTCGAGTCAGCGGCGATCACCTATCAGGAGTATGCGTCAGAGGTAAAGACCTTGATGAACCTGTATGGGATAAAGAGCGAAGGGGAGACGATGAGCGGGTGTTTCCACAAACTCAAAGGAGACTTCGGACGAGAGAGGTCGCAGATTGCGGCCGTAGTTCGGAAAATGCTGTCGCAAATAAGAACAAACTTTCGCACTTTGTTCTTCGAGGAATTCCTAACACAAGGACAAAGGATCACCTTCCAACGGATCACCCTTCCTATGCAACGAAAGGCCTCTGCCTGGTATTACCAGGCGTATAAAGCCGTCTTGGATCCACCGTTCCCTTCAGAAAGCGACGGAAAGACACCGGTGCAGTTCGTGAGCTTCCCGTGGGTTGTCGACGACGTGCTGGCTGCAGTATTGCGTCGCGAGGGACAGTTGACGGCGGTCACCGCAGATCTGAACTCTGACATCACGAGGAAAGTTGGGCAAAGTGTCTGCGAGATATTTGCCAACGAAGCATCGGTGTTGGTTAGCGGTTACCAAGCTAGGACGGAGCTCTTGAACGTGGTGTCCCGCGCAATAAACACACGTTTTTGCCAACGTCAACTTGTCATGTTTGGTTCGTCAGCGAGTCTTCTTTTTCGACCAGATTCCGACCTGGACATGTGCGTCTTGGGCAGACCATCTGACACAAAGGAAGCGCAAATAAAAACACTGCAGGAAATGCAGCCTCTTCTCAGGAAGGCATTCGGTAAAGTCGAGTTGATAGAGAGCGCCAAAGTTCCCGTGATGCGGCTTGGGAGATTAAGAAACCCTCGCGCGTCGGCCATCAAACTTCCTTGTGATATCTCCGCTGACTGGAATGGCTTTCTCAAGACAACCGTGCTCACGTCGTTCTTTCAACACTACCCATGGCTTCTGCCGCTGATTCGACTCGTTGTAATGTGGGCGCACAACGCTGGTCTCACGAACAAAGTCGACGGCGTCCGAATAAATACGAACGTGCTCGTGTTTATGATGTTGTCGTTTTGTGTTCAAGCCGGTCACGTGTCATCTTTCCCTGTTCAAAATATTCTTGGAAATCTTGGAAATATCACAAAAAACGTTCCCATTGATTTGTGGAATACCATCGTAGCCCGGATAGGAAGTGGCCGCGAAGAGTCAGCTGGAGGATTGGAGGCAAGCCGCGCAGTGGGCTGTGTTCTACTTGAATTTTACCAGAAACGACAAGAGATCCTTTATGGCTCAATCCCACAATGCTTTGAGGATCTTCTTGGGGTGACGACATTCACTGAACTACTCAACCCTGGAGACATACAGATGTTGCGTGAACAAATGCAGAAAGCTTACCACGTGCTCGCCCTCCACGCCAGTGGCCACACCCTTCTTGACGTCAGCTCCTCGCAGATCCAACGTACATTCATGTTATCAAGTGTACAGTCGCTGGTCATCGCGGGCTCAGAGAGGTCCTACTCCAGGAATCTTTCCAAGAAAAGTGGCGCAGAGGTGAGTGTTCGTCCCAAGCTCCCTGGATCAGGCCGTGCAGGTCTCGTGCTCGAAGCACGTGGCACTATAGGTTCTATTCGTGTGTTGGAGGGAATTCTGAGCTATGAGAAGAACGAATGCACGCGAAATAAGCTCTCCGCTATGTCGAAATGCTTCGTGCGAGGCGCAACCATGATTACGTTCGAAGGTTGCCATAGTGATGATGATTACGTCACGCTCGTGCCGTACAGCGGTCATCATCATCAAACTCACGACCAACGCATACGTCACGTGCCGTTGTTAGAGAACCAGGATGAAGCTGCACCTAGCAACGGAGAGGAATCACACGCCTTTCAAAGTTTTCGTAACAAGTTCCTGGACCAGATCAGAGTAAGGTTGCACGTTTTATTATTCTCTTCATTATCATCATTATCATCATCATCATTATGATCATCATCATTACCATCATCATCATCATTATCATCATTACCATCATCATCATCATTATCATCATTACCATCATCATCATCATTATCATCATCATTACCATCATCATTATCATCATCATCATCATTATCATCATTACCATCATCATCATCATTATCATCATCATCATCATCATCATCATCATTATCATCATTATCATCATTACCATCATCATCATCATTATCATCATTATAATCATCATCATTATGATCATCATCATTACCATCATCATCATCATTATCATCATTACCATCATCATCATCATTATCATCATCATCATCATCATCATCATCATCATCATCATCATTATCATCATTATCATCATTACCATCATCATCATCATTATCATCATTATCATCATCATCATTATGATCATCATCATTACCATCATCATCATCATTACCATCATCATCATCATTATCATCATTACCATCATCATCATCATCATTATCATCATTACCATCATCATCATCATTATCATCATCATCATCATCATCATCATTACCATCATCATCATTATGATCATCACCATTATCATCATCACCATCATCATAACCACCATTATCACCACCATTATCATCATCATCACCATCATCATCATCACCACCATTATCATCATCACCATCATCATTACCACCGTCGTCGTCATCATCATTAATATTAATGTTATAATTGTCATCATTGTCCTCACAATCATTATTAACATCTTAATTATGATCATCGTCAAAACCTCACTCGATATTTTCAGGTTGTAAATCGTGACTATGACTCTACAATCCATGGTGAATTGGAATTTGTCCTTCACTTTGGTCGTATTTACGCCTTTGATATTCCTCATGCTATGTCTGAAGACGGTGAGCCCATTACAATCAAGGATCTCCAATACTCCTCCGACAAAGGACAGAAGACTCGCGGCAACAATACCCTCTCCCTGCGACAAAAGTTCAAAAAGCCGGGGGGGGTAGGGAAAGTAAAAGTTCAGACTGGTCGTCAAAAGAAACCGAAAAAGAAAAAAGGGAAGAAAGAGGCGGATAAAACTCCGAACCACTCACTTTTCACCGTGGTCCACAGCGAGGACCTGCGGGATATCCAAGAGTATCTGGAACGCAAGGGATACGAGGAACAGCCGGAAAGTGGCCAGCAGACCTATACAGCAACTGTTCGCTTGGGAAGTAAGGATTTCTATGTCTCTTACGATCACAATCTTTGTCCAACGGCCTTCAAGCTCCCCAGATTGAGATGGTTTCTGGCTGACGTCAAACGTCCCTGGCAGTCACGTGGTGTATCCCCTGGCACTGCGCAACTCGATGGTTCCGAGTGTGACGTCAGATTGATGTTGGGAACGTCGCGCGTGTTCACGCTGGACGAAATCCGCGCGTCTGACAACGAGAAATACATGGGCATCCTGGAACCGAGTCCGGGCTCCTCGTCCCCATACCCCTTCAAAATCCACGAAGAGATGCGCACGAAATTGCAGCTCGTTCGCCACAAGGAGTCAGCCGTATTCATCAGACCTCGCTGTGGCACCAAAGCTTTCATCAATAAGGTGACAGAGTACTCCAGACTTAAACCTAATGGAGAGTTTAAGAAGGTGTTTCATCGCCATGAGCTCGTTATTCAACCCAAATTGCCCGACAGTTGGGAAAATTCTAATGAAGTCGATAGATTTCTCAAAAGGATTTGGAAACTAGCCTTTCGATTGGCCAGAGAAGCTTCTTAGCAGAAACGACAATAAATAGCAGCGATAACACCACAAATAACAACAACACTATCACCACCACCAATAACATCACCACCACCACCTTCAGCAACCATCACCAACAACAACAATAACAACAATAACAACAACATCACCACCACCTTGAACAACCACCAACAATAACCATCACTACCACCAACAACAATAACAACATCACCACCACCACCTTCAACAACCACCACCAACCATCACAACCACCAACAATAACAACAACATCACCACCACCACCTTGAACAACCACCACCAACAACCATCACTACCGCTACCAACAACTACTACCACCACCACCACTACCACCAACTTCCATCACCACCACAACAACTACTACCACCACTATCAACAACTACTACCACCATCACTACCGCTACCAACAACTACTACTACCACCACCACCACCAACCACCACCAACAACAACAACAACAACCATCACCACAACAACAATAACAACATCACCACTACCTTCAACAACAACCACCACCACCACCAACCACCACCACCACCAACCACCACCACCAACAACAACAACCACCACCACCAACAACAACAACCATCACCACAACAACAATAACAACATCACCACTACCTTCAACAACAACCACCACCACCACCACCAACTTTGCAAAGTAAAAAGTCAAAGCTATTTATATTATCTGATTTGTTAAAATTTATTACGGGCGTAAATAAATCTGTATCCTTCCAAGATATTATTAACATAATATATTATAGAATAGAATGCTATCCAGTACGGTTTCCCTTCCATTATCTATGATGAACTGCATCCGTATTGTCAATCCTTGATATAAATTGTTCATTCAAAGAAGACATACCATAGAAAGTAATTATTTTCGTACTCTTTATCTCCTATACGTGTTGCTTTTAGACATTTTCTAACTTATGAGAAGTTAATCTCTGTATTATTTGATGCCATTAGGTTTTATATCATATTATTTTTGTATTATATATATATATTCAGTAATCATATATGTTAAAACGGATCCGCAGTAATTGGCAATTGCTGTTGCGGCTTTCCTAGCCTTGTAACTAATTTTAGAATTATTGACTATTGTATTGTCATTTTTTATACACTTACTTTATAAAATCACATATTATTCAAGGTAAAGTTAAAGTGCCTATGACACGAAAATTAAGTTTGCCTTATATGAAAGAGCTGCACTTAAAATGACAGAGTAACATCTGTTGTAGATTTTCGTTTTCTTGCTTCGTTGCTGAGATATTTCAGTTTGTATTATATGCAAATGACAGTGGTGTGACGTACACATGCATAATGACTTATCGGAGAAGGTTATATATCTTTATTTTTATCACACAAAATCACTTGAAATTGTACATGTTCCGTGTTGTGGGAAGTACTCACGCACATGCTTCATTCAAATTAAATTTGGTTTTATATTAGCAAAGATAAATAGCCTTCTCTGATAAGCCATTATGCACGTGTACGTCACGCCATTGTCATTTGCATATGATACAAACTGAAATATCTCAGCAACGAAGCAAGAAAACGAAAAACTACAGAAGATGTTACTCTGTCATTTTAAGTGTTCTTTCATATAAGACAAACTTAATTTTCGTGTCATAGGCACTTTAAACAAAATAAAATAAAATATAATTTCTGAATAATACATATAGCTCGACGTATTTTTTCATGTGCAATCTGTAGTGATAAGCAATAAGGGATGACTACGAAATACCAAAGGATTTCATTTTTAGCAAACATTTCAACAGAAATTATTCAAATTACATTCAAATTACAACCACTGAAACAAGCGAGTAACTAAATAATTAATGATTGCGTCACCAAGGAAGCGTATGATTCCAGGAAGTGTCTTCAATTCGTGGAGGAGACACAGCTTAAGCATTGACGTTAAAGTGAACAACTTTCACTTTAACAGTTTGCTTCACACACTGGCCATATAAGACGATTTAAGAGTTGTTATTTGATGGAATTGTACAAGGAAAATCTCTGAGGTGAGTTACCGATGTCGATGTGAATTTATATTCGCTTGCAATTTAGTTTAATTTATTAGATTTGTCACTCTTATGTGAACGGAATACCCAACAGGCGTAAAGCCCGCAATTATAGGGGTTCCGATGGCCTACGATTTAAGGTCGTTCTCTGAGAAGACCTGAAAGTCTTACCATTTGCTGATATTATTGCAAAGGCAGCACTTTCTCCTCGATTATTTTTAAGACCCTGAGTGGAGGTCCGACCTAGGATTCGAACCTGTGTCTCCCAGCTCATAGACATGTGTGGTAACCACTAGACCACAACAGCTCGTCTTTTTCACAGAAGATACTGGCATCTTTATGATTCTTTTCAAATGAGACGAATTTCAAAGCTTACAATGTCAAGTAGAGTGTATTACTTGCGAGAGGAAACTAACAAGGACAAACTCGATGTATTTTCTCCAGTGTGTACATTATTTCGATGAAAGGAACCGAACCGTTTCACATTGTTTCGCTCAATTGAAATATTTCATCACATAAGAATACTTTATTGTTCAAATAAATGCCAAATTGTTCTTCCTCTATTGTTATTTGAATAAAGAACTGACTTTATGACATTGTACTTGTATTATTATTTTCAAAGGAGCCCTCACGAAAAATACTCGAAGTCATAACGCTTTTTGACGATATTTTAAAATCTTAAAACCACATCCCTCGCGGGAAGACGTTCAGGAAGGGACATACAAAGATGGCGGAACGTGCGAGTACTCGGCTTCGTATTTTAAACCACGATAATTTTCTTACTACTTCTCGAGTAGAATCAGATATCTAGCTGCTACAACTCATGACCAAGGAGACACTAAATATTATCAATAATACGTCTGCGGTCTGTACTCTATAAATTAATCATTTATGCATCGGTTAACCAAGCATTTTGAGATAATGAGAATAAAGGAAACGACTACCAAAGACAAACTGGCATGTTTTTTAAAGGGATACTCCAGCCGAAATACAAATGTAGTTCATATGATATAGATCTTACTGACTTTAGTTTATTTCCAAAGTTTCAGCATTCCTATCAATTTAGTTAAGAAGATATGGCTAGTTGAAGTTGGAGAGTTTGTCCAATTTCGACGCCATATTTGTTTCTCAAATATGACGCCAGTGAATCTATCTATGCCGAAGAAGCTCCTCTACTTTCCTGCATGAGGAACTAAATAGTTTATTTCGACTAATTTTCGTCCAAACATCATTCACAACAGTTATCACTATGTGATCGCCATCAAAACAACTCCACTGCCGATAAAGAATCACTCAAAAACGTCATATTTTCAAAACCAATATGGCGTCAAAATCCTCATATTTTCAACTTCAACTAGCCATATCTTCTTAACTAAATTGATAAGAATGCTGAAACTTTGGAAATAAACTAAAGTCAGTAAGATCTTTCATATGAACTACATTTGTATTTTGGCTGCAGTATCCCTTTGAACAACTTCTCCCAACTAGTACTATAAGAAATGTTTGGAGACCAATAAGGAGAATTTGCATGTTGATAGTGAGACTTAAAGGGTTACTATATATCTTTATTTAGACGTGACGACGTTGGAAAACAATCTATCGTATAAAAATGGCGAGTGCAGTAAGTCACGAATCACCGTGGTGGCTAGAGTGTCTGCAATGCAATCGTCGCCTACTGAACGCGTCAGACTTAAGGTTAGCCCATGTCGGTTTGGATGGCTTTCATCTCGCCGTACAGCCAGACATCGAATCCAAAATCGACACCATAGTCGAGAAGAAACAACACCCGAAACCCGCACGGAGAAAGGAAGCCCCGTTTAAGATGTATTGCCACGGAACAAGCTGTTCAAACGAGCTCGGAGTCTACCAACTTCTAGAGCAACGCTTCTTTTACGTCTTTAGCTCCAAGACCGTGCGTTTTAAATCAGCGGTGAGCGGCGAAGAAAAGAGGATAAGACGGTGGGGCCAGGCAAAGGGTGAGCTCGAGGGTATGGGTGTGCAGGTGTTGCGTGTTGATGCTATATGGCAAGCCATTTCCAAGGAAACAGCACGTGAACAGAGAGGGAGGAATTCTCTCAAAGAAATGGTTTACTGTAATATCGAAAGAACCTCGGACGAACAGGTGAACAAACTTGTGTTGGACCAACCGCGTGAATATCAAAAAGAACTCTTCAGGCAGGCCATGGGTGGAAACTCCATCGTGTACCTTCCCACGGGATCTGGGAAGACTCTGGTCGCTACCATGGTGATTGGCGCAATGAAGAAATTAAACCCGGATAAGATGATCGCATTTCTTGTCCACAGGATCCCACTGGTCTACCAACAAAGTCAGTACATTAAGAAACAGATACCGAGATTGCGCGTCGAGATTTTGGCGGGAGATCTGACGAGGTTTCCAGGTGACAGGGAGCATTGGGAACACGTAATCAAAGGTATTTGTCACAAACGTATCGACGTGTTGGTCATCACAGCGCAGATCTTCTTCAATTTCTTAGTGGACGAGGATCCACCGTTGAGACTCTCCGACGTTTCGTGTTTAGTTTTCGATGAAGCGCACAACTGCAGAGGGAATCACGTTTTTGCGCAAATTATGCACAAGTTTTACACGCCACTGGAGAACCGCCACAAACCGCTGGTGCTCGGTCTCACGGCTTCACCCGCGGGCGCTCTTACAATGGAAGATACCCGCGAACAATTGACCGCATTGCTTTCTACCTTGCAAGCTCAATGCACGATGCCAATCCTGTCAAACGATTTGACGCTGCATTGGAACAACCCCAAGACGGAATATGTTTTGCGACCGCTTAGTTCGAGTCAGGAAAATCTCGAGGGAATTATTGTAGCGTACCTCCAAAGTATTTGTGTAAAGGTTGAACAACTTTCGGACGCGAAGGAGACACTGAACAAGATGGCCGTCACTTCGCAGCATTTTAAAAGTTGTTTACGCACCATTATTGATCGATGTCATAGTAGAGGAGAGTATCTTGAGGGACTGGCACTAGCACAACACGCAATGAATATGTTTGGTGTTGTTGAGCTGAACAGGGTACTGGGACCTAGGCACGCCCACCAGGCGCTCGTCAACTTTTTGGATTCCATTGATAATGTCAGGTATGTTGGCATGAAAGAATTGATTACGTATACTATCTTATTTGGAAATTAAGAAAAAAATGTAGCTCAGTTGATGGAGTGTTGGACTAGAGTATCAAAGGTTGTGGGTTGGATGGTCTTGTAGCTCGGTCAGCAGAGTGTTGGACTAGAGTATCAAAGGTTGTGAGTTGGATGATCTTGTAGCTCAGTTGGTGGAGTGTTGGACTTTAGTATCGAAGGTTGCGGGTTTGATGGTTTTGTGGCGTAGTTTATAGAATGTTGGACTATGGTATCAAAGGTTCAAAGTTGGATAGTCTTGTAGCTCAGTTGTTAGAGTGCTGGACTAGAACATGGCAGGAATGGTCTTGTATCTTGTATATTTTCATTCCTTTTAAAACAGATCACCAATGGACATGATTACTAAAAGGCTACTCTCATCCCTCCCAGCCTACAAGCCTTTCCGAGACCAAATCATACGCATTCCAAGAATTTCAGACATCGCCTCAGGTCGATTCACGGAACTACTTAAAATCGTTCGCCACTTTATGGGTGAAGTGAAGAAAGACAACACGTGTCGAGCCATCGTCTTTGTTCACATGCGACGCACGTGCTTCAAGCTTTGCGAGGAGCTTGGAAAAGATGAAGCCATCAAAGAACTACTGAAGCCCCTGGCGTGCGTTGGCCATGGCAACGGTATAGATGGCATGCAATGGAAAGGCGAACAGGAAGTTGTCATCACAAGGTTCCATGAAGGTATTTCTTCTTCTTCTACTAGAAGGACAGGACTAATCACACAGCTGAACACCACGTACAAACAAAACACGATCGGCTCAATGTATCGCCTTTAGCACATCTGAAAACCTTTCAATGTACTGTCTCCTCCAATGTCCACGTTTCTGACCCGTTCTCGTTAACTATACAACTAAGTCTTATTAATATGTTACAGGTGAATGCAAGCTCTTGGTGTCTACCAATGTGCTAGAGGAAGGCCTAGATGTGCCCGCGTGCAATATGGTCATCCGTTACGACAGCCGCGGGACTTGTCTCCGGGCGTTGGTGCAAAGCCGAGGCCGCGCTGCACGCCGGTCCGACAGTAGATTCGTTATCATGTGTAACGACACCGAGGAACTGGGACGGTACAAGGAGCTGGCTATTAAAGAATCAAACATCGAGCGCGCTGTTCGTGAGAAGGTATATATAAATTAATCCCTTACAATTGTTAATGAGGTTTAGAAATTATATATATATATATATATATATATAAAATATATAAATATATATAAATATATATAAATATATATATATAAATATATATAAATATATATATATAAATATATATATATAAATATATATATATAAATATATATAAATATATATATATATATATATATATAAAATATATATATATAAATATATATATATATATATATATATATATATATATATATATATATATATATATATATATATATATATATATATATAAATATATATATAAATATATATATAAATATATAGACTTATTTTATAAATATATATATATATATATATGATAATCTTTGCTAATGATAACATATGATAATCTTTGCAGGTTTCAACCAACAGTAAAACATCCCAGGCATCACGATATGGATGTCAAAAGCGCTCCCTTGGTCCAGAAACTCAAGTTATGGAGAAAAGGAAGACACAAGAGGACGAAATTTCGACGGTTTCCAAGAAACAAAGAACACAACAAAGGCCTCATCGTCGAAATCCCTGCGCCGCCATAACCGTGCACGTAAGCCGTAACGCATCAGAAATCTGCCGAAGCCACGGAATTACTGGAGAAGTATTTTGACATCAAGACGTTCCGCCCAGAGGTGCAGGGCGTGACACCGCGAGATCACACGACAATCGATGAACTGAACGTGATGCAGAGGACATTCTTGGAAGTAATGGCGGCTTCAGAAGACACCGAAGGAACCAAGAAGGCGAAGTCCCGCGATGAGATTTTCCAGGATATTGCACGGAAGTGGTGCGAGGAGGCTCCCGGGGGAGTGTGGCTGGAAAAAAGAGGAGATAAGAGGAAGAAAAACAAAGGCGCGAGTGTTCATCCACTTTTCATTTCAGATATCGGACTTGGGGATTTCAAAGACCGGGGCACTTTCACCGAAGACTGGAACTACCCATGCCTCGCCGGAGCCATGGCGATCTTTGAGCATGACGTCAAAAACGTCACCGTAGCCTTTAAAGACGACCCGCAAGGAAGCATTTTCAAGGTGGAATTCCAATATAAGGATATCCAGGATTGTATCCTCGTGGACACGGCTAGACCTGGGGCGAGCGCGTGCACCGTGTTCATCCCGCTGCGGAACGTTCCACGTGTTTTCGAAGCCGAAGGTTTCCATAGTAACAACGGTGACAACGAAGACAACGAACTACTCGACTTGCTCGAGCAGGGTGAGCTGTTCTCGGACTCGGACGATGATTCGCCATTCGAAGACGACGACGAGCACGGAACTCTGGGAAATGATGCCGCGCGTTCAAACAACACGGGACTTGGAAAACGAATCATCCGAGGAACCGAGCGCGGAGATAATCGGCAAACTGAAGCTGGTGACGAAATGGAAACGACTAAAGCAAATTAGAAGTAGCAGACTTGGGCAGGAGGTTGGCGTCTTTGGGAATTCCCTGGTCTTGAAGCTCGCTCTGCCGTTCAACGAAGCACTGTGGGATATGCTGAGGACAATGGGGCACTACGATAGGCGAGTTTGCTATACAGCCATCCACAGTGAGGGAAGATCAGCTGCTGTACCTGCACACGCAGCTGCCACACAAGTGTTAGACCCAAGAGTGGAGTACGCCTTCGAATGCCTGACGAGCCGTCATCCTTCAGTCTTGTGTAGAATCACGGGTAGCTTTTACCAGAAATTGCGCGAGATGGACGTGGCGAAGAGCGTGGACGCCCTCGAGAGGATCGCGATTTTACTCGAGGAGAACTACTTCGTTCAGCCCCAGGCCACGTTGGAGCACCTCGCCGAGCATTGTAGGTCCTTAGGACGTCGGAAACTGGTGGTTCCCGGAAATTGTGTTCTAATTCCAAGAATGGTCTTCACACCAACCAGGGTAATCTTCTTCCCGCCAGAAATCATGGAGAAAAACCGCGTCTTACGTCACTATGACAACGCCAGTTTTCTTTGTCTTCAAATTAGAGACGAGAATTTCTCACCGTTCGCCACGCACGCCGGAAATATCGCGGAGATTTTGGCGCGACTAAAAAGGCTGCTCGATAACCCGGTGAGAGCCTGGAGGAGAAACTACGACTTCTTGGGATGTTCCAATAGCCAACTGCGTAGTCACAGTTGTTGGTTCGTTGCGCCGGCGGTGGGTCACGATGCCGGTACTATTCGACAGTGGATGGGCGACTTCAGTCAAATAAGGTAATAAACTGTTCGGCATATTTTTCTAAATATTTCGTTGTATCAGTTCTCACACTTGATAATCTACGTATTTCATATTATTCTTTCAGTAATGAGAAGGTAATAATAATATTACAAAGGTACAATATACATATATGAAAAAGTGACTGCCCCAACCAGGAATCGAACCCTGGTCTCTGAATCAACGTTTCGGCACTCTAAACTTTGAGCTATTGAGACACGGTCAAAAAAATTTCTCAACTTGTTTACTTTCTGTTTCTTCACGTAATCTATCCTCTTTAGATGTGTTGCAACGTTTATGGCAAGAATGGGCCAGTGTTTCTCAACGTCAACAGACACGATTGCAATCATACCACAAGAGACTGGTATCGAATTTAAGGATATCGAAGACGTCACGATTGACGCCGCTGACCAAACATACACCTTCTCAGACGGTGTTGGAAGAATTTCTCTGAATGTCGCAAAGAAGGTAAAATATCTCGAAATAGATATCACATCCGAAATAGAAAAACTAACGCTGACATCTTCATGGACTTTTTTGCTGTTAAAGCTATCAGATGTGATGTCACCAGAGGCGTTTTTGTGGCAAGTAACAAAAGAAAACTGGTTTGGAATGCCTCTTGTGACATCACATCCGGTAACTTTGACAACGAAAAACTCCATGAAGATGAAATTTTCGGCTGACAATATATATTATGATTTTGCTCAGGAAGACCCAAATATTACGAATATGTAAAATTACCAAACGTGAGATAGGCACTTTTTTAAAACATTTTTTCCACTACAATTCCCATTTAATTCAGGTGTCTTCATTCATCGATAAACCAGCCCCACCAAGCGCTCTTCAAATCCGTTTCGCAGGCTATAAAGGTGTACTCACCACAGACACACAGATGGAAGACAATCGCATTCACCTCCGACCGAGCATGCGCAAGTTCCACTCCAATCACAGACGACTCGAAGTGCTCCAGACGTCTCGTCCCCAGGCCGTCTACCTCAATCATCAAATCATCATGTTGCTTTCAAATCTTGGCGTACCAGATCAGATTTTCATTGGCCACCAACAGAAAATGCTTGATGGCTTGGCATGTAAGTTTGGTAACACAAGTGAGTTATTCATAAATGGTGGGAATAACGACGAGGTCATTCGTTTTGTTAGCAGCGCTAGTCAATTCTATAACCGCATTTAGTTATTTTGCTAAAACGGCGTATATGCGTGGGAGAGATTTTGGTAATAAACTGAAAACAATGTTCCAGCTAGACATTTTGCTGAGGCCGCTGCGCCCTGCTCTTTCTTTAGTCTTCCCACTGATCTCTTCACTCTTCCCACTGATCTCAAAAATAGGACTGGATTGAGCTTTCTATTGTATCTGATGAACTGATTTTGAAGCTTGCGTATTTGCATAATATAAATTGACGAGAGATCATTAGAAGCTCCGAGTTTGCAAGCAAATCAAACTGTGACGCTCGCGAAATAGGTTTAGTGTCTCGCCAATATAGTTTCTTTGTTAACATTAAATGCATAAAATCTTGAACCTCATTTGACGTCTCATATTAGGCTTCTCTCGCTGGATAATTAGAGCCAACGGCGGTCATTACTAAGGGACCAAAGTCGCAGTAAATCTGTAGGTAGGCCATGAATCGTTTTACCCAGTGGCAGTAATTTGAAAAATGTCTTCTGGTCCTCTTTATAGTAAAATTATTTTATTTTGTCGATGGTAAGAGCACATAAACCAACAAAAAACCTCATAGGATCCTCAGTTGGTCCCTTAGTAATGGCGGATTTCCGGCTACATTTTCTGAACAATAGTTGGTCGATCCAGTCTTCTTTCGAGATCAGTGGCGTATATGGTGGGAGAGATTTTTATTAGTAAACAGAGAGCAATGTTCCAGCTAGACATTTTACTGAGGGCGCTGCGCTCTTTCTTTATAGCGCAATATTTTGATAGTACTCTTCCTTACTTTGGAAGTACCATGCCCTATTTTGGTAATCACGTGCAGGTAATCACGTGATACATGGCGTCACATGAAAAGATCTCTGCGAAACACAAAGAACATATTTCTTCTTTTCAACCAGATATGATGACAGATGAAGACGAAGCAACCCAGAGGCTGTCATGTACCATTCGCACCGGAATCAACTACCAATCGCTGGTCAACGTCGGCGTCTCCTTGACAACCGAACCTTATTTCAAATCTCTCTTGTGCGCATTGTATCGCGAGAAAATCTACGGTTTGCTCTCCAAAGCTCGAATCTTACTTCCGGTGTGCGAAGCTCGTCTTATGATGGGGGTAATGGACGAGACTGGAGTACTGGGGCCTGGTCAGGTGTTTGTTCAGTACACTGACATGAAGTCGGAAGGCGAAGGCGATGATCGTAATACCCTCGTTAAGAATCGGAAGACGGTCGTCAAAGGTCGTGTAGCGGTCACAAGGAATCCTTGTCTTCATCCGGGAGACGTGAGACAGCTTGAGGCGGTGGATTTCCCGGAACTTCGGCACCTCGTGGACTGCGTGGTGTTTCCGAGAAGAGGAGCTAGACCACATCCAAACGAGATGGCAGGTAGATGTCTAGGAAAGCTGACAAGCATACCCATACCCATACTTATTCTTCGTATCTATGCCCCCATCCAAATGCCCATCTCCATCTCCCGTCCGCATCTCCGTCTCCATCTCCACCCACATCTCCGTCCCCATCCTCGATCCTCACCCCATCACCATCCCCACCCCCATCTCCCCTCCCCCTCAGTATCCATATCTAACTACGTGATATCATTTAGGTGGTGATCTTGACGGAGACCTCTACTTTGTTTGTTGGGGTAAAGACCTGTTGCCAACGAAACCAGATTTCGCGCCAATGAACTACAAGTCACCGGGAAAAAAGACAGTTGATGGTCCAATTACTTTGGATCACATGACCAACTTTATCACCGAGTATATTACCTGCGATCAACTAGGTCAGTGGTAACTTCTCTTAATGTCGAAAAAAATAGGATTTAGGCCTTACACTATTGGTCTTTCAACTGTTTCACCAATTCTCGTTTATCTTTACATGTTTCTATTATCCACTATTACCAGTTATTGCAATTAATAGCACCATTATTACCCATTATTACCCATTACCACCCATTGTTATACATTATCACCCATTATAACCATTATTATCATCAATATCCATAATCACCCCTATTGTCCATCATTATCCATACAGGTGTTATAGACAACACTCACAAAGCCCAAGCGGACACACAAGGTACTGGAGTAGAGTCAGCAATCTGCCTTGAGCTGGCCGAGCTTCATTCGTTGGCCGTCGACGCCCCGAAAACAGGTTTATGGCAGGAAGTCCCAGCTAGTGCCAGGCTCCGCGAGTACCCGGACTTCATGATGAAATCAGACAAGCCATCGTATCCTTCGCAGAAAGTTCTCGGAAAACTCTACCGCGAGTGTCGCAATTTCCAGGAAGCCATGAATTTCAAGCCGCCGCAGCGAGCCGGACACGTCGACCCGCGGTTCCTCGTCCAAGGTTTCCGCGACCACGTGGAGTCCGCGCGCGAGACCCTCGTGGAATACACGGAACACATCGAGACGGTTCTGAACTTGTACGGCATCCAGACCGAGGAAGAGTTGATGAGCGGATGTTTCTACAAACTGCAGAAGAAACTCGGAAGAGAACGTCAACAGATAGCCGACGTCGTTCGCCGACTGCTCGTCGAGCTAAGAGTGATCTTTCGTCGAACATTTTTCCGTGAGTTCCAGCGAGATCACCGGCCATTGACGACGAAGGAGGTGACGTCAGAGATGCAGAAAAAAGCATCCGCGTGGTATTACGTTTCCTACCAAAGCGGCGCCAAGCCGAGCAGCGAGCGAGATCCGGGAGATTCCGAACACCATCATCTGCAGCGCGTTATCGGATTCCCGTGGATTGTCGACGATGTCCTCGTCACCATTCCGACGAAACGACTTCCGAAACAGGTTCCCGCCAAGAAAAACGTCTACTCGGCCCTCGGCAACAGCATGGGCGAGTTCTTTGCCAAAGTATCCGAAGAACTACTAAATGGCTATAAAGAGCGACTCAGAGTAAAGACCGCCATTTTGAGTGCTTTCCAAGTGAACTCTCGCGATTTCAGACTCGTCGTTTTCGGTTCGTCAGCCACCATGTCCTTCGAAGAGGAATCCGACATCGATCTCTGTGTGTTGCGTAGCAACAGCTTACAATCGGGTAGAAAGATCGAGAAGCCAGATCAGCTCGCCTTACTCAAGGCACAGGAGTCCACCTTAAGACAACTCTACAACGGTGTCCACTTGGTACACAGAGCAAAGGTTCCCATCTTTCGCCTCGCTGGCTTCAAGCATAAAGAGACAGTCGGTTCCAAGCTCTGCGTCGACTTGTGCGCCAACCCGGACGGCTTCTTCAAAGCTATGGTCGTTACGTCATACATCCACCTCTACCCTGCGCTGCTACCGTTAGTGCGCATGCTCATACAGTGGGGACGTGACTCTGGTTTGATGAGGAAAGTTGACGGGTCGCGTATTAACACCAACGTTCTCGTCTTTATGTTGCTCTCTTTCTGTGTTCAAAATGGTTGGATATCAGAGATGGGCGTGGCAGACATCAAGGATCACGTGCAGCGCGTGGTGCATAACACTGTTACAGATGCCGAACTGGTTGAAACGTGGCAAAACACCTTAACACATCTGACCAACATTACAGGAGGCTCAACTTACGACACATCAAACGACGACGATCAGATGGAGATTTCCAAGGGACAATACCAAGACTGCCACCTTAACCTAGGTTCCATTCCCCTTGGCTATGTCTTGCTCGAGTTCTTCCGCAATCACCAATCCATTCTTGACAACTTTCCGATCCCGCAGTGCTTTGCAGAATTGCTGGGAGCCAGTCAGTTCCAGTCTCTTCTTGGCGACGGCGATGCTCGATTACTTCACGAGCAAATGCAACGAGCTTACCATATCCTGGCATTACATTGTGACGTCACAGTCCTTCTGGAGGTGTGCGCATCCGAAGTCCATCAGTCGTGTCACCTCACGGACCAGCTGTCCGCATGGATCGCCGGCTCGGAGCGCCATCACTCGAAAATGTTTTCTGATAAAAGTGGAGCAAAAGTCCGAATCCGTCCGCGGTTACCAGGTCTCGGTCGCAACCTCCTACTGGAAGCCTCGGGCACAAGTGTTGCTTTACAACTTCTGGAGAACATTCTAGATGACCAATCAGCGAGTCTGATCGCACAACCCTTCGCTTGTATTGGGTTATGTTTCGTGAGTGATGCGAGCGTCATGATCTTCGAAGGCAGTAAAACAGACAACGACACCGTCAACCTTGTCCCATACTACGGTCGCCACCATTCCCCACACGATCACCTCGTCCTGCACGTGCCACTACTGGCTAACCATCCCTGACCACAAACATGACTAGCCCAGAAGAACGATCATTCAAAGTGTTCTTAGAGAAATTCCTTCAACAAATAGAAGTGATCTCGCGTGATTACACAGCTGTAGTCCACGGAGCAACCTTGGAGCTCAACGTTCATTTTGGCCGTCTATACACCTTCCATGTTCCTAGGGCCCTGACCGAAGACACGGATCCCGTCACTGTCAAGTCGTTGCAGATCTCCCTCAACAGAGGCTTCGACAGCAAAGCAGCATCTATTATGTCTTTGAATCCGAACGCCTCTGGTGGAAAGCTTTTCCGTCGACCATTCAATCGCCGAAGGAAACCGAAGAAAAACGACAGCGAAGAGAAGTCGGGGAAGAAAACCGAAAAGCAACGCTCGCCAAAGCATTCCCTTTTTACCAATCTCCCTGAGGAGTGCGTCACAACATTGACAAGATTCTTGGAAAAGAAAGGTTTCCACGAAGAGCCCGACAGAGGAAGTTCCTATATTTTGGTGACGGTTAACGCTAGTGATGGAACAGAGTGTAACGTCACGTACAACTCCGACGTCCGCCCGACGAGTATCCGAACGCCGAAACTCCGATGGTTTGTCGCCGACGTAAAACGACCTTGGCAACAGCGGTCATCCCTCCCTGACCAAGCATTCGCCCCAGACATGATCAACGGTCTTGAGTGCGACTTCCGGATGCTAATGAGATCATTCCAGAGCTTCGCGCCGAACGAAGTGGAGAGCCTAGAGCATAAGAAGTACTTCGATATACTCAGGCCTCGGCGGGCTAGTGCCGCCGGAGCGATGCCCGCGAAATCTTCCTGCCCGTTCCAGATCAACCTTGAGATGAGGAGTAATCTGGGAATTGTTCGTCATCACGTCAAACAGCGGGTGTTCGCGAACCGCGGGTCATCCACGCAGGAGTTCCTCGCGTCCACGAGGGTCAGCCTGGACGAAGTGGATGAATACTCGAGGTTGAAAACCAATGGCACGTTTGCCAGCGTGTTCAAGAGATTCGAGGTGACCTTGGAGCCTCAACTGCCAACCAACTGGACCACGCGTGAAGTCGCGCAGAGGTTTGCGTGGCATGTTTGGTCGTTGGCTTTTGAAATCGCCCATGAATCATGTCAATGAAACACATGAACATTTAAGTTTTGCGGACAGCGCACAGATGACGTAGTTGTTGTTGTTTGTCCGCATTTACCATTAAATCTAAGTCCTAAACAATAGGAAATGAGTCATTTGGGAATTCTTCAGACTCGATTTTAGTTTGTTTATCCGCATTTTGCGTTTCAAAATAGAATCTGTGCGCTACGTTATTTAGCCATTAAAGAAAAACAAATATTTCAAAAATAACTGGATTTATTTTTTTATTAATAGCGGGTTGAATCCTAGGCTGCAATTACATTGGCTACGTCCTGAGCGAGCGGTTTTTGGGTCACAGAATCCTAAATGTTAAAATCTTGTTTATGGTGATTTTTCTTTTCTGACTGGGAAATTAACACAGAATTTGATTCAACTAAGCTGGAAATGATTTTATAAATACAAAAATTGGGAAGTTGGGGGACACTTGGGAAGTTGGGGGAACACTTGGGAAGTTGGGGTAACACTTGGGAAGTTGGGGGAACACTTGGAAAGTTGGGGGAACACTTGGAAAGTTGGGGGAACACTTGGGAAGTTGGGGGAACACTTGGGAAGTATTTGTCAAACCATAAACCATATCTTAAAATAAATGTTTCATGACAGCAAGATAATTGAAACATTGAATTTAAACAAAACCCTTCACAAAAACTAGGCAAGTTTCTTTTATTTCTAAATTATGTTAACACACAAAAGAACCCTCATCACTGACTACCACATGAATCTTTGCACATCAGGTGAATTCGGCCAGCGAAACGTCTTCTTAAGAAATGCCCAAAGTGTAAAGCAATTAACAGCAGCATAGAGCAAAAACTCGATTGCTAGTTTCCAGGTTTCCGGCCGTCGCATGTGAATACGGAACATCAAATATGGCAATATGAAGTAACGGAATTCCAGTAATCCCTGGGGAACGAGAACAGCTGACACACAGACTGCGTACACAAATTTCCACAGACATGAACAGTCGATGGCTACAAATATTGAGGCCAATGCAGCGAGGTAGACGGGGATGAGCGCTAGTTTCATTTGGGGGTATGCCATGTAGATATTCTTCCAGACGTAGAAAGGGTAATGTCGGTTGTCGGCGAGGAGGTATGGGTGGACGTAGGTGTGGTTTTGGATGACATAGTACATGGCAAATATGAGGAGGATGAGCAAGGAGTGGTAACGGCGTCGGATGAGAGACAGGGTTAACACGTACACGTCGTAAAGGACCCTGGGGGATGTCAAATGAGAGAGACTAAAAAAGACGGTAAAACACGAAAAATAGAAGATCTGTGGAAGGTTGAAGCGAACTTGATGATGGGTCTTATCGCCAACAGCTACACCTCCGTTGAGAAACACAAATGTACCAAAGAGAACCATCACAATAGCATAAGGCCAGAGCATACGCACCACCGTTCGGATGTTATTAAAAATCTGCCGGGCAAATTCCATGATCAGTTGCGCAGATTGGTTAGAGTTCAAACCAATTTTACCATGCACTGCTGGCTCGAGCATTCGGACTGCGGTCACCCCAGCTGTGAATACAACCCAAACGATATTTGTCTGTCTGAAAAAAATGGCGTAGATCCCTACAATGGCAGCTAACACGTGCCTGTCGCTAAGGCTTAGGTAGTACATTAGAAGAACAAAAAAGGTTGAGCCGTTGTCTGTGTAGTAGAGAAACATGAAGAAAAACGAAAGTGGAAATAGTCCAAGGGTTAAAGCTGTTGACGAGAGGAAAAACTTGTCATTTCCAGAAACAGAGTCGTTGTTAGGAGCAGTTGGCATTGTCTGAAAAAATCAGAGTAAGTTCTTAAAAGAACTGTTATAAAATGTGGTTTCTTACGCAAGCTATCATTGGCCCATATGGAATATTAAGGATACTATGTAGGCTCTGATTGGCTAAATGCATGTCTGAGTAATATATGATGTACTGACACTTTTTAAGACTTTTACAAGAAGTGAATTATCTTGAAATAGTGCAAGGTGGTTACTTCAGGTAAAAAAACTGAAAACCGTCAAAAAAAATATGAGTAAACCGTTTTTTACTACTAAAGTTTAGAATTTTCTCAAACTCATTAATAATTCATGAGGAAAACACAAAGGAAAATCATAACCGAGACGTTATTGGTAAAAAATTAAGCTAACTTTCCTCTCAAATTTCTCTTAAAATACTGGTTCGTTTGAGAAGCTATATCATACACTCGAAAGGTGTTTATTATCTGATTCGAAAACACCTCGAAGTTGGTTAAAAAACTCGGCTATTGCCTCGTTTTTAAACTCACTTCTCGGTTTTTTCAAATCAGATAATAAACACCTCATATATGATATATTACATACAGTTATATATATTTATACAATCACATGACTTATACATGCGTTTTCATTGGTTCTTGCCCATGATCTATTAAAGGACAGATACATGGATGGCATCAAATCATGTCAGCAGCTGTGTTTTTCTTTTTTCATTCCCCAACAGCTTTGATAAACCTTTGGGGTTGTTTTAGACTTGTGTATATTTAACAAATAGATTCCATTCTTTGTTGTCAGTTCAGTTATAGATACACAGAGAACATCAGTGACCCACTCGACTCCGTCTTGTGGGCCACTTTTTTGTTCTTACCACATTCTGACATCATCTGTGCATCTATAACTGAACAGACAATGGCAAAATGGAATCTATTTGTTTAATATACAGAAGTATATAAACATTAAGTATTGTTCATTGTGGCAGTTTAGTTTTTTATTATTTTTTTGTAGAGCTACTCTGCATATAAGGCCAAGTAAAAAAATTCAGTAGTTTATCATCCCCGCCCGCATCCTTTTTTCCGGCCGCATCAAATTTTATTTTATTTTTTATTTTATTTGCATCGAAAATCTGTCTTGTTTTGGGGGCATTTTGCGCAACCTTTTTGCATTTTTGTGCGTTTCGGTATCTTCTGTTACCTTTCGGCAACTTTCGGGACTTTTCGGTTCATTTCTGGTTTTACACACGACAATTTGTTTTGGTGCAATCTTGTATCGAAGCAGTTGTAGAGAAATCCATTCAAAAAATAGGTTTTGGTAGGTGATGGCCAATTCGGAGAAGCCATTTTGAAAAAAAAGAAAAGCGCCTGCATTCTCCTTTTTCTTTAAAGTTAGGACAATAAACTAATATATTTTTACTTGGCCTAAGTCATAATTAAACTATTATTATTATTATTATTAAAATGGCTCATGATTATTAATGAGCATTTCAATAATAATAACAATAATAATGATGTTGTTAGTCTTTACTTAATACCTTGTTTTTCTTTTTGTCTTCTTTCATTTCGTTTAACTTTCCCAAAATGCCATACATCACCCAGATATTGCCCATGTTGAATACCACATTAATAATCCTTAAAAACAGCGGCATACATATTATCTTAACATCCTTCTTCAAAATCAAGGCAAGGCCTTCCATAAACAACCACGAACAAAAATACAATCCAGGCAAGGTTGTAATCATTGGATCCCATTCGTTAAAACGATGTTCACAGTATTTCTGAACCTGTGGGATATGAAACACTTCGTCCATATACGGCTTAGGTTGCTTGCCAAACATAAGCAGCACCAGAGCAAAAAAGATGGAGAAAAGCGAGGTATACAAAGGTCCTAACATATTCACGTTGTCAAAAAACGCCATCTTGCATCCACACGTGTAGGACCTTATTAAATACTTGGTGTAAAATAGAATACTATTTATCAAATTAACAAAATTATGCAAAATATTTAATATTTTTAACAATTATTTTTGCATCAGAAATAACATTTAAAAAATGGTAATGTGATATAGCGTCAGTCAAACAAAATTCTACAATTGCAAGGGCAATAACAGATATACTGTAAGTCTCCATAGTACTTTATAAGTTAGCGGTCGTTCATACGTGCCCAGGCACGGGTGCCAGATGAAAGGGAGTTCACACACGCTTCGTGCCGGCTGTTGTGCCCGGGGACTACCTCTTGAGGTAATGCATGTTCTTGGGCACTGTGCTGGGTTTTTCACTCGGGTACAATTTTCAGACTAGTGGTGGACTACTCTAGTACATGCCTGTGCTTAGGCAGTGCAGGCACACTAGCACTGTCTGAACAAACCCTTACAGTATCACAGGGGTATGAGACACCCATACATTTTGATATAAAATTATTGCAAAGGTGTCATAACTAACTATTTATGCAGCAATAATATATGGGCCACTAATTCCCCAGGTAATTCCCCGCCTAACTGGTGACTAGCACGGTAAATTCTCACACAATCCCCCACAATTGTAAAAGACAGACAAAGTGAGGCATTTTTATTATTTAGGAGAGCATAAAGCAATGATACAGCACGACTAAGAAAAGAACACAAATCCTAAATACAATGTAAGTTCTTCTTTTATAAACTTTTGACAAAGAAAGTTAAACTTAAAGACCTAACTGTGTATGCCTATTACTTATATAGTGGTGTCAAGATTACATTGAGTTGCTAGTTTACTTTAAATGCAAGGATATGTTAAGAGGAGTGTAGCAAAGAGACAGTTCACGGTATTGATTCCTCTTTTGGCACTTGTTGACGAGGGACCTCGGCACTCGGTTGTTCAGCTGAGGTTGCGGCTCCAGGTTCCTTGTGCCACATTGTTTCTTTGTATACAAACCAAATGTTTGCACACCACAAGAAGCAGTTCAAGAATCCAAACAACTGTAAAATAAAGATTAGCTGTAAACAAGCTAATACAACACTGTAGACATGCACAAATACCAACTGTTGAGCCCAAATAGTTTAAACTATGCTGTATTCTTGCGTGTGCAGACCAATGGCATACAGTGTATAACTACGCAAGCTTAATTGTCGCAGAGTTGTAGTTTGGGGAAATCTAAACTAGACTTATTGTTGAGAGTTCTGTTGTTAATAAACAAAGGAGTCTACTATAATATTATCTATGGTTGAAATTACTTGCACATACCACCGATATTGTTAAAGCAGCAGAACCAGCCTTCTTCAAAACAGTGCACTTTACATTTGCCTGTTTGCATTCAGGAGCACTTTTTATATAATTATCAGCACTAATATCATCCTTTAAATTACTGAGTCCAGCAGCCCAGGCAACAGCTGCACAGAACCAGAACAAAGCCAGAACCATCGTTACAACAAAATCCTAAAATGACAAAAAATGGAACTCCTTAAAACAATTGGGATGAAATGATAAGGAATTGGACTCTCATTATCTGTTTTCTTGTCTCTATGTTTTGAGTTTCATGTTTGTACCAGCTCAAGTATGTGGTGACATGCATCATGCAGGAGTACCAGTAAGGTACAATATCGAACCCTGGTTAGAAATATCTGAAATCAATGATAGGAATGAAGTCTTACCACCGTGGAGAATGATTTAAGATCCCTCCCTGCACCACTTGGGCCATACTTTGACGGGTCTTCAAATGATACATAGTAGACAATGGCCACAATGCAATACAACAACGAAATCACACCAACGAAAACAAAGAACTGTGATTCACTTTTGTAATTTGAGTCGAGCTTATGTTCTATATGCTGTGCTTCTGAGCACGAGGAGAAATCAAAGTAGTAATCTTCATTGGCAAATGGATAACCAAATTTTACCAGCTCCTTGTGTGTTGCATTCAATGTAGTTCCATTTTTCGTACACTGACCAGAGACTTCAATCTGAAATTCACTATAATAACCAGCTGTAGTTGCAAATGCTAGAATTGCTATGACCTAAAATGAACATACAACAAATTATTCAAGGATTCACTGAACAGTCGTAAACCTTTAAGTCACATTAATAACAAGTTGCGAAGCCTACTAAAATTCATACCCCCCCAAAAAAAAATGACATATACACTATACAGTAGCTACACCTCTTGTTTTAATATTATTGCTGCTGATCCTCAGGGAGGCAGCACACTAATCTTGACTTCGTGTCCAGACCTCTTCGCGGAACTATGTAGAGCAAGTTCATAGACTCGGCACAGTGGATGTCCTTCTGGATGTCTGTTCAGTTTTATGATGTTTTAAGACGTAGGTTTCAGTTTCGGATATTATTCGTTTGTCCAATTTGAAATATGATCGCTCGACAGCCAGATAAGTTGCTCAATTCAGAAATATAATACAAACATGAAGTTCGCTTTGGCAAAAGTGTCGCTTGAATGGAAAATTTATAACTTTACGAGGCTTGCTCTTTCGAGTAAATGTTGTTTGAATTAGATGTATGACATTCAAATGGTCACATTGAATTTTGACATTATAATACCGTATGTTATTTTAATATTTCAAGGCTATATCGCCTTAGCTTGATACGTGGTTCAGATTCTACATTCTATTTATTTGATCCTCTGTGCTATAAGTATAGAAAATTTCTAGCATCATTCTGTTGGCATGCCTGATCCTGAACACTGCTCCAACCTTGTATCGACTGCTCTTGTGTAAGTCCAGAGGCAGCATTTCACTTCTGATAAGAACTCCTAGTTCTCGTTAAGTTAGGTGGTAAGAGCAGCCATTGTGTCTATTTCTTCCATATTTTCCAGGTTAGATATTGTTTTTATACAGCTGGTATAGCAGTTTGATTGTCATAGTGGGTAACAGTGTGTGTGGGAAACCAGCAGTGCTTGAATCATGCAGATATAATGGCACAATTTCTTCTTTTTTCCATCTTTTTGTCTCATCTCTTTCATCTGTTTTTTTTCTTTTGTGAAGAGTTAGTTTGACTGGCACAAATTTTAATGACAGCAATCTAACTAATGACAAGCAATTTATTATTACTCTGAACATAAAAAACCTAGCCACTCCCTTTTGGAATTACACTGTAATATTTTCTGCTGTAGTTGCATTTTTATGTATCATCAAGACATTCCTAATCACAACTTGAATAATACTGCCCCTTATTTAAAAGCAGCTGAATTGGACAGACCAGTAACCGAAATTCATCTCACTGTAACTACAATTACTTGTAACAAGACGCCAACATATTTGACAAGCATTCAAGTTATGCCTCGAGCAATGCCAATGATAGATGGCCAACCATTCAGTTTTAAAAATCGCTACATAGTAGTTATTAATCCAAAGAGATTGCTGCATTCAATAAAAGACAAACTAGACCAAATTGAGAAAGGAAAAACACCACGGTGTCCATGTCAAGGATCACCAGATACAATATTTAATTACAACCGTACGATATTTTAAGATATATCTCGACAAATGTGTAATTTAAAATAGCTTTTGCTTCTTCAGTACGACTTAAAGGAATAATACTTACAAATTGCAAGACCTTGATAAAACCACGGGGTTCCTTGAAACGGTTAAAGTTTGTCCGCAAAGGCATTTTTCATCTAAAGACAAGTGCGAACGCTCAAAGAATTTAGCAAAATATGAACGCATACATGTAGCAAAGATCAACTGAAAATGACGTCACACTAATAATTATGCAAAATATATTATATATCATTGAATTTCCGGTCCGACACTACGGGAAATTACCACAGATCTTATATAGATCAGTGGATAATATTAAAACATATATCTCTTGTCTCTTTTATGGCGTATGCTCATAGTGTAATTTTAAGCCTATACTTTTTGCACCGGTTGTATCCACACTTTTCAATCTGTCAAGAATATTTACTTTTGGATGTGTCACTAATCTGCACTACAGACTCCAAATTAAAAAATGTAGATATATTTAAATTTGGAGTCTACAGCGACAGAGACTAGTGTCTCACTCGCTCATTTTGACAGCTGATATTATGAGTGGAGAAAATTACTGATATCTCTAAATAAAGACTGGATCGAGAGGGCGGGGGTAGCCCGCGCCTGAGAGGGGGTCTGATCTTCTCAGGCTACTATTGTTTGGATTCTGCGAAAAAATGAAGGCCTGGAATATTTCGTGAAATATTCTAAGAAAAAATATGAAAGCTGCTAAGTTCTAAGAACTGGATATAATATGAAAAAGGAGAGATAAGAGAACTTCAATGTGTTGAAAAATACTTAAATAAAAGTACTTATGTATATTCATGGGCGACGTTTCGGGTCGACGATGTCCCCTTCAGATCGGAAGGACACATTGGTTGGGTAACTGAAAATTGTAAGACCTAAATGGTTGGGTAAAAAAATCACTTCTCTGAAGGGTTGGGTAGCAACATTTTCATGACTATATTTACATAAAGAAATTAAGAGTTCATGATTTAAAATTGGATCCTCATCATCAGTTCTCCTTAGTCATCATTGCACATTAGCTTTTGTTATTGTATTCCTCTCGTTGTTTTCCTTGGATTCCTGCTCTGAATGGGAGATAATAATCTGAAAGTTACAGTAGGATCTGGCTGTATATCTATTTGGGTTTGTTATTAAAACTTGTATCAACGATATGCTGGGAATTGGGCTTTACCTAAGTTTTTTCGTCTTGGGTTGGGTCCCAACCATTTCTGGGTAAAGAAAATCTTTTACGGTTAAATTTCCGATCTTAATTTGGGTGGGTAAAGTATTTTTGAAGCAGCAAATCTATTTCTCTTTTTCATAAAACATTTAGCCATTCAACTGTTCTGACTTCATGTAGAATCTATATATCAGTATTAAATATCGTATTTAGGGTTTTTAACTATAAGCATTTATAGCTTTGAAGCTAGCGATTTGTCGAGTAAATACAGCACCAAAATAACACAAACACAATATATTAAAGTGCCACTTAAACTGCCTATATCCGGGGTTTTTATATATTCGTAATCTTTGGGTTCTAAGAAGAAATGTAATATATCTTGTCGTTCAAAAATATCATCTTCTTGTCTTTAAGCAAGATATTTTACAATTCTTCTCGAGAGATTCCAAAGATCACAAATATGTAAAATCCACAAACCCTGGAGTGGATTGGCACTAAACGAAATCAATTAATGAAATATCAATCTACTGTAATATTCCTTCTACATCCGTTTCGTCAGGAAATACAATCTAAACGGAAAACTTCACAAAAGCATCTTCAAGGGGGTGTATATATGGAGGAGTAGCCCTCTTTATCGAGATTCGCCTCTCAGTAAAACCTTATGTAAAATAAGGTAATAAATTTATTTCATTTCATACCGGGGGACCGGTATAATATAGTGGTCAGTGATCGCTGCTTGACTTTCCGAAGTTAAGCACTGTACCTCTGGTACACTAACTGGATGGGTTACCACCTTGTTCATATCGATGTCCCGGAAGATTGAAAATTAGTGTTGCCATAATCCAATGAGCAGTGCTAATCGGGCTTTCACCAAGAGCCTTAAATAAAATTGGTACCAGCTCTGGCTGGGGTAAGTGGTTAATTCCAGAAATATAGGAGTGTGGCGCCCACCCCTACCTTCGGGTAGCAGCTAATGAAAGAGGAGCCTACGGGGTCGCCTCCGGCTACGGCCGACCAATTTACTTACTTTACTTTACTTCACAAGTTCTGTTTGTTCATACGCAGGTTTTAAATTGCAAACTTGTGCGGGAAAATGGGATTCAGTGAGTTGCGTGGGAAATCCATGTAGTGAACTAAGGGCTAGAATATTCCCATGTAAACGCGAGGTGAAATCCATCCCTTTTACTCTTCAAATAAACACCCTCTAAATGTCGATATTGTTTTCATGTGGTTTATTTTAATGTTAAAAATATGGGTTTCTTTCCACAGAAACACACCTTAATTAACAACACTATATTTATTAATACATAAATTGCCGGTAAAGCCTGTTTTACAACGTAGTATAAAACAACTATATAAGATTGGTTTACAGGCGAAAATGTGAAAAAACCGTAAGCTGAAAGTGCATATGAAATGAAAATTAAGTTTGTCTCACATCTTTCAAATTTCTTAATTTTCTAAAAATGTAGAAACATCTTGACGTCATAGGCTACTTCATTTACATATCACACAAGTCTAAATATCTCAAGAACGACGTGAGATATGAAAGAACTCTAAATCACTATTCCTGCAATGAAAAATTCAGTTGTATAATAACTCTTTTGTTTGAAAGAACTCTTGAAACTATAAAGACTAACCATTTACAACTTTTTCATATCTCACTTCACTCTTGAGATATTAAGATTTGTTTAATATGTAAATGATCATACTTATGACTTCACAATGCATAACGACTTATTGAAAATTCTGCATATCTTTAACATTATCACATGGAATCGTTTGATGATTTGCATATTTGATGTCATTGGATACATCCACGCACATGCACCTGCATTTCAAGTGATTTCATTACATAATCTCAAGGATATATAAGCGTTTTCAATAAGTTATTAATCAGTGTGATGTCATATAAGTATGATCATTTACATATCAAACAAATCTTAATATCTCAAGAGTGAAGTGAGATATGAAAAAGTTGCAAATGGTTAGTCTTTATAGTTTCAAGAGTTCTTTCAAATAAAAAAGTTATTTTACAACTGAATGTTTCATTGCATAGCCACTTTAAATATGGCAAACTTAATTTTTATTTCATAAACACTTTAATCAAAGAACATAATCTGGCCATGCTATATTTTTAAATATCCTTTCATAAACTAACCCAATACACTCCCCCTATATCCACACTAATTCATTTTCCTTTGATACAATATAGTGCCAGGACAGAAAACGTTTTCAAAACTGAAAAAATGAGTTGTGTTTTACGGAGTAGTGCAGACATATAAACTTTCCTAAACTTTTCCTAAGTTCTCCAGCAGGACAAATTCCCGAAGTATTGTTGAGCTTTGTTACAAGGTAAAATACACCCAGAGCATCAGAAATGACAAATGTTATAGCCATTACTGTGTAGTTTACACTCAAACAAAGATATGTCTCGTAATCAATAGTTTTAAATCCAGTTCTCAAACAGATAACAAATGAGAAAATGTACTAAATGACACCGACACAAAACTGATTGCTTCGACCAAAATGTGACTTGACTTTGTCACTGAACTGAAGTTTCTAAAATTGAAAGGAAGACATAACGTTATTCAAATGAATATGTCAAAGGACATTGGCAACAAAAATTAAGTTTGTCTAATATGAAAGAACTCGTAAAATGATAGAGTAACACCTTTTCCGTATTTTACTTCGTTTTTGAAATATTTCAGTTTGTTTGATATGTAAATGAGATGGTCTCTGACGTCAGGTGTTGGGTAGAGAAGTTTCACACATTAGAATATTAGTTCCATCTTCAAGTTTGTTTCACAAATTTACTTGAAAATGTGCGTATAATAACTCCTCATGATAATGAACGCTGTAAACTTAGCAATCGCTGAGATATAAGACATTTTTTAATGAGTGAAAATTCCCTACCCAACACCTGACGTCAGAGACCATCTCATTTACATATCAAACAAACTGAAATATTTCAAAAACGAAGTAAAATATGGCAAAGTTGTAAAATATGTTACTGTATCATTTTACGAGTTCTTTCATATTAGACAAACTTCATTTTTGTTGCCAATGTCCTTTAAAAATAATTACTTTTTTTGAAGTATATATGACTTAGCTAGTCGGAATATATATAGCAAAGGGAAAAGGTTGTCTTACTCTGATGAAGGGCTCTGCTCGAAGCGTCAGTATTTCGTTACTAAAAATCTCGGCAGTTTACCACCTTTTCACTTTGCTATATATCTAAAACACTGTCTACGTAGCACTCTACTTTTGACTAATAGTACTTACGTATATTCATGGGGGACATTTCAGACGATGTGTCGTTCTTCAGGTGTGTCCTTCTTCCTCCATCTAACATGAAGGACACATCGTCCGAAACGTCGTCCATTAATACAGTGAACTCTCTCTCAGCGGACACCCCTCTAAGGCGGACACATAATCTCGGCCGCTTCTACATTATTTACTATAATAAAACTCTCTCTAAGGCGGACACATAATCTCGGCTGCTTCTACATTATTTACTATAATAAAACTCTCTCTATAAAGGTGGACACCTCTCTAAGGTGGACACATAATCTCGGCCACTTCTACATTATTTACTATAATAAAACTCTCTCTAAGGCAGACACCGGACAGCAAATTTGGCCCCGAAGGTGTCCGTCATAGTGAGAGTTCACTGTATACGTAAGTACTCTTACTTAAGTATTTTTCGACACATTGAAGTTCTCTTATTTCTCCTTTTCATATTATATCCAGTTCTTTTGAGAACTAAGCACCTTTCATATTTCTTATTGTCGAACAGTTGGGAATAAGAGTCATACTAACATCCGCCATTGTTTGATGCAATACCTTGAAACTCACCTATAGACTGCACTAATCAGAGATTTTGTCACATATCAGTTATATAATAATACAAAAACTGGAAAAGTGTGTTTATGCTGACCTGATACAAATGGCTCCCTGCGGGGATTATGCCATGGAGTCTCTTTAAACAAAAACCAAAGATTGCCCATCCAAACAAACAGATTTAAAAACCCAAGAATCTAAGAGGAAGACGTAGAGTTATTTAAAACAAAATGTTAGTGGATATAGCAGGGTATAAACTTCCAATTTTTAGCATCATGATTAGTTTTACCAAGGGGTCTACATGTACACCTACTGGCTACTGAAGATTGAACTACATGTAGTTTTCTTACCACAGACACTCTTAACGTCGCATAGTTTGGTTGTTTTGTGGTGTCACATGTGTATTTACCAGTACAATACATGGACGTAACTTGATACAAAGAAGGGTCTGTGTCGTCCATCAACCCAGACAGTCCTGATGCCCAAGCAGTTGAACTGATGAACCAAAAGAGGACAAGTATAACACTGACTACAAAATCCTTAAAGAATATTAAGAAATATGTGACAAAAATATGGCATATATATTACTGTATATACAACCTGTAGGGCATATTGTAAACTATATTATGAAAAAATACTATATACAGTATACAGAAATAATGAAAAATATACAGTAGTAACTTAGCATAATACAGTATGGTAAAATGAAAGCACACAGATCAGCTATACCTATTTTGTAGCTTCATAATAATATATATTAAATGTGACTTGCAACTTGGTTATTTTATAATGGAAAATTGTTTGCTACTCAAGCTTTTAATGCAAGGTAGCTCAATGGTTAGAGCAATGAGATAGCCCAATTTAAAGGGCCCCATGCAATGAAGAATTCAGTTGTAAAATAACTCTTTTGTTTGAAAGAACTCGTGAAACTATAAAGACTAACCATTTACAACTTTTTCATATCTCACTTCACTCTTGAGATATTAAGATTTATTTAAGATGTAAATGATCATACTTATGACATCACAATAATCTTTAATGACTTATTGACTTCCACGCACATGCACCAGCATTTCAAGTGATTTCATTACATAATCTCAAGGATATATAAGCGTTTTCAATAAGTTATTATGCAGCTGTGATGTCATAAGTATGATCATTTACATATTAAACAAATCTTAATATCTCAAGAGTGAAGTGAGAAAAAGTTGTAAATGGTCAGTCTTTATAGTTTCAAGAGTTCTTTCAAACAAAAGAGTTATTTTACAACTGAATTTTTCATTGCATAAACACTATAAGATTTGCCTTTTATGTAAAAAGTAATATTGATTTTTTGGGTACAGTCCCCTTTTTAATAAACATCCCAAAAACAACACCAGGTAATCTGCACTTACTATGACAACGAATGAAAACTTGCCAACATCAGTTGAGTACATGTTCTGTTCTTGGTCCTCAAACAAAACATAATACACAGAAGCAACGAGGCAGAACAGGAACGTTGCAACGCCAGTAAACACAAAAAACTGTGATTCACTTTTGTATTTTCCATTCATACCCTCGTGATGCGTGTCAGAGCCGTTCAACGGGCATTCATTGTTGATTTGGCTGATGTAGTGTACTAGGTCGTCGAATGGATATTCAAACTTTGCGAGAGTTTCATATATTATAATACCACTTTCAATTTCCCCATGGCTACAATTCGTGGGACTTTTAAATGAAGACTGAACCTTGAATTCACTGAAGTAACCAGCTGTGGTTGCAAAGGCAAATATGGATATACCCTAAATAAAAATTACGATTTTAGTCATGGAGTGTTAGTTTAAGTATTTTAGTTAAGGGGATGATAGGGTTGACCACCACATTCTGCTATCCTAACAAATACTGCTTTCTGATTGGCTAACAAGTGGTCTGTATGTAAGCGATAAATCCCGAGAATGAGGGATGTATGCTATATACAGCCCCAAGGATGCGTAGTGTCCGAGGGTAAATAACATAATAACATAAATAGTACAAATACTTTTTCTTGGTAGCATATTAACACTGTATATTATGTATATTTTCGTTTATAGTATACATATTTATACATACATGTATAATTTTATTTACACCTGCGAACGTGTCAGATCTTAGTTTGGGAAAATCTATCATAAAGAAACAGGGACTAACAATGAGATAAATCGTAACCAGAATATGACTACACTTAAAACTTTAAAATATATATTCCCTACTCAAATTCCTAAACACGTTGAAGGACGATAATTTGGAGAAATATTTCACAAAGAGTCGTTGTTGTTGTGTGCACGAATACTCGACTAGGTAAAAACGAAAGCGTACTTACGATTTGCAAGATCTTTATAAAACCTCTTGGCTCTTTGAAAACTTCTAAATGTCCACTGGTTCTCATGATTTTCAATGTTTTTTCAAGTGATTTTTATTAAAAATTATAAAATACAGACGAATTGCAAAAGAAGGTACTTGGTACCAGTTCCCAAGAGGTCAACATAATTTGTGCAATTTGCATAATTTATGCAAATTAGATATGATCTCCAAAATTGACATGTTTTTAAAACAACTTATACGCTTTTTAAACAAAGATTTTTATTTAGTCTTGTACAATCCATTTTCCCAGATCTCCAAACATTTTGTATAATAATAAGATATATATATTTTATATATTTTAAAAACATGTCCGTTTATCTTTGGCGATCATTCATTATTCTCACTACTTCTATGCTTGGTTAATCGTTCATATTATTAGAAGTTAGCAGGGGTGACGTGGCCCACCAGGAGATTTCACGTTGGGCCCCTGAAAATATGGTGGTGGGCCCAAAGCAGGCCCCAAACAATGACACACCATGCTCTCCCACTGTGAGCAGTGGGCCCCTATCGAATAGTTTCCCGGGCCCTATTTTTGAGCCACGCCTCACTTGGCAAATGAATACCTTATAAGTAACACCCACAGCAGTTCTTCTGGTTCTCCTGGTTCCAGAAGAACCACAAGAACCATTGCATTTTTTTCAGAAAAAAACATTAAACTATTAGTATTAGCAAAAGTCTTTAGAGTTGGTCTTTCTATCCAGCTCCAGTTAACAAAAACAACACTCGATTCTATTTAGGTTCAATCTAATTTTTTATTACATTTCCACACAAGATTTAGTAGAAAGTATTTGGTCTCTTGGCAACAAACTTCGACTTAAATTGAGATTTCACCACTCGATGAGGAAGAGGGAAACGGATCTTGGAATTCTAAAACAATGGAAAAAAGTTAGTCGATTGTCTCAAATAAATAGGTAAGTAATAGTACTTATGTATATTCATGAGATTGTAATCTTACTTAAGTATTTTTCAATACATTGAAGTTCTTTTATTTTGTTTTAATAAAATGTTTGCAACAGATACATAACCCTGGCTTACATTTTTATCAACCAGAGTTGCAGACATGTTGCAACAATTAATCTAGCAAGTACTCAAAGTAGGCTAATGTCACCCGACAAGACATGTAGCTCTGCCCTATACTTGCAAATCAAAACAATTAAACACCAAACAAACTTGCTAAAAAGATAAATTAGAAAGAGACTTACAATAAACTGTTTCATGTGTGGTCTTCGACATTTTGAAGCAGCAATAACTTCTACTTTTAAGATTTGTATTACAGTAGCGCGAGCACGATGGCGGGCTGCCATATCTCGATCTAAAAATAAGTTTATTTTTTAGTTTATCAGATTTATCACTCTTTTAGGTGAACGGAATACCAGGCTAGAAGTCCAATTGATAAGGGTTCCAAGGGCCTACGATTTAAGGTTGTTATCCGAGAAGACCCGAAAGTCTTACCATTTGCTGATATTATTGCAAAGCCAGCACTTTCTCCTCGATTATTTTTAAGACCCTGAGTGGAGGTCCGACCCAGGATATGAACCTGTGTCACTGATCATAGACATATGTGGTAACCACTGGACCACAACAGCTGGTCAACTATCATTTTGGTATTTATCAATACCACAGTATAAAATCCTCTTACTAGTCTTCAAGTGTATGAATGATATCGCACCATCTTATTTGAAAGATCTCATTCGCCCATATGTGCCCAAACGTCAATTGTGGTCTTCATCGAAACATTATCTCGAATCTGAACCATACAAACTGATAGGTTATGGCAAGCAAGCCTTCTCAGTAGCAGGGCCCATATTATGGAATTATTTACCAGACCATCTAAGAGATCCCACCATACCTAAAGAAACTTTTAAGAATAGACTTAAAACACACTTGTTTAATTTAGCTTATTATTAAGTGTCCATTTTAATTATTGAACGTTACTTTTCTACTTGTAAATTATTAATAGTTAGGAGTTCTTTAAGCATGTTGTAATTATTTTATTTATCTTCATTGTAAAGCGCTAAAGGGATTAGCGCTATATAAATAAACATTACATTACATTACATTACAGTATCACCATAATACCACCCAATTTATGGGGAAAGTGGACATTTACCATACTAATTATAAAGATTTAGTTAATATACTACTCACAACAAGAAGTTACGGCTTCTGCAATAGTCATAGCACGATATTCTCGGTACATGTTATGTGTTCCACTTCTTGAATCATATCGCAACCAAATTCCAAAGTTTTTGATTTTCAAAGGTGATGTGTCAAAGCGCTATAATTATTAAACAAATTGTATCTCCTAATGCTTGATAGGTCACACTTTCTAGAATTTTCAAGCAACACAATTACCTCGCCAATCGAAACAATTTCCCCATTGCTTTTTTTAATCTTTTTCAGCTTGGCCAAAAAATACCAGAATCTCGATTTTGCTGTGACCTTATTAGGAGCAAAGATCCTCATCCGATACAACAGCGGGTTTGGGAGCTTTGCCGTCGGGACGCGACGCCCAACAACTTTGTATTCCTTTAACTAAAATTGTAAGAAATCAATATCTTTTGACAAAAATAGTAAACAAACAGGTCTAGGAAAATATGATATAAAAGTAGCATGCTACATGTGTATATAGTGTTATTTTTATGGCAATACAGTAGTTTTGAAAAAATGAACATATTCCAAGGTTCTACCCAGGAGCATGTGAGAGACCCACATGTCTAAAAGATGTGTTACCTATTGATCACAAACCAAGCATATGTAAAGCAAAAAGTTGACCATTTCTAAAAGGTTGGTATACTGACAAAATAGTGAATAGCAGTAGGTCTAACGTTTTGAGCAAAGGGCCTCGTTTGAAAGTGAAACATTATTATTATCTTCTTTTATTATATGGCTCGTGAGCTATCTTAACGCAGCTTTTCGGCAATCTGATTGGTTGGTGAGCAGTCTTTACAAACTGGTAAAGACTGGTCATTACAATACAACTGAAAAGTTTTCAAAAATTGCAAAAAAACTGAGAAAATCTGAGATATTTAAAAGAGCCATATAATAAAAACCTTATTAACCTCGTTTGGTCGGTCTTCACGGCAAAATTATCCTGCCCTTGGTCTTTTCACACAGACCTAGCTTCTTCATCGCTCGCTCTGTACTAAAAGCAGGATTATTTTGCTGTAAAGACATCCTGCTTGGTCAATAAGTGTTTAATCACTATATCACTATTTCAACAGTACACCACCTTTGAACTTAGCAAAATACAAGTCTCTTTCTACCATTCAATGTACTGCCTACTCTGCCTAAAACTGTGGCAAAGATCTTTGAGAAATACCACTCATTCCACCATGATTATTAACCCAGTCATGCCAAAACGTTTTTCATCCTTCTGGTATCATCAAAAATAGCAGATTTATTTTGGTTCATAACAAACACAACTTTAATAACGTATTATTATTAGGCCAGGGGGGAAACAACTAATAATAATTAGATCCAACAACCAACAATAAAGCCAATTAGCCAAAAGCTCCAAGCATAATATTTCAGTATTTCACCTATGTACTCGTGAAAATTTGCAGTTACAAATGTAAATGGCAACCCTAAAACATACCATACTTTATCAATCAATAAAATACTGATTATAATTGGAGCTTTTCACAAAGAATCGTATGTGTCTCATATAGTACAAGAGCTTTCATCGTAAAGGCAAGGTATCGAATGAAACTCCTAGAACGTTTAAACGCCAAAATAGAGAGGAAAACCGGGTGAAAAGTCATTTCGAATATCGTACCTGACCACTGGCCTTCATTGTTCACACGAGGGCAAGAGACGAAGAGATCAAACCAAGCGCGCAAAGGATACTAGTTAATTATTACCCATAATCCTTTCACCGAGCAAAATTTCCACCTGCCCTACCCCCCCTAAGGCTAATAATAATAAAAAATATTACAAATGCCAAAATAGATAATTTTATTTGATTTATAAGATAAAGCATAATATAATGTTGAAAAACATGTTGTAAAACTGAAGATATAAGTTAATAATGAAGACAAAAATTAGGTGATAATTTTTGCTGAAATTTCACATAAATACCCCAAAATCTAAACCTCTAAACCCAATTCCTAACCCATACTGGAACCTTAATTCTCACAATAATACTTCACATCCCTAAAAAAGCTGTCACCACATAAAAGATTATAATATTTTCATTAGTGTCTCCAACCTATGGTATGACCATCATGCATTTGGGGCTCCAAGAACCCCCTAAACGTCTTTCCATCATGTGACCAACGTGCTCCATAACCAAACTTATTCCGAACCTCGATCACCTTAATGTCATGGGGTAACATGTGAATATTAATCCATACAGCATCACTGAGTATCTTTTCAAGAATGCTATCAGCGTGTGCATTTTTATCATGTTCACTTCCAGTTGAAACTCCCCACCACTGTGACGTTGTATCACGGTGACAATGTTTCGACAAAGCTCTTGCACCACAAGAGAGGTTGGCACCAGGTTTGTGTTTAACTTTGAATGATTCCCACAGTACGCACATGTGTGGTGGGAGTGCATTTACACTTCCTGTCGTTTGACGCATGCCAATCAAGTCCAAAATACCCCTCAGCTGTAACGTTTCCAATATTTCCTGAATAACACTTTTTGTTTCTGAAATTGAGATATTGTTGTCCCAATATCCTTGGAGGAATTTCAGTTTTAAGTCAACCACATCGCTTACTTCTTTCTTGATCGGACTTTCATTTTCTTCGAGTAATTCCAGATTAGGTTCTCCAATGTGAAGCACAGATCTTCCATGTTTCATCCACTCACAAAGGGTGCTAGATAGTTTTAAATAAAGTGGGTAATCAGGGTAGCCATTAGATGATAGTTTATCCGAACAATTATGAGAACTTATTTCTTGATTTTCTTCACAAATGTCATCTTTTGTTTTTAAGAGCACGTCAATAGTTTCTTTCTTAAAAATAGTACCTTGGTATTCTTTTAAAACCTCGAAAACCAAGTCTGACCAAGCAGTACTGAATTCTTTCTGCATCATATCAATAATTATTATGCATACAATATTATAATCAGCAATATGTGACAAAGAATACTTCCAATCCATCAAAATCAGTATGGAGCAAAGTTGACTCAAACAAAATATGGTTGTATCAAGAAATTTAGTATTACAAATACATTTAATATCATAAATTATATATACCACTTCGTAATTTCCATATATTGTTTCCGATATTGTTTCAAAGTTATTTATTATTCATATTTTCAGCGATGGGAAATAGTCTGCAATTGTAAATGACTGTGAATTATGAATTCAAATGGGAAGTCACCCAGCACGTCGTTTAGTTATGCTTGTAAAATTTACAAGACCAGTAACTAATGTCGAAAGACGATTTAAAGATACAGGAGTAGTATGAGAACTATTACACTGCAAACCTTGTGTTATATTGTTGTGTTAACAGCAACGCTGTCCGACGTGTCGGCCAAAAATTTGGTGGTGGCTTCGTACAATCTTTGGAATGTTATGTTTCAGTGGGACGTTAGGAAATACTTTATCGCAGAAATGGTAGGTTTTGGATGATAGGGAAAACTGTAAACCCTTTGACTTTAGAATAGTTCGGTGTAGGTATCGAGTTAAACCGGTTTTGAATTCAATTAGCAAGTCAATCATCTCGTGTTGCAAAGTAATACAAATTAACAACATATATGTTACATGTATGTACAATACTTAAATGTATCAACTTAGTAAATGTATCAACTTAATGACTAAATGTATCAAATTAGAAAACCTTACAAATCCGATTTGTTCCTATAATAATATTAAATATAATACAATATATATATTAAATAATTTTAGATTATGCAAGGCTGTTTTAACAGCTGCAGTATAATATTAATTATATGAAAGATACGAGATTTAACAAATCATTTAGATTCCATTTTGCCATTGTCTGTTCAGTTATAGATGCACAGATGACATCAGAACATGGTAAGAACAAAAAAGTGGCCCATGAGACGGAGTTGAGTGCCACTGATGTTCTTACGACATTCTGACGTCCTCTGTATCTATAACTGATCAGACAACAAAAAAATGTAATCTATTTGTTTTATACAATCAAAAACAACCCCAAAGGTTTATCAAAGCTGTTGGGGCATGAAAAAGAAAAACACAGCTGCTGACGTGATTTGATGCCATCCATGTATCTGTCCTTTAATAGATCACAGGCAAGAAGCAATGAAAATGCATATATGTCATGTGATTGTATAATATAAGAGTGTTTGTTATGCATAGGTAATGTAGAAATACAAATCAAATACTTTAAAAGGTTGGTGTACTGCCAAAATAGCATGTAGGAATGTAAGATGATATCGATAACACAATTTTGACAATACACCATGCTTATTCAGTTTATTTTATAGTATTTTTGGTAGTTAATCAGTTCATAGAATATTAATTGTCACAATTATTTCATTGAGATACGCGAGGCAGATCCAGACATCATCGGTTTCCAAGAAGTCCGCGTTGATGAAAGTGGAGAGCGAAGTCAACTGGAGGACTTGCAACAACTGCTGCCTGAATACAAATTCAGTGCTTATCAACAAACGTCAACAGTCAAGAACAAGTTTGGTGCAAAAGCAATATCTGGCTGGGAGCAAGAAGGCTTGGGTGTCCTCAGCAAGCATTCCATTGTGATGTCACATCAAATACCTTTGTCTAAAGCCAACAAGAATGACCAAACCCCTAGGGCATTGCTTCATACACAGATTGAGTTTGACCTGCAGGAGATCTTTTTTATCGTGGTACATTTTTCAACAGATAGAAAACTCCAGTGTCAAAACGCCTTGAGGGTAATCAACTTTGTCGCATCCACTGGAGCAGATCGAACCATAATTGCTGGTGACTTCAACACGTATAATGACTTCGAGTGGCCAATAGAAGCTGTGAAAAATGGGTTCTTTCTACCAAATGGCTGTCCTTCACCTAAAAGTTTTGAGCCGATGGAAAAAGAACAAGGATATGGCTTTGATGATTCATGGGCAGAAACTAACGGCAATAAACAGGGATTTACTTTCAGCAACATGGTAGGGTAATACACGTGTGTCTAAAGAAAGGAATCACTGTGATTGATTCAGTTTGATGTTCATTCAGATACATCATTATTTTCATTTAAATTATAATTATAAAGGTAGTTTTCCATGGGCGTTTGCCCTTGGCACAACTTCTGCCTTCATCACCTATTCACCTTACCTATCTCAATACCCATTCTTTCCTTCAACCTCTATACTCTGCACTCCTTCAGTGATACAACACTCCACCTGACTATCCTCATCTCTATCCATTCCATAAAATCATCTAACTCATCTCACATTGCCCATATTATACACATGCTGGATACATATGTCAGACTTTGTACATATGCTAGATACACTTACAACTTCAATGATATGCCTCATGCAGTCAGAATGGGCACCTGTCTGGCCCCTACATTTCTAGTCCTTGCCACCACTGCTCTGTACTAGTTTACAGCTTCAATATAACTTAAAACCAGCTAGTACTTACCCTCAGAAAACTGGATCAATCACAGTCAGACTTGATTCCTTACTCCAGCCATTATTTGACATTAATAATACACTCAAACTTTTCTGTTTTTCCCCATCTCTTTAGCCATCTCCTGGACTTATAAGTCAACCTGACCGGATTTTTGTTTCCGTTGTTGGTTTGGATCCAGTTAAAACAACATTGCTTGGCAAGGGAGACAGATACTTGGCGAGATACAGTACCTGGAGTCACATAAAGCGCATGCAAACAATAATCCACATGGCAAAACAACAATGGAGTGGAACCAAGATAGCATATAGCTGTCATCTTGATTGTGGTCCCCACGGGTCATGTCGCTGTGGCATATGTGTTGGCGGTGGGAACAAACAAAACTGTGATCTTTCGTCTTGCACCGAGTGCACTGCCAGTCATTATAATACTCTATTATTTCTCTATTTCGCCATAACCACATACATTATTTGTATTATTTATGCAGCAGTAGGCCTATGGGCAAAATATTCAAAAAGACGAAGGTTGAAGCAATTTTTTGTTTGCAGTTCGTTTGGGTATAAACATATGATTGCATTCATTTTGACTGGCATGGTAATTTTTTATATAGTAATTAAGTTGGCTTTTGTGGACATGATTGCGTCGGCAATGAATCGGACACCTGAGGAAATGTACCCTTCAGATCATTTGATGGTTGTTAGTGAAATTAAAATTACTTATCAATAACATAACCTGTGAAAGAAAATCAAACACAGTGAAGTACAAACTTATGTAAAATTAACCCCATGAATCCCTAGTAATCAATATACAAATTCACCTTATTGGTCTCCAAATAATTTTTATAATACATGTACTAGTTAATGAAAGAAGTTGTTTTAAAAACATGTCAGTGAATGTCTCAGTGATTACCGTAAATGCAGTAGCGTAGCAATAGGCGGTTCATTGAACCAGGGCCCCCCGAATGTCCAGGGGCCCCCGAATGTCCAGGGGCCCCAAGCAAGCAAAATCTGAGGCAACGGATTATTCCGCTGATTGTCTCAAATTTCTCGACACGCAACTACAAAAGCCCTCACTCTTGAACCGGGGCCCCTGAAACCCTAGCTACGCCACTGCGTGAAATTGCAATAGCATCACTATAAACAAAAAGGCTGAATTCATGGTAGGGCTAGCTGGGCAAGAGTACACAAAATTTCATCCATTGATAGGTACTTATAGTATGTATATAGTGTACTCCATATAAGGTCATATCGGACGGGACTGGGAAGAGCACATACATTGCCCTCATACCAGCCTCCTGTTCTTGGTAAACCGACCCCAAAACAACAAAGATCCTAACCCCCATCTAACGAGTTCTCTAACCCTAACGAACCCCCTGGCTGTGTTTTCTAGCTGTCCCTAATCCCCACGACGTCCCTCCCCTACTCGGAGTGCTAGATTAGTAAACTAGTGAGAGAGGCTAAGCACGTGGGATTAGAAATTGATTGTTAGACGGATGCACGCAGTAGGGATTGCATTTGTTCGTCAGGGCAATGTATGTGCTCTTCCCAGTCCCACATGACCTAAATGGAATACGTACTATAAGTCCATATGCGAGTACAGTAGGCATTGCAAGCCAGAATATATCAAGATTGTGATTATTTGAAGGCCAGAATTAAGTGAAGATTCTTCTGTATACATGACGTTTCCAGAGTCCGTGTATGCAGGCTGCCAAATGAAGCATGTTCGATTTAAATGATATGCTGTAAACCAGTTATTCCCAACAAGTACATGTAAGGCTTATCTGATTAGTTCTTGCTTGCACTGTACTGTAAGTGCCAATGTCAGTTGTACAGTTAACTTTATTAATACATTAGACTGCATGATATTCCACACTCTTTGATGGATCAGCTTCAAACTTCTTCTGACAATATGTCATTAGTCTTTTCAAACCCTAAGAAACAATACCAAGAAATGAATCCTCAGATGTCTTAAGGTATTTGATTTTCTCCTTAAAATTGTCTTTTGAAACATATTGTATGTATTTTAACTAAAACCAGTAGTCACTCAAATTGGCTCATATTAAAACATAATTAAAAATAGGTACGCAATGCGTACATGTGTCTGCTAGTACGGTAGTTCATCGACTTGTGTCCATTTATTGTGAGTATGTCCGAGGCTATAAGAACGGGTGCTGAACTAACAGATAGTTTCACACTAAGTAATTGTCACAATATTATTATACTGCAGAATAGGGGCAAACATTTTAAACATATTGTATTTGGAAATTATAAGTTTATTCAAATCACATAGGTTGTAGGTAGAAACAGTTCTCACCTGAATATATTTTCTTTGCGTCTCATCATTCAGCACATCTAACCACAAGTTAAAAAACTCTAACTCAAAGTTTTTCTCTACTGACTGACACAGCAGCAATATTTTTTTTCAAGCGTGTTCAAAATTCCAAGCTATACGATTCACATTTTCCACATTGCCTTGGAATACTCTAACAGATTAGTTTACTGTCAAAATAATGCATGTAGGAAAATCTAACGTTTCAAGCAGCCCTTTGCCAGAGAGAGAATATAATTTTTAAATAATATATCATTGTTCGTATTGCATGAAGGATACGTGCCACATGCTGGGAAAAAATCTTCTCTCTACCAGTACGAGCATGAATACCAACCATAGTCACACCGATAGGCCAAGGAGCATTTCCAATCGCCATTTGAAGGTAAGAGTCATTGGCCTGAGCAAAACATTGGTTGCATAAAATAAATGTATGTGTGAAATTAATATGAAAAAACATTGGATTGTACAGTACAGGGTGTAAAAATACAATAAAAAATAACATCTTTGTCTCCTGACCTTTACATATTCTCTCTCTATCAATGCACGAACAATTTCAATCAGGAAGTCAAGAATATCTGTAGGAGTGGCCTATAGTATGATGTCAGACAATATTAATAATAATAGATTTTTGCAGTTATTAATAGTTTATATTTCAGAGGTAATGTATATCAGATAATATTCCAAATAATGCTAAAAGGTTTCCCTTATTCACACAATAATTTCTCATCATAAAATCATTTAGATTTAACTGGTAATCAATGCATAATATTCAAGAGTAGTAAAAAAGTAGAGTGCTGCATAGAGGTTTTTACTGCCAAGATTTTTAGTGACGAATTGCTGACGTTTCGAGCAGAGCCCTTCGTCAGAGTAAGACAAGATGAAGAGAGAAGAGATAAGATGAGATCATCACTAAAAATCTTGGCAGTTTACTACCTTTTCACTTTGCTGTAAGTAATATTTGAACAACGACAGCGAGTGTTTCACCGGGATATCCAAACACGAGAAAACAATGTATGTTTTTGTTAATTGTTTTCGAGTGTTTGGATATCCCGGTGGGACATGAGCTTGAGTTGTTTAAATAGCTTCTCAAATGAACACAGGTTATATTTGATTGGATGATATTCTCTCATGGATGATATTCTCTCGAGGGTTATGTTAATAGTTGAATACTACAATACATGACACAGTGTTTGACTTAGTTATCCAAATGCAATCCCGTGACTAGATGGGTCTTTATTATTGGATAATTAGCTCATGAATTATTAATGAGTTTGAGAATGCATAATATTACCTTGTGGGAAAGCTTGCGGAGCAATGGCTTCACATAACGTTCAGTTTGTCTATGAGTTGCCATGGCCATTTTGCCCTATAGAATCAAACATTTTTTAATATTTTCTTGTTGAACCAACCAACTGAACAACCAATCATTTGTGTCTTTATTTTAACTCTACCCATAATCTACCACATCCTGTCAAACATGATCACTACCTCAATGCTTCGCTTCACATCTTGTGGTCTCTCATTTAAATCAATGGCCCATAACGCCATTAAGAACTTGAGGAACTTAAACATAACTTCTTGATCATAATTCTTGTCACCTTTACCAAAGGTTTCTGCCATTTCCTGGGAAAATAATGTTTTAACAGATGGATATATTATGTTTATACCTAAATATTAATGTATTGTAGTTTTTGCAACCATCTAAAAAGCATGCAAGTACACTGTACCTGGATACTCTCATATGTAATTCCATCGTCTCGTATTTTAATATTGTTCTCCTGTTCATCTTGGCCACTGGTACTCTGGATATAAATTTTAGTTGATGATTAGTGATGAAAGGAAAAACAATTAAGTGAATGGTTGAGAAAAAAATAATGACTATTGTAAACTATAAACCAATACTAAAAAATGGATTGGTGGAAGATGGATAGATGAGGGAATGAAGTTAGGATGGAATGGTTTAAGAAAGGAAAGCAGAAAGGAATACTGTACCTGTTGCATCAACATATCATCAAGACAATCCTGATCAACCTGTTCCATGGCCTCCCGAAAATCATTCCTTAGACCTTTGTTTATATCCGGTGCCAACATCTCCAATAACCTTAGTCTTTTAGCAGCCTCTTGATCTGATTCACCAAAAACTCGGATTGGCTCTCCCCTCTCACGAAGACGTTGTATAACCTGTAATTTTATTAGTTGTACAGTATTAATAATAGACTATTAACTTACGTCTACTTTGTTTAGTGCCTGAATCTCTCTAAAATGATCAGAGTTTCAATCAAAGTCAAAATATGGCAAATTGACACGACTGCAAAGTCAGAAATTGATAGTGTCAGCATAATCATGAAGTAGCTTTTCCTGAAATAAAATGTTGCTTCACCTCATCTTTTGGAAGAAGATTTAACGCTGCTGCTTCATCTTCACTTTTCTTTCTTCTCTTCGAGAAAATGTCATCCACTTTGTCATCATCTTGGTCCAAACCCTAAAACAAACGTGTGCAGTGAGAAAAGTACTAAACAGTCAGTCGTACAGCAATACTCTCAATAAAGTAAATGGTTTGAACCTAGGAGTATCATTAGATGTGTGAAGTTGATCATCCAGGTTGTTGTAGTTTTGAGAAAGACTTTGTTGGTGACTGACGTTCATTGTGGCAGCATTGTAAAGTATGAAGCATTCCACATAAAGTTTGTGAGAACAAAAAATCGCCATGGGTTATAAAATAAATGGATTTTCATATGTGCTATATTAAATATACAGTATATATATTATCAGAGACAATAAATCTACAATTAACAATAGTATACACACATGTTTCCCAAGCTTGGCTGAAATTTTTTCCTAAAAAAGACAAAATAGTTAACATGAACTTATAATATTATTTTCATTGAATATAATGTGGGATTCACAAAGTTGGGGGAGCATTCTTATTTCTTCAGCACAAGCCTAAATTTAGCAATATTTCTGACCGTAGAACCAAGTACTGTACACTCAGCGCTGCCAAGGGGGGGGGGGGGGGGGGGGAGCCGGGCAACTGCCCCAGGGCCCGGGCCAAATAAGGGGTCTGAGACCATAACTCCATAACTCTTGGTGGAAGATTCACATATCAGTGCTAAAATCAATTTGTATATTATGGCAACTGGCTGTTCATAATATTCTACCTCTTGCTTTTTCTTGTATTCCTCGGCTTTCTGCTTTTCTAGATCTCCACGGCGAAAATACTTTTTATCCTTTTGGTGTTAAAGGCAAAAAGAAGAAATCTCTGTTAAACATCGCAATCAGGAGCAATTATAGAATACCCGTCCACTTTTGAAACCACATTTAAAGGCAGAAATACAAACCAGGATGCTTTAAACTGATCCAGTTTGATATAATCATGTATTGTCTATCTACTGACCCATGTTCACTACAGAAATGTTCAATAAAATTTCACTTAATCACTTACAGCAGTAACTTCATTTTGTTTTAGTTGCTTTTCTTTCCTTTCTATCTCAGCTTGAAGGAAGTCCATGATGTTAAAAATCAACACATTCCGGCTACTTAATAAAAGCCAGTGACAGTACTGAAACTACAGCAGAATAACATACAGAATATCAGCTAGAAATTTAAATAATACACTCAAATTTTGATAAATCATTAACAAGTGTCATAAATACCTTTAAGTTTTGAAATATGAACAACACAAGTCTTTTATTCCTTGTTGTTTTATTTTATTTTTCTGTTTAAAATTCAGTGGAGGTCGCCATGTTTTTCTTCAACCTCGTACCCAGGGTCTTATCTCCGCTCCCCGTCCGGCACTTCCATGGGAAGCAATCTGATTGGCTAACCCGAAACAACTTTTACCCTAACCCTAACCCATCCACTCCCCTACTTGAGGTGCTAAATTGTAGACTCCCACATTCATAGTCTCGCTCACTACAAATGCGCAGTCAAGTAATCCCAAAAAAATGTTTTGCATGAAGTTATATATAGATTTCTTCAAATGTGAACTACTCTTTCCCATCACTCAGAAGGATATATAACGATCGAGGTCGCAATTACGACCGTTTACGCGGAAACAGAAAATAGCCGAGTCGTCACGTACCAATACGAACATGTTTTGTGATTGGTTGATTAAAATAATAAAACAATAGAATCAACCATAAAGAAACCAATGTCCTAACCCTATTCACTTTTGTTCCATATAGCCAATCACAAAACCTGTTCATTTTAGATACGTATATTTACAGCTCGATCAACACCAGACTTTATCGAACGAGCACTTCCAACCACCCCCTCCCACCCCCAATCTCGTACCGTCCCCCAACTTTTTTCGCAGATTATGAGGCAGATTATAGAATTGAAATTTATACAAACTACGAAGGGTACTTAGTGTCGAATTTGTTCTCCAAAATCCCGAGAATCTCCTTGGGAACCAGCGATCCACAAGTGCTTACAAGGTCAGACAAAGGTAAAACGATTATCTATTGTCTGGTGCAATTGATCATATTTCAGGCGACAAGAGAGAGAGAGAAAATAATAGGGTTATTCTGTAATCCATGAATGGACAACTTCGCCAAAGTGTTGACGAGTCTTTCAGCATCTACGTCGAGGACAGAGATTGGATCTATAACCTCTGAACACATTGTTGTTGTTTTAGTAAAATGAAGCAACCATCCAATAGCAACGTTTGGTTTCAATAAGTTCAACCGTATACCTTTTAAATATTAATAAACCTAAAACAAAGGATTTGTGCACGGTGAGGTAATTACTTTGAAGTTTGTCAAGTTTCCAGACCATATCTCGATTAACTATGGATTGATATAACATCATCATTAAAGGATGTCTACTAACCGATATGAGCGAGAAATGCCTGCCACTTGTCCTGCAAGTTGCTCGCAATGCACACGTATTTCTACCAACTAGCAACTAATTATCTCACAACGCAACTTTTTCATGTTGCAGTTTAGTTTAGTAGATTTATCACTCTTTTAGCTGAACGGAATACCCCAACAGGCTAGAAGCCCAATTGATAGAGGTTCCGAGGGCCTACGATTTAAGGTCGTTATCCTAGAAGACAAGAAAGTCTTACCATTTGCTGGTATTATTGCAAAGGCAGCACTTTCTTCTCAATTATTTTTAAGCGTACCCTGAGCCTGGTGGTCCGACCCAGGATATGAACCTGTGTCCCCAGCTGTTGTAGTAAAACTACAATACTGGACGATTTTACACTAAAAAGATCGTTAAACATTGTCCCAAAATGGCATGCTACACGCATAATCTGTTAACGGAACCGCTAAAAATTGTGCCATGTACTGCAAATATCAGCTTAACAGACTGTTGCAAAAAGTAGCTACAATGTACTTCAAATCTTTGCAACACTTTAGCCACATCTTGCTACACTGAAAATTTGTCACGCGAAAAGTTGAATACGTGCAACCTCACGTTGCAACGCAACAATATTGCAAAATCCGTTTTAGAATTGATTTCTTCAGTCTTGAATACCACCCCTCATCTTTAATTATGGATCCGGTCGCAGTTGGAGATTCATTTGAAAATCTTTCAACTTTTCCCATTGTACTCAATTGACAACTTGTTAATTTCTAAATGAATTCATTTCCTCTTCTGTCTGACTTGACACTGCTTGACTTGGCAGACACGTTCCATCAAGTTTACCTCGCAGCTCAAGACCAGTGCTGAAACTGACACATTTGATTCAGTGGGAGCGTTGAGGCTTGTTAATCTCAGTTCAATTTCATCACGTATTCTTTTCAGTGAGTGCTGACACCGTTTTACAAAGCCAGTGAGTGTTTTTTTCTCCGAATTGACGTAATGAAAAAGTGTTCACAATTCTTCAGCACCTTGGTTTCTCTTCTTGGTCTGTTGTATTGCACACATAGTCAAGAGGTAAGCTTTTATTCAACCAGCTTTTTATATCATGTGATGTACCATAGTCAATGAAGGTATGATCTTGAAATTCAACGAAAGTCTTTCGGTTCTACATCTTTTTGTTCTCCTTTACCACATTTGTGCACAATGACGGTTACTGAACACATTGTATTTTGGTATAATGAAGCAATCATCCAATAGCAACGTTTGGGTTCAATCCTTCAACCGTGTATTTAAATATTAATAAACCTAAAACAAAGGATTTGTGCACGATAAGGTATCATCCAACAAAAACCGCAGCTCATTTCTTTAACAATGTTAACAGCTTCGAAGTTGGCCGAGTTTAGTAGTCCAGACCATATCTTGATTGACGATGGATGTATCGAATGGCAATGTAGAAATACAAATCAAATACTCTAAAGGTTGATGTGTATGATTGCAGAAATAATTATTTCATATATTTCGCTGCAATACACCAGCAGTTTCAAGTATTCAATTTGTATTTTTAGAGTCAGTTTAATTGAATTTTATCTGATATCCTTATACGAAAATTTTATAAAATCAGTTTACTATTGATACGAAACTTTAAAATGGTCTGATTTTGATGCCTGAATTATAAGATCACATATGAAAGCCACCGTTTTTTAATTTTCTTTGTGGCTTTACCAGTGATTTTAAAAATAATACAATATCCCAAATCGAAACTATTCTAAAGCTTTCGAGTGAAGGTTCCTTAATTTAGTTTAGTAGATTTAGTTTTAGTAGATTTATCACCGTTGGGTGAACGGAATACCCCAACAGCCGAGAAGCCCAATTGATAGGGGTTCCGAGGGCCTACGATTTAAGGTCGTTATATCCGAGAAGACCCGAAAGTCTTACCATTTGCTAATATTATTGCAAAGGCAGCACTTTCTCATCAATTATTTTTAAGACCCTGAGTCGTCCGACCCAGGATTTGAGCTCATATATATGCATGGTAATCACTAAACCACAATTTTCACTAGATCACAAATTTCGTCAAAGGGTGAAACAAAAAGGGTGAAAGTTTGACTTTATGAATAGCATAGAGCACAGATTCTATATTTAAACCCAAAATGTGGACAAACAAACTAAAATTGAGTTTGAAGAATTCCCAAATGACTCATTTCCTATTGTTTACGACTTAGATTTAATGGTAAATGCGGACAAACATCAACAACCTACGTCATCTGTGTGCTCAGGCTGTTCACTCTGTGATGAACTACAGGGCCTTTGGTTCGAATCATTAGACCTCCTACACACTATTTTGGCAGACACCAGCTTTTTACAGTTTTATTTCTATACTCTCTATGCAGTAAAACACTTTTATTCAGAATGTACAGAATGCTGCTGCTCGCGGTGTAGTATCACTAACTCAAAAATGTGAACATGTATTACTCCTATATTGTTAAACCTACATTGGTTGCCAGTGGAAGATATAATTGTATTTAAAGTACTATCTATAACCTATGAAACCCTACATGCATGGAATAGCACCATCATAAATTGTTGATTTAATAACAAAGTATATAGCAAGACGTATCACCTCAGGCTCAGATATCGTCTGTCAGCAATCGACTATATAGAAGTACCACATTATAATTTAAATTCATATGGCTATAGGGCATTTTAATTTCGTATGCCATACCAATCTTGTGAAACTCTTAAGAGAACTCTTTATCAAGTTTTAAAAGGCAGCTAAAAACTTATTTATTTTTCGTTTTAATGTTACCATCAGGTAAGATTTTAGCATTAGGAAATATTGTTAACTCAAATTGTATTGTACTATTATTTTTACTCATTGCAAAGCGCTGGAAAAGGCGCTATATAATAAGTAACATTTATATAGCGCCATTTCCATTTAGCCCAATGGCGCTTTACAATTCTATGAAATACAAAAATCGTAAACTAAAATCTATTACATATATGTGTAAATATATATATATAAGATAAAAACCTAAACTAATTATAAGCTTGATTAAAAAGATAAGTTTTGATATTTGTCTTAAAACTAGTTAGCTACAGTGGTATAGCGACGAGTTTCATCTGGGAGCGAGTTCCACAGTTTTGGTGCTACATGCTGGAAAGATCATTCATGATAGCGTTATAGTCTTGTTAAATGTTATTATTATTATTATTATTATTATTATTTACATCACATTTTATCATATATATAGTTACCCTAACCAGTCATGACCCAATAAACACCTCCAAACAGCTCCCGACCTGCCACGTACTCATTTGATTGGGACGTATATATCTATACTAATGGTGACAATCTAGAGTTTGTTTCAGAAATGTCTGAATGGAGTGCCAAAAAGAGACTAATTTGTTTTGTAACATGAGATGATATGGTCCTTTTTTATAATTCTTTTCATATTTTCGTTTCTCGTCACGTTGTTATTTATAAGAATAAATATGAAAGCTGCTAAGTTCTCAAAAGAACTGGATATAATATGAAAAGGAGAAATAAGAGAACTTCAATGTGTTGAAAAATACTTAAGTACTTACGTATATTTCTTCAGGTCATCTGACCTGAAAAGACACATCGTCCGAAATTACGTCGTCCATTAATATACGTAAGTACTCTTACTTAAGTATTTTTCGACACATTGAAGTTCTCTTATTTCTCCTTTTCATATTATACCACGTTGTTGTTTATGACGACTTTATAACTATGAAGAGATATCGATAGCAGTTTCTTTTGGCGAGTTCAGTTCGAATGAGGACAAAAGAGTATATAGTGTTACAGCATTGACTGAAATGTTGAGTTAAATACTATAGTACGTATTTCTTTATTTCAGAGTTAGGACTATTTCTTTATTTGTTTTATGTATAGTTTAGTATTTCTTCATTTGAGTTATGGTTAGGGTTTTTCTTCATGGAAAGCTTCTGAGTTCTGAATATTGAGATAATAACCTTGATGGGTAGTCTGTGCATGTTTATAATCTGTCCCGTTTCAGGCTTCAAAGGATACAATATGATTTCATGAAGTTAAGAACTACTAAACACTTTGACTCTCAATAGGACGTTTAAACCTTTATGTTTACAAGTTTATAAGTTACAGATAATAAATCAAATTCCCAGTCAATCTTTGAAATCAGTTATCGCTTTATAGTTAAGCGGATTTAATAGGTGGATCGAAATACATGGCGGAGAGCTTCTATTCAGAATTTGATCATCAGTCTGTCCAGCACGCTTCGATGAAAGATCGATATACTTTATCCAAACACTTTTCTATGTAAACAAATACTTTTAAATGGGTTCCCTGTAGTTTTTTTAGTTGAATTGATTCATGATGGACTAAGCTGTAATTTGTTAAAGTGCGTCAACTGTGATAATGAATTTTGATCCGTGAGTTTTTAATTAACATATACTGCTTAATTGTTTATCATGTTTCGTTGCCTTTGTGGTGGCCATTTTGAAATCATTATATATATATATATATTAAGAATTTAGGAACGAAATTTTAGGAACGAAATACTGACACGTTTTCGAACGCAGCTCTTCATCAGAGTGAGACGATGGGCTCCGCTCGAAACGTCAGTATTTCGTTACTAAAAATCTTGGCATTTTACCACTTTTTCACTTTGCTATATATCCAAAACACTGCCTATACGCAGCGCACTCCTTTTTGCTATGTATATCTTGGCCGAGTAGCGCTTTGGAGAGTGTATTTTGTATGAAGGACAGTTATTTTACCTAATAGGTTAACATGACAATATATGTTCTTTATTCATATTAGGAGATGAAGCATAATGGTTCTGGGAGTTGTATGGCAAGAGATGGTAGAGATGGTACGTTCTATGTGCATACGTTAAACTCTGCGATGTGCTGTGTAGCTGTGCAGTGCAGTGCTGTGCCACTGTGCTGTGCTGTGCTGTGCTGTGCTGTGCTGTGCTGTGCTGTGCTGTGCTGTGCTGTGCTGTGCTGTGCTGTGCCACTGTGCTGTGCTGTGCTGCGCTGTGCTGTGCTGTGCTGTGCGGTGCTGTGCTGTGCTGTGCTGTGCTGTGCTGTGCTGTGCTGTGTTGTGCTGTGCTGTGCTGTGCTGTGCTGTGCTGTGCTGTGCTGTGCTGTGCTGTGCTGTGCTGTGCTGTGCTGTGCTGTGCTGTGCTGTGCTGTGCTGTGCTGTACTGTACTGTGCTGTGCTGTGCTGTACTGTGCTGTGCTGTGTTGAGATGCGCCACACTGCAGCAGGCTGCACTGCACGCCAACTATAAAGTGCTTTAGTTATTTTATAATTTGTAACTCTAGGTCTACCAGGCCAACCTGGATTACCAGGTCCAGCGGGAACGCCAGGGAGAGATGGACGAGATTGTCTCAATACCTTGTCCATGGCTCGGGTAAGCGCAAGAAAAAAACGACTAAACTTTGTGATTTTAAATATTCGTGGTCCTGAGAATTAATGTTTTTCTCTAGATATTCGAGTTGGAAAAGCGTCTTGAACAGATGGACCAAAAGTGTCAGTCCTTGGAAATGGAAGGAAAGAGGATGAAGGAGGACATGGAAGGATATCGACGACAAACTCAAGAACTTGTGAGAGTGTTGGCTGGGAGGAAGGGTATGGATACAGGTAGGTTAGATTTGCACGGAGGTTGTTTGTCACATAATAATAAGGTCCGGTCTTTTAAAAGATGTTTGGCTCAATTTTTTTTTTTAGATGTGGTTGGACAGGTGTTAGAATCAGAAATAGAAGTTAGCCAAACCTCGACAGACACATCTACAAGTGAAAGGAATCTAGATAATGAACTGTTTGGACCCAAAGAATTCCAAACGACAGGACTTCCGACGACACGGTTTCCAACGACAGAGAATCCAACGACAGAGAATCCAACAACAGAGAATCCAACGACAGAGAATCCAACAACAGAGAATCCAACGACAGAGAATCCAACGACAGAGAATCCAACGACAGAGAATCCAACGACAGAGAATCCAACGACAGAGAATCCAACGACAGAGAATCCAACGACAGAGAATCCAACGACACGACTTCCAACGACAGAGAATCCAACGACACGACTTCCAACGACAGAGAATCCAACGACACGACTTCCAACGACAGATGATCCAACGACAGAGAATCCAACGACAGAGAATCCAACGACACGACTTCCAACGACAGAGAATCCAACGACAGAGGATCCAACGACAGAGAATCCAACGACAGAGAATCCAACGACAGAGAATCCAACGACACAACTTCCGACGACAAAGAATCCGACGACACGACTTCCGACGACAGGAGATCCGACGACACGACTTCCAACGACATGGATTCGGACGACACGACCTCCAACGTCAGGAAATCCGACGACAGAGAATCCAAAGAAAGTAAAAGAAGAGACTAGCCAGGGGAAAACAGTTGAAAAACCTAGAACGTTTTACGCAATGGTCATGAAAAACCTGAAAACGACTTCCGGGAGTGGTACGAAGTCGAGCGATTCCGATACGAACAACGACGACACCACGAAGAGGATGAAGAATGTTTGTGCAAAGCGTTTCCATGTTCACCAAAAGGTGAAAACTCGAGGTGCGGTTAATATGGAAGTGTTTGAAGTTGGCAATTTCACTTATCTTGCAGTGGCCAATTTCCACATCTTTGGCAATAAGGATGGTTACAATACAACGTCATTTATTTACAGAATGAATCCAACGTCCGAACTTTTCGAGAAGCTTCAGGAATTACCCACCATCGGATGTCGTGCTTTAGTTAGTTTTAAAACCGGGGGGAACTCCTATTTAGTGGCAGCCAACCATTATGATGGTATCAACCATGATCTACGCTCGGTTATCTACAAGTGGAATGGTACACAGTTCGAGAACTTCCGAGAGGTGGAAACGTCCGGGGCCTCGGGGGCGGAGTTCTTCACCATAGCCGGAGAAAGTTACCTCATGTTCGCCAACTATCGTAACAAGACGACCGTGTCTGTGTCTTCTGTTATTTATAAATGGCGTCAAGGTGACCTAGTGTTGTTCCAGAACTTGCACACACACGGTGCAGTTGACTGTAAGTTTTTACAAAGTAAGCATGGTGCTTTTCTCGCTGTTGCAAACTATTACACTCCAGAAACATTGCACAACGTCGAATCCACGGTCTACAAATGGAATGGAGAGCGGTTCGTTTTTCTCCAAAATATTCTAACACCAGCTGCGATAAGCGTTGATATGTTCGAAGAGAGTGGCTTCTTTTTTTTAGCGTTGGCCAGTAACCGTAAACGCGGCTCGTGGCATTCGCTTTCCATGGTTTTTCGCTGGGATGGAGAGGCGTTTGTTAGTTTCCAAAGCATTACCACCACCGCAGCTATGAAGGTGCACCACTTTGTAGACGCAAAAGGCGCGCTTTACCTCACGGTCGCCAATTATTTCGACGAAATCACCGACTTCGAAGCGCATTCGATGGTCTACAAATTCGACGGAGAACGGTTTTTGAAGTTTCAGGGGATTCTCACTACAGGAGCTTATGATCTTCTGCCATTTAGATACAAAGGAATGCAATATTTGGCATCGGCGTTTCGTTTTAATGGTAGAAATAGTAGCCTTGATAGTACGATATACAAAATGACAACGTCTTGCCAGTCGAGCAATGATCTGTTGCCGTGAAAACACTTTTTCAAACATAATAACTAAGCCTCATAATAACTAAGTATTTTTAAGCCTCTTAGAAATACTGACCATCTTACTCTGAAGATTCCTTTCTGTAGGACTGAGTCCTTTAAAAACTCTTACTTTATACGTGTCGTTTATGGAATTCTTTACCGTTATATATATTAGAGAGAATACCAGCTTTTATCTACTTTTCGTAACAAACTAATTGACTACTATTATGTTAAATTTTCAAATGATTCAAACGCTTTATAATAATTGTTATTCATTCTTCATTTTGTAAATGTTAGTTAATTCTACTGGCGGTTTATGCTATGGAATCTTGAATTCTGTTTTAAACTGTCCACAAATTTTCATTATATAATGTACTCAATATGATAATGTAAATTTGAAATTTGATTAAATTAAATAAATTAAATAATCGGTTTTGTCAATTACGCTCATCAAACTTATTATAAAAACACAAACGCTTGCTTGGTTTTGTATATATGGACATATAGCGTATATAGCCGGCAGGGTTGATTGTGGGCTATCATTTATTGGTTTATATATTTATATAAAGTGAAATGTATCCATTGTTGAATGTTGAAATTAAAAGAAATTTTTCCGTCCGAAATCGCAGTGGAAACACTCGTCTCACGGGCTCATGTCCCACGTAATTTCTCGTTTTTCCAAACTTTCATTCGTGTTTCTATAACTGTATCGGAAACAAGGAAAATGTTTTCTATTTCTTCATGAAAACATAGGTTAACATCATGAGCAACAAAGTCACAGCAGGCATTGGCACCGAAGACGTTTCAAATATTGACAGGCTGACAACAACAGCTCATACAATACCAATAATACACTTAGACTTCATTTCCGGTAAACTGCAAACACTTGAAAATTGTGATCTTAACGCTGATGTCAATACTACTTGTGATAGTCACATCTGTCTCGCCCAACAACGTGATGTTAATGAAGACAGTTTTGGAGCAAGTCGTCAAACTAGCATATGGCATACTGTGAAAATTATAAAATAGATCGCTAGTTTTAAGAACAACCTACTTTGTTAACTTAATTTATTGGCTTAGCTGTTATACTTTACTAACTTAGTTGTTTCTTGGATAAGCTGCTTTTTGTTCACATGCATCCCTCGCAGTTTTAATTAGGTTTAGAGCCAGGCATGGACCATCTGGTATTCTGCTTGACACATACACGCGCAAAAACCTCCTTGCAATGAAGTTTATGTTTCAACAAAGCAATCAATAATACATGTTCAAATCTATATCATAGCTGAGAAAACTATATTCGTTTTAGCAAATCGAATACTGCTGTAAAGTATAGAAGGACCGTAGGAAGTAGTGCAAATGTGGGGGAGGCAGAATGACATTTTATGCTATATTATTATGCTAAAATTTAGCTCTAAAATTGTCAAATGCCAATTAGCGAAAAGGTGGGAGCAGCTTCCCCTTGCCCCATAGGCTGCTACGACACTGTGTAGGGGTATAACGATTTGAGTGAAAGCCCTAATTAGTTAGAGAGTGCATGTCAAATCTTAACGTATTCGTTTTTACTGTCAGCAGTGCTGTGTGCGTGGTAATCGCGTGGATAGCTTCCAAGGGACTTATTTTGTGAGCCCCAATGTATTTGCAGGAATAAATTTCAAAAATACAATGCATCGTTGCCAAAACTCTTTGATATCTATTCGTTTATTTCGCTAATAATAGTTATGCATATAATTATTGAATAAACATGAGGCAATTTCGTAGTTAATTTTTAGTTATCTGAGTGTTTTTTTATGGTCAACAACTGTAAAACGAAAGAATTATAAACATTAATGTGACACAGAGTTTTTGGCCTCTGAGAAAAATCGTATTTCGTGTGAAGATATCATTTCAGCGATCCAATTATTATCTTTTTTGAGTGAAGTAAAAAGTAATGCTCAATGTTAATGTTTATGAAATATACAGATGATATTCATATAGATGTTTGGAATTGGAATGAAATTTATTTCTTGTGCTGAACAGGATATCTCACTCGTTCGCTTCGGTCACTCGCGAGGCCTGGTCATCCATGTATTATTCTCTATGTAGTAGTTCAAATATAGTATATATATATATATATATATATATATATATATAGTATATCTTTATCGAGTTATCAAGCGGTCATTATAACTGATCAGAGCATTTATTAAGTCCGTCGGCAAAATATTCTTTGAGATTTTGACATCAATTTAGTAATTTAATGAGTTAACATTTCATTCCTAGCACTGTCACAAACTCGTGATCGTTTTTTGATACTTTTAACCACATGTAATACATTTCTATTCGATAAATTTACATATATAATTAAATTTCTTGTTTCGATATTAACTCACAATTATTTACTGAATTAATTTCTTTAAAGTTCCATTTATACACATTTTATAAATGATGTTGATTTTATATCTGTCTTATTTCTTTACAGAATGGTGTGTAATAAAAGGTGTGTTATTAGAATGTTTTGACACACATGGTGTGTCGAAACAACACACCTAAAAAAATAGGTACGCAGGCGTATATTAGTATCTGCGCCTTAACTATGGTCGTGTGTTATCGTCGCCACTTTGATCGGAAGCAGCCGTTTGGAACTTGATTGGCTCCAAAGCTATGATATTGTTACTTACATCACTCATCACCATGACTACAACATATCTGCGCGTGCGCAGATACAAACACACACATCAAAGTGTGTACTTTTAGAGACAAGTAAAACACACAAAAAGCTGTGCTATATATTAGTGCCGACATAAGACTTTAGCTCGCAGGCTTCCACCATACGACCCATGTCCGACCACGGAGCACAGCTAAGATCTAAATGTTGATTTTACTGAAGGAGAAAAACCGGAGACCCCGGAGGAAAACCCTCGAAGCACGGGAGAGATCAACTAAATAACTAATAACTCTACTCTGTTATTCCCAGATGGTCACCCATCCAAGTACTAACCCCGTCCGACCGGGCTTGACTTAGCGGTGCCCTAATAACACACGCCACCAGTGCTCCCTAAAGATGTGCAATTTGTAAAAAAACACAATGCAGGTGTGTTTTTCACACCTGTGTATAGTAGTAAATACACATTGTTTCGTGATTATAGTATACTGTAGCATGAACCAAATAAGTCCAAAAATAGGCCCAAAAAATCGCACAAGACGCACCTTAAAGCATTTAAACGACGTCACATAAGTGGTTTTCAGTGGGGCCCTGTGAGCCAAATGTCAATAGGCACACGAAAGTGCATCGCTATTTTTAGGAGCTGTCTAGATGATGACATGAAACTAATTAATCATGACAAGATCCAAGCCGATCAATATGTTTGCAGCCAGCGAGCCAAGCTGCAGTGAAGAAGCAAAAATGGTCGAGCTACGATTGGGAAGACGGTCTGCCGTTGTTTCTTGTATACTCATTGTTGCCTTCAAAACCGTTCAAGGAGCATTGGAAGGAAATTCTAGCAAGCAAAGCAGTGGTCATAATGGGAGTATAAATGCGACCACTCGTCCCACACATGCTTCCACAACGACCAAAAAGATCGTAACAACGGAAAGACCGAACTCGAAATGCTGCTCAATATACATTTGCGAATGTCGTTTGAAATGTTACTACTATATAGGTAGGTAAAAAAAAAACAATACAACATAAACATTTGAAACTAAGTTACGGAAATACAGTTAAACTTTTATTCAGCGGACATCGATCTCGAGCTGGACTGGTCATTATTTATGGCCTGGGTGAGGGCCGAAGAGAAAATGGTTGGGTGACTGAAAATTCTAAGACATAAATGGTTGGGTAAAAAATCATTTCTCTGAAGGTAGTAGGACGAGTTGGGTAGCAACATTTTCACGACTATTTACATAAAAAAATTAAGAGTTCATCATTCAAAATTGGATCCTCGTCATCCATTCTCCTTAGTCATTATTGCACATTAGCTTTTATTATTGTATTCCTCTCCTTGTTTTCCTTAGATTCCTGATAATAATCTGAAAGTTACAGTAGGATCTGTCTGTATATCTATTTGGGTTTGTTATTAAAACTTGTATCGACGATATGCTGGGAATTGGGATCTAATTTTTTTCTTCTTGGGTTGGGTAAATAAATAACGACCAGTCCCTAACGTGTTACACACTGATGTAGTGAATATAATTGGAGCTTCGAGTAGACAGACGATACACGGACGATCGTGAAGGATAATAATAATAATAATAATTACAAATTTATATACCGCTTTTTCCAGAAAGTCCAAAAGCGCTTTACAACCAGTAAAAGATAAAAATACATAAGATTTAAAATTCTATATACATAGTTAAAAATACAATAAATAAAAAATCCTAAATATTAAGCTAAAAACCATATCAGTGCGAATTACAGTGTATCAATATCCAAGAAATCAATAATATGCTTTCTTAAAAAGATGTGTCTTAATGTTCTTCTTAAATAGTTCAGTTGAAGGACTATCCTTTATATGGAAAGGTAAAGAGTTCCATAGATTTGGTGCACATACAGAAAAGGCTCTATAGCCATATGATTTAAGATTATATTTTGGCACTTCTAACATTAGTTTCGATGCCGATCTCAAGTTACGTTTTGGAACACAAGGTTCTAATAAATCGCACAAATACTGAGGAGCAGTGGCATTCATTACCTTATAAGTAAATAGCAACACCTTAAATTCTATACGCTGCTCTATAGGCAACCAGTGTAATTCCATAAGAAGTGGAGTAACATGGTCTGACTTGCGCGACATAGTAACTAGCCTTGCCGTTGAATTATAAACATATTGGATAAGAATCTGGCTGTAAACTTCAGAAGGTTCACACAGGAACTTGACGATACATCGTGTGAATACGATTGTAAAAACTAGAGTGCTGCGTAGACAGTGTTTTGGATATAATAGCAAAGTGAAAAGGTGGTAAACTGCCAAGATTTTTAGTAACGAAATACTGACGTTTCGAGCGGAGACCTTCATCATAGTAAGTCGAGAACTTATTCTTACTCTGATGAAGGGCTCCGCTCGAAACGTCCGGTATTTCGTCATCAAAAATCTTGGCAGTTTACCACCTTTTCACTTTGCTGAATAAAATAGTGTCCGTTTAATTAAAACTATTCTCAAAGACGTTTTTCATAAATGGCGGATTTGTGTGAAAGCGAGTTAAATAAACAAACTTCTTAACAAACCAACTGTTTGTCTTAATTGAACAATAATTTCGCTTTATGTCTTTTGTTCATCTTAGTTACGAACTATTATTATGATAACTATTAAACTATTTGTCGTGTTTCTCAGAGTGATCCTGAAGAAAATGGAGAATATTTTTTACCTATTTAACATAGCCATTTTTTGTTCTCCGAAACTTAGATCCGAAATTTTCTACCACTACCCCCCTCCCACCAGCCCACCCCTAGAGATTCTTTTCCCTATCCATGGTCTCCAGTGCCCAGACCGCGTATTTGTATTTGTAGTCTCTGTCGATAACATTTTGAACGTTATCTCGGACAATAATTTACTCGATTTTAATTCTGAAAACAGTTTTGGAATTACCGAGTCTAAATACATAGCATACGTGTCTATTATATTACGAGAACGTGGATACCTTTCGTAAAAACTGTTTATGAAATTAGACGGGAATCAGCCAGCCTGCCCGGCCGCTTCGTCGTATATTTTGAACGTTATCTCGATCAATATTTAACCGTTTTCAATTCTGAAAACAGATTTGGAATTAGCGAATCCAAATACATAACACACGTACCTATTATATTACGCAAACGTGTATTATACCCTTCGTTAATACCTCTTTATATAGTTCGTCAGATCACCACTGGCCAATGGCGGCCGGCCTTCGCGTTGCAAAAATATTGTCCGACTCAAACGGATCATCCAAAACGACTTTTTACTTCCTTATAAGCGAGAATCATCATGATCATATGATGTGGCCTGTTTTGTCAAGATCATTGACTAACGTGTTCCAAATTCTGGTAGCTCTATTAAAAAATGATTTTTGAATATAAAGCCCGTACTGCCAGGTTTTAAATATCTTCTAAACAGAATCATTTCATGCGCTCATTGTCTAGTAATTTTGAAAATTATTGTTATCTCCGCCGTTAAAAACGAGGGAGAAAGTCTATATCAGATATATGTAAATCCGATACGGGTTGTGATTTTCCTTTGTGATTTGCTTATGAATTATTAATTAGTTTATAAATTTAGAAAAAATAAATTGAAAAATTCTAGTTATACAACAGTGAACTCAGAAAATGAAGCCGGAAGTCCGCCATTACTAAGGGACCAACTGAGCATCCTATGGTTTTTTTTGTTGGATTATATGCTCTTACCATCTACAAAAATATATATAATTTTACTATAAAGAGGACCAGAAGACCAAATTACTAGGTAAAAGTACTATTCATGGCCTACCTACAGATTTACTGCGACTTTGGTCCCTTAGTAATGGCCGCCGTTGGCTCTAATTATCCAGTGAGAGAAGCCAAATATGAGACGTCAAATTAGGTTCAAGATTTTATGCATTTAATGTTAACAAAGAAACTATATTGGCCAGATACTAAACCTATTTCGCGAGCGTCACAGTTTGATTTTCTTGCAAACTCGGAGCTTCTAATGATCTCTCGTCAATTTACATTATGCAAATATGCAAACTTCAAAATCAGCTCATCAGATACAATAGAAAGCTCAATCCAGTCCTATCTTTGAGATCAGTGGTTGTTACGGATTTAGGTAGTTCTAATTATCATCCGATATTTACCACCTGATTTTTCCTCATCTCTTGTGTTGTTTTTGTAATTTTTCCTCACAAGCTCAATTTTTTAAAGGTTGTTATTTGATATACCGTCATTGTCGTCGATGCGTGGACTGTCTCTGTATTTCTAGACGTGCTTGCAAACGTTTACACAAAGGGAAAATATGCTGCAAGACCGAATGCAAGAAAAAGGTCATTATATATAGTCAGTATAGTGCATTATTTTTTCAGTGTACATCTAAATCGTGCGCTCTGATTGGCTAGCGAGCGGTCCTGTATCCTCCTGTATGGACCCATTTACAATCCCATTTACAACTTTCATTTCTTATTTACAAAGATTTATGATTACTGTAGGGCTAGGGATCTACTAGAAACCTTCACAGGCTTTTTATTAAGACCCCCAACCTCGTTCCCAGGGCATTTTGCCTCCACGGCGGAAGGTCGGCGAAAATGGCCGTGGGATCGGCTGGTCCATTCTATAATCCGATTGGTTTGTCATAAAACTCAATTAATTCAGCCGAGTATAATTTATTCATCTAAATCTGAATGCTGTCTTCAAATTTTCCAGCAAATTAGAAGTGATAGCTTTCGCTAAATTGCATATATGCTTCTTCATACCTTTTGTAAGATTTTTGGTGGATTATTAAGCTTGTTAGCTGCTTTTATATTATATTAAAAACAGATAATTTGTCTTTGTTTTAATATATATTGTAGCTTTGGGAGTTGATTATTTCTCAAGAAAACGTTCGTCGAAGACAGCCGTGTTTTTGTTTACAAGATGGTATCCGTATAATAGGAAAATTATATTTTGGCATGTTCGATTATCCGCGCTTTTAAAGAGAACTAAGTTAGCTACCGGGATAAAGCTGTACGTATGTTGTAAATAGATCATTTAACTTTCCTTTGATATATTCTATAGCTTTGGGGGTGGTTATTTCTCAAGAAAACGTTTGCCAAAGGGTTAGGACCTTTGTTGTTTTGGGGTCGGTTACAATCCAATTAACAAGGAGGCTGGTACGAGGGTTGAACGTGTCAGCTATTTGCTCGTTAATTCACTCTATTTGCTCGTCAATGCCTTCTATTTGCGCTTCCTTATAAGGAATACGTACTAGATACCCCTATCAGAAATTCTGGGTGTCATGTGACCAGCCGATCCCAGGGCCATTTTCGCCGACCTTCCACCGTGGAGGCAAAATGCCCTGGGTACGAGGTTGCAACTACTTAATTTTTATAGAATATTTATAAATAATAAAATAATTGGGTTACAGCTACTTTAAATTGAGTTCACCATGATAGTTCATGATACATCTACTTGAATTCACGTTTCGTACCCTTCTTTGTCTCAGAAATCAACCCCAAAACCTCACCCGACTACCACTGCCAAGAATATCACTGATACAACTACTCAAGCAACCACTACCACAGGTAATAAACCGACTATTCGAGGATTTATCCGGGGTTAGAGTTGCCGATGGGTTCAAATTATCCGGGGTAAGAGCTGACGATAGGATAAAATTATCGTATAAATAATATTTGAAGGAATCAATTCCATCCGTCCCCTTCTTTCTACGAAACCCACCCTTGATCATTCTTCTTAAAAATCCCCGATAAACCACATTCAATCTCTTAGACAGAACCTTCGATAAATTCCAAGTCTGCTCTTTATAACCGAAGCATTCAAAAATAGAATCTTTAGACTCATCGTAATCTTCTGATTCTTCAGCATGATCTGATTTTCAGAAATAAGAAAACTTGCTCCGAGATAAGAAATTGGTCCGATAAATCGCATCTTAAAGCATTTAAACGAAGTCACATAAGTGGTTTTTACTGGGGCCACGCAATTACAGACATAGGAGGAAGTGGATCGCAACAAGATCCAATGCCCTTTGGTATACAATTACAATATCTTATACTTCGTTTTGAATTTATTTTATCACTCTAAGTTAAAATTTATACTGCGCAAATTTGGAAAGCAAAAACATTTAAAGTGCCCCTAACCTCAACTTTTTTTATTGTTTTATTTGGAAGAACTTTTAAAATGATAAAGTAACTTCTTTTGAAGATTTTCGTTTCTTCGCTTTCTTTTGGAGATATATCAGTTTGTTTGATATGCAAATGTACGGAATTTACGTCACACATGCATAATGACTTATTGGAGAAATGTGTGTATCTCTTCATTCTCGAACGAAATCCTTTAAAATCGAGAAGTTTGGTGTTGTGGGAGAAACGCACACACGTGTTATTCACACTTTAGTGTTTTTATTTCATGAACGCAAAGATATTTAACATTCTCTGATAACTCATTATCCATGTGTGACGTAAATACCGGACATTTGCATATCAAACAAACTGATATATCTCAAAAAGAAAGCGAAGAAACGAGAATCTTCAAAAGAAGTTACTTTATTATTTTAAAGTTCTTGCAAATAAGACAATAAAACATTTTGAGGTTAGGGGCACTTTAAATTTATGAGCGAGATACGTAATGAGGAAAATGAAGAGGAACTGATCAGCTCGAATTAATTGGTGCTGGTTGTCGAAGTAAAGTATAGGTTGTGTAATTAGATTACACAGCTGAGGCATGCAACTGACGTAAGCATTTTGTATTTGTTAAATATTAATATATATTATTAATATATTATTATGTTACATATATCCACTTAGCATTAATTCTTAAAGTGTCCCCTAACCTCAAAATGTTTTATTGTCTTATTTGGAAGAACTTTTAAAATGATAAAGTAACTTCTTTTGAAGATTTTCACTTCTTCGGTTTCTTTTTGAGATATATCAGTTTGTTTGATATGCAAATATCTGGAATTTCGTCACACATGCATAATGAGTTATCAGAGAATGTTATATATCTTTGCGTTCATGAAATAAAAACACTAAAGTGTGAATAACACGTGTGTGCGTTTCTCCCACAACACCAAACTTCTTGATTTTAAAGGATTTCGTTCGAGAATGAAAGAGATATACACATTTCTCCAATAAGTCATTATGAATGTGTGACGAAATTCCATACATTTACATATCAAACAAACTGATATATCTCAAAAAGAAAGCAAAGAAACGAAAATCTTCAAAAGAAGTTACTTTATCATTTTAAACGTTCTTCCAAATAAGACAATAAAACATTTTGAGGTTATGGGC